>VXAD01009553.1:1553821-1987838 GCA_013399195.1 Dicrurus megarhynchus
TTTTTTCTTTTTTTACCAGCATTTTACTGCGTTCCTTTTATAAAATACATGGCTTATTTGAATAGGCTTTGGTGCCTCTTAAAGGTATCATGGCTCAGATGGGTTTTTTCCATTAAAAGAAAAAAACTCTTATTCTGGTAGTAAACTTGGAAAAGCAGAAAATAATTCATTTTATTGAATCAGTTTTTCTAAGAAAGACATTCTTTATTCATGCTACTGAATATGTACAAGTATTTGATGTCTCCCTACTCCTCTTAAGAGAGATTCTTGGTTTCAATGCCAAAAGGTTGAGTGTCAGCGTCCAAACCTATGCAACTGGATCTGAGGAAAGATATGATATTCCAGCAAATCAGCTGGTTGAAATCTTGGTCACAAGTTGTGAGCGTTTGTGTATTGCTTTAGCAGCAAAGGCAGAGCCGCTGGAAATACTAACATTTAGGCAGCAGTTACTAAACTACCATTTGTTCACCATTGTTCCCATGCTGGAAGGCAGAAATGTTGTATTTTTAAAGTAATGAAGGAACTGGAGAAATGCTGGGCCTCTGCAAATGATTGAGCTTAATCCAGACAATGAATAGGTATTTGAGAGTGCTGAGGAGTTCTAGGTTGCATTTGGGTTGCATTTATCAGGCTGATAAATATTAAGTCTTCAAATTTGATTTCCCTTCATCCATAACTAGTTAGAAAATCAAAATTTTAGGCAGAAAAGAGCCCTTTAGTATTGTATAGATGGTAAGCAGTGTTCTTTTTCCTGTCTTGCTTTGCTGGTAAAATGCACACATGCTCACGCGTTTTGAATTGTCTAATCTTCAATATTATTAATTTGGTTTTGATGTAAATTGATGGCAGATGAATGAAAATCTTTCCTGGAAGATTTTTTAAAATACAGGTGTGTATCTGTGTGTGCATGTACTTTGGCCATTCAATACTGACTCAGTAAACCTACAGTACAAAATTACAGGAGGATTTGTCAGTTTCCCGCATTTGTCTGGCGATTGCAGAAGTTTGTGATTTCAGCAGAGGCCAGTATGTTGGGAGGTGTCAAAAAAACTTAGGATCTGAAGTCCACACTCTCAGTGAGTGCTGGGAGCAAAAATCCTTATCGCCTATCAAGTTTTTCAGTCATTTGTGTATTGATAGTCTGAAAAAAGACCCACCTAGTAATCCAATCCATCTAAATGTGTGGTAAGTCAGAAATACAACTATGAATGACTGCTCTACAGGAAACCTGGAAGTAATATGTGATTAGGAAAGCTGGGGTTTTATTTTCTTTCTTGAGTGAAGAGTATCTTCACTCAAGAAAATGAAATATCAACTCTTACTTAGCATGAAATAGTTGTCAGTACACTTAGAAATGTTTTAAGTGGCTTAAAAATGCATAGCTGCTTTTATTATTCTTTTGATAATTTTATGTTAATTGTGGAGCGATACAGGGTTAATGATATAAAATGTTAGCACTTTTAATGATATGTTTAAGAACAGTGCAGACATTAAATTCAGTAAACTGAATATGTGGGCCTCATAAATAAATGCTGAATTATAATACAAAGCACACCATGACCAAATTAATTAGTATGTTTAATCTAGTGAATTCCAGCTAGGCTGCATACAATATGGACATGTATTTAATTTCTAAATTTAATATTAGCTGCATAAGTCAACTCTTACTTAATCAGTGCAGATCAGTAATAGAAATGTAATATATCTGGTGTTTTACATAAGCTTTTCTTTTAAAATAAGATGGTTTAACATTGTTTGAGATTTTAAACATTGTAATTAAAGAAAGTATGTGAGTGGGAATGTTCCCTGTGTTCTCCCCATAATTTGTCGTCATCAGGAGGTAGAATTCCTGAGGTCCAAAATAAAATATGCATTCAGTCAAAATGGCTACGCTCATTAAAATTCATTCAAGGATCTAGGGCAGAATATTTTGTATTTGCTTATTTGATATGACACTTTCTGTTGGTTGCTTTGCTGTGATCATTGTTATATCAGATTTTATTTATTTGGGAAGAGTTAAAATGCCAGTAGAATAATCTTGATTTTTCATTTGAAAACCTTACTTTTCAAAGAAAGTGGAAAATAAAAGACTATTTAATTTTTTTAATAACCTGTGGGTACTTCAGTTTTTTGTTCTTGAAATTACAAGTATTAGACTTTTATCATGTGAGCTATAGGGCGTACAGATTTTCTTGAACTCATCTTCTGAATTCTTAAATGTGAATTTAGGATAGAAATAAGAAATTGGGTAGTATTGAGTCCAGTTCTGAAAATCTCTAAATAATCTGCTCAGTTGGTAGTTTCAGGGACTTCAATGAGACTGTGTAGTGAATAGGCATTGTCCCTGTGATCAGTGGTCTATAGGCTTAGGCTCATTGCTTTCAGAGGACAGTCTGAGAATAATCAGTATGTGTTTTCTTCTTTTTTTTTCTTGATACGGGATTACAAACTCTGCCCGTAACCTTTGATATAAATCTACCTTTGCTTTGTGTTCTTTTTTTAGTTAATACTTGACTAGAAATGAGTTGATGAACTGCTCAGTTTTTATGGAGAGCCCATAAAGCACAGAGCGGCTGACTGCACTCTGGTCCTCAGTCAAACCTTATTGTTAAATGTGTTTAGGATGGTTTCCACCCCCATTCCCAGCATTTTGAACAAGCAAATCCAATAACTGTTTATTTGCTGCACCACACAAAGGAGTGCACTTGTCCAAAAGGGGGCACAGTGTGGTTACGCCTGTGCTGCCATGTTAAACACAGCGCTGTCACTTTCCCACGTGCTGGGGCACCCACCATCCTCTGTGTGGCTTAATTCTTAAACACCATCCTTACGGCATTTTGATCTGTACCGATTCATGGGACTCCCAAACAGTTCCTGGGCATGGTTTAGTAGTTAAGACTGGAGATGTGTTTGTTCTGGGGACCGTTCCTATTTAAGCACTTTGCTTCCAGCTTCCTGATTTAGAGGTTAAGACTTGTTACTAGCAGAGACTTGATTTAATTAGACCTGCTTTAAGCACGGGTTTGGACAAGATGGCTTCCAGAAGTCCTTTCCAACCTAAATTATTCTGCAATTCCAAGCCTTTTGGTTGCACTCCTGGCAGTCCTTCTTGGGGGTGTTGAATTTACTAGTTGGGTTCACACCTGAATTCAGTGTTGCCGACGGTAATTCTATTGACTACACTCCAAAAATAATTGTTTAATAGGCTCAGAATTAAAATCATTGTGTTTTAATCAATTTTAATGAACAAATGTTAATGTTTTATAGCCTGTTGTAGGAGTAAGTTTTTTTCCACCGTTCTTCTGTAAGATTGTTCCTATTAACTTATCAGGAGGATTTGTGGGAGTGGACAAGCATAAAGAGGACTCTCTGTGTTAGAATCATTGTTAGGTGCACTAGAAACTTGATAGAATTAATTTAAATATTAAGTAAAACCTAGCTTCATTTTAGTCTACGCACCTGCTAATTATTGCATACTGCCAACCTGACAAAATTTAAGTTTACTGGTTTATAATAAGTGCACAATAGCTAGCTGTTTATGGGCAACATCATGCATGGAAACCAGATTAACAGCTGTTTTGTTAAGGTTTTTATTGTGAGACTGGATTAAAGGTATTAACTGATTTGTTATGAGAATCACACATCTGTAGGGGTTTTTTTAAATTTTTCATGTTAAAGAATGGACAAGAGTAACAAGCTTCAATGCTAGTTTTTTTAACATTAACGAAAAAGTAATAAAAAATAGTCCACCAACTCACCACTTCTTTGTCTGTGAAGAGGCTTTGCTTACATCTAGCCTAAGTGAAAGCTACATCACGCTGAACTGTCATAAGCCCCCTCACAGTCTCTAGATTAGCATTTGCGGACCATGGGATTGAACAAGTTACGTACCTGAGCTGGCAGCCGCGTGGGCTGGAGTTCAGTGAGCCCAAGCGGTCGAATGAAACCAAAAGGAGGTGCCCTATGAAGCCCTTCTTTGCAGTGCTTCAGTTTCATACCCGCTCCATGGAGGAAAGTAAATGAAACAACCTTTAAGTGCTCTTGCCTGCCTGAGATTAGGCACCCAAATGGGCTGTCTTTGTGAAGGTCTTTAAGGCATGTCATGACCTTCTCTCCATTGCTTTGGAAGCCGGACACTTTCTGCAGGAGCTCTGCTTTGAGATGCCTGGAGCGTAGTCTCAGTTTAGTGATTTAAGCTAAACAGACGGGATTTCATACAAGCTGCCTCAACCAAAACTGCATCAACAGCTATGAAAGCATGTAAAAATAGTGTGAAAACGAAGGGTTTCTTTGACTGGAACTGAAGTAATTATTTTCAGGTTTGCTTTATTTTTTAATATTATAACTGAAATTGCATTATAGATATTTCAAAACTGTCGTTCCATTAATAATTTGTAGGTTGAATATTGTCCCTAGGTTAAAATAGGACCTTGACTCCTACATTAACACACAGAAACTGCACATTAGGAACAAATGTTGCTTCAAATATGTAGAAGGTTTCATGTTTTTAATATGAATTGCATTGATACTGTTTCAGGGGAAAAAACTTTATAAAATATTTGCTTATAAACAGATAAGCACTGTATCTACTGGTATTTTGAATATTTTTGTTAAATGCAACTCAAACAATTTTAAATTAGAAAATGTGCAAAACTTGGGTTAACTGCATTTAACTATTAAATCTGATATTTTCAAAAATGTAAGTAGACAATGGATGTGGACTTTTTTGCCCTTTATAACATTACCAATATATTTAGTTTTATTTCATATCCTACGAATCAAAAGTACCAGGGTTTCTAAAAGCTTGGTCTTAATATTAGTTTGTCCTGCTCTCCTGTGCCATTCACATGACTGCTTCACTCAGCCCTGTTTCGTTTCTCCCTGATGGCTGAAAATGACTGTTAAGTCATCAATTTCAACTTGCAGAAGATGGGTTATATGATTTTTGTGTGACAAGCGCAGGAGCTGCTTGTTCTTTCATCTCCTCTGTGGTGGTTCATAACTGCCTTAAAAAACAGTAAGGTGGTGGTTTGATTAACGTTTTAAGTTTTTATAAGCTGTCAGTGCATCCTTTAGAAATAAAAAATTGCCATCTTGCATCCTGTCCTCTCTTTTGCCCTCTCCCTTGTTGTAAGCTCAGCTGCTTGCTTGTCTGTATACTGAATTCATAGCAGCAGTACAGTTAAAAGATTTTGAATGGTTAATTTTAATTTTTTATGATTTTCTTTTCATTTTTTGCCAGGTTGGTAGTAGCACTGACACAGTTGAACAGACAGCCACAGCATAGTGGTAGGTGTAGGGTAGGAATGTAAGGAGGGTAGCATTTTTAGTTTGTTATTTTAAAACAGGGAGTAGCTCACCAGCTACATTTCCCTTACTTATTAAATTAGAAACACCTACAGGAGAAAAGTAGGTCCTAGAAATGTGTCTGCAACATATGTTTTTTCCTTTCTGAGAATTGCTCCGTTTCATGCTCAGCATCACAGCAGAAAACTTTTGGGACTAAGCTAACCAGGAGAAACCTTAAATAAGAGAGGAAATTGAAATACAAGACTGCCTCTTTTCTACCCCCCACTGCCAATAACTGTGTGTGCATTCAAATAGTAGTACCACATGGTTGCTTGGTGGGGTTATTTTTCCCCATATATACCATTTTATAGAAGGAAAAGCAATGATACTGAGAGTCCAGAGGAGGGCCACCAAGATGATCAGAGGCATGGGCCACCTTTCCTATGAGGAAAGGCTGAGAGAATTGGGAATGTTCCCTGACCCAGGGAAAGAGAAGGCTTTGAGATGACCTAATTGCCACCTTCCAGTACCTGAAGGGATGTTGCAAGACAGTTGGAGAGGGACTTTTTACAAGAGCATGTAGTGACAGGACATGGGGGAATGGCTTCAAACTGAGAGTAGTTTTAGACTGGACTATAGGAAGAAATTCTTTACTGTGAGGGTGGCAAGGCTCTGGAACAGGTTGCCTAGGGAAATTGTTGATGCCTCATCCCTGGAAGTGTTTAGGGCCAGTCTGGATGATGCAGCTCTGAACAGCCAGGTCTAGTGGAAGGTGTCCCTGTCAGAGACAAGTGGGTTGGAACTAGAAGTCACCCAAGCCATTCTGTGATTCTANTGTTGCAAGACAGTTGGAGAGGGACTTTTTACAAGAGCATGTAGTGACAGGACATGGGGGAATGGCTTCAAACTGAGAGTAGTTTTAGACTGGACTATAGGAAGAAATTCTTTACTGTGAGGGTGGCAAGGCTCTGGAACAGGTTGCCTAGGGAAATTGTTGATGCCTCATCCCTGGAAGTGTTTAGGGCCAGTCTGGATGATGCAGCTCTGAACAGCCAGGTCTAGTGGAAGGTGTCCCTGTCAGAGACAAGTGGGTTGGAACTAGAAGTCACCCAAGCCATTCTGTGATTCTATGCTTCCCTTGCTCTGTATTCAAATTGCATTAATTCTCCAGCAGCAGAAGGGATGTCACAATTGCCACTTGTTTACAGAGGTTATAACAGGGCTGTTTTCTTTAGCCCATGTACTTTTGTATTTGAATTTTTTGAAATAGAAGATGTCAGTAGTGTCAGTGCTATCAATGCCTGTATTGGTGGTTTCTGCCTTTTGAAGTTTTCAAGGAAAGACTAACCTGGAATTGATTGCTTTGTCTGAGAAACAAACCTGAAAGAGAGGAGATGCAGCTATTTATATAGCTTTTCCCTTTGCCCACCTATTTCCCTTTCCAGACATGGCTATATAAGGGATCATAGGGGTTTTCACACTTTAACCCTTCCCTTTAGTACCAGCTGATGTGACAGCAGGTAATTCTGTGTTCTCTGATGGACTTATGGTTATGCCTTGTGCAGCCTTGCTGTTTTGAGGCAGCATAATTCAGTTCCTGTTTTTTCCTGGAGAAGGTCATCATCACTTAGCTATAGGTTATGATGCTGATGCTTTTATTTTTTCTGTTACCCATGAACAACTTAAAGATTCATTGGATCAGAAGAGGGCAAAGAAGGGGGGATGTGTCATTGCAGCCTGATGCTTAGGGCATGCATCTGAGAATAGGAAAACTTACAGCTTGTTTTAATCTGCCAGAAGTGTCCTTTTCCTTCATTCCTGGTGGTGACACGAGTGTTGGTATGCCTTTGGGCTGAGCCAGAATTTATCTGTCTTAAAGAGACACATAGATACATATACATATATACATAAATAGGTTTTCCCCCTGAAGTTAATTTTACTTTTCTTTTTTTTGAGTGAGTCTTTGCTAGCTCCATTTTTGAAGTGTGTCTTGGTGCCACAGTAGAGTTGCTAGTGCTGGCACGCAAGAGGAAGGAATCAGCAGCTGAAGCTGGGAATAAGAAATTGCTAAGAGGGCTGGAAATGCACTTTTTAAAGGGATTAAATGGTATTAAAGCATGTATCTACAACATGAATGCATAGATATTAAAAAACTAGGATGGAATAACATGACCACTTTCTGCTTATAACGGTTGTTACCACTTTCCTATCCCCAATCTGAAGCCAAAGGCATGTGTGCCTTTTTGGATTAGACTTTTGTTTTTCTCTGGAGAAACAATTGCCAGTTTGGCCTTTGGGTCAGATTGTGGTCTGCACGGGACTAGTTTCGTACATGCAAAAGGAAGAAATATAAAATGAAAATAATGAGGCAAAGGAAACGGTTCCAAAATTAAATATAATTAAATAGTTCTTTATTTCTCATGCTGTAAGTGGCACAGTGTTTCTGATGTAATTCAGCAGATTATTCCTGTGTGCATGGGTACCTGAGCCTGCCCTCTAATCACTTGCATGCGTGTCCTCCCAGTAAGAACAGAACAACTGCTGTCAGTACAGGTTGAAACACAACTGACACTCCAAACCTTTTTCAGTTGTTCATGAATAAAAGTTACCAGTGGAGTTTATTATGTGTCATAAAACCTGTGGAGTTTACCCTTATTTTACAGACCTGAGCACTGAGGCAGTGGGAGACAATTTGCTTGTAGGACCACAAGAACTTAAGAACAGGGCCCTCATATAACCTGACTCCTCCTTAGGTGGTATGGAGGATGGTTCATGTTCTTTATAGGCTTATTTTTGGCTTGCCCTTAATTTTGACTTGGTGCATTAATTTGTCTTACAGTTTTCTGGGAGCATATACTTCTGTATAAAATGAAGGTAATGTGTCAAGCTGTGGTTTTGAGTTACCTGTCCTCAAATATGGCCATGCTTCAAAGGGAAGACATTCTCACTCCATTCCTTTGGTCTGAAAATTGTCACCACTGTTGCTTCCTAGTTCCAGTGTGATTAAATTTCTTTGCAAAACTTTGCTGGGTATATACGAAGAAACAAGGTGCTGACTAACCCTGTTTTTCATATTTTTAGGTGACGGTCTCAGCAGCTCACACATTTTAATACTATCAATTTCTTGCTGCTGCCATCAGTGAAAACAGTGATTGTTCTAAAGTGTCCATGGTAGCACAGGCATGGCCTTAAATTAAGTAGTCTCAAAAATATTCCCATGATGCTGTACAGTGTGCCTTGTGAATGCAGATTTGCTGCTTTTTTTTCTTAGCTGCATCTTACCCTTTAAAGCTATGAATCAAAGACGAAGAAGTCATTGAGGAGAAATGTTTTGTATCTAGACACTCATGCTCATGTCCTTTAACTTGGCTAATAGAAGTCTGTCTTTTTGGTGTTACAGAACTGTTATCAGGTAGTTGAGTTCACAGATTTGTATAGATCACAGTTAAAATGAGTAGAAAATTATCTTACTCCATTCCCTCAAGAGTATAAAAATATGCATTAACAGCAATATGAAGATGTTTTACCAAGTCCTGTAGTCTGGTAAAGACCTTATATGACTTGGGTTACCTTCTGGATCACAAGCTTACTTCTATGTGTATAGTTGCTAATTAAGAGAATTTTGATGTTTTCTCAGAGGTGAGGTAGTTATCAAGAAAAAAAAAGTAATCAAGAGGTAAAGATGTAAAGATACTGACAATATTTGGAGCTTGACCATGCTTCTCTTGTAAGGGAGCATTGAAAGAACATATGGTGACATAGAGCAGTGTGTTCTACCCATGAACCAGTCCAAGTTACTTTTTCAAAAGAAGGCTAAACAATGATAAATCTGGCATGTTTCTGTTTCTTCACGTGACCCCAGGCTAAGAGGTGTTCCAGTCTGGTGCATATGTGTTTTTACCCTTACCAGCTTGCACACTGGAATAGTTGATGTTAACTTGGTTTCAAACAGTGTGAGCTCAGCTGTGCTGGGTTGAAGGAGGCTGGATGGAAGTGGCTGAGCTCCTGGTTGAGTGAATGGCTCTCCCCTGGAGCAGGAGGAAGATTGTGTGCAGTGCTCAGCCTCTTCAAGTCTGTATTCTGCATCTGTTGAAAAGTTTGAGGGTGGAGGATGCAGCTCACCAGACAGGATTATTAGTCCAAAGGGGGAAAACATCTTTAGAGAATTCCCGGTCAGGTGATGTTTTCATTGTATGTTTAGAAAGTCCTCAGATGACAATGGAGATGAAAAAGGCATACTCATTTAGTATGCAAAACATTTAGACTCCAAAGTCTCCTGTGCTTTGTGAGATAAAGGACAGTTTACTTAAAAAGAGAGAATGTTTCATCCATCACCTTTCCTCTGATTCAGTTATGCAATGTCCTTGGATCGACTTGGAAAAGTAAGGTTAGGGAAGTAAGATTTTTTTTTTTTAAGCTGTCTTTAGAAAGAGAATCATTTGCCCATAGTGAACTGTGAACCATGAACTGCATCTTTGCCTATTGCTTGGTCCGTAGGTCATTTTTCAGACGGCACTGGAATGAATGCATTGTCCTCCAGAAAAGAAAACATCGAATTTCTGTCCTAAGAGATGTCCTTTCTTTTACTGTCAGCTCGCCATTAGCTACTTGTGGACTGAGATGGCTGGCTTTGATTAGTCCATAAGGATGGCTAGATTATTTTCTGGCTCTTCCAGTTTAACTTTTGTAGGCTACTCTGACTTAGTGTCAGTTTGATTTAAATCCTTATTATTTTCTCCACTTTTTTAGTGTCATTTTTAGCAGCTTTCTCATCTCCACGTGCCCTTCTTATTTTGAAGTGGTGTACGAAACATCTGTCTGACTAGAGGGTTTTTTAGCGATTAGCATTACCGAAATACTTAATGTAATACTTTTTTTCCTTGAAAACACATGATACCTAGTGATCCCATTTAGCTGTTGTCATTATTTCTTGTTGTAGACTTTGCCTAGAAAGACTTTGCCTAGAGGGGCTTTGTGCTCTGCACAATGAACTCCCAAGAGCTGGTGTTCCTCACTGCTGTTGCACAAGGAGTGGGTGTGTTCAGGACAGAGATTAAAGCTTGCTCAGTTGCTGTGGGGTTAACAAATGCAGTGGGCAGGAGGAGAAGTCATACTGTTCTGGTACTGATGCCAAGCAATTATATTGGATGGCTTTACAGACTCACTTTACCAGATTCGAGGACCAGATAATTGAATCTGCTGACATCCATGTGAATTGTAATGATGCAGCTCAGTCCCCATGATTTTAGTGAAACCAAAAGATTTCCTCCTGAGGTGAGGACTCGGTGTTCGGCTAGATGACCTGGTAAAGCAAAAGTCTGAATGTGAGATTCTGTGCCAACTGAAATTGACATTGCACAGATATGTAAGTACTGGGGTGTCAGTGTAGGATACTGTGTCCTTCCTAAGCAATACAGATATTTTAGTTAAGCTGTCTCATGTGAAGGTAAGCTTGTGCCTGTGAAGTCTGTGTCACGGCAGCAAGTGTGCTTGGAGTAATATATCTTCAAAAGCTGACCTAGTCTGAACAGCGATGGGAGAGTGACCTTGCAATTGTGCATCTGCTCTAACTTTGATACAGGGGTCATTTTATTTGTTGTTTTCTTTGTAAATCGGGTTGCCTGTGCCTTCTGCAGAGTCTACATTTTTCTGTTTCAAAATACTCTGTACAAACATCATTTTTTACCTTAGATTGCAGAAATACATGAGATATAGGGTTATATTGGATTTGAAAAGAAACAAAGCTAGTCTTTGTAATTCACCAGCCTATTCTTTTTAGAGTATTATGTCACTAAAAAATGTTTTCCTTATTCATGTAGCATGCAAGTAAGTATGTAAACATTTACAAGGAAAAGGAATCATTTTACAGATACCTGTTCCACCATTTTGCTATTCTGTTTCTTCCTCCCAATTGTTACTGTGCATTACAGTTGGGGTGTGATATGTCAGATGTGCAAAACCCCCTAAAATTTCAAGTAAGATGGGGTTTTTTTTAATCATAGTGATTATACTGTATATAGTGTTTTGCCACAGGACAACTTTCTCCCAATGGCAGGGCACTGAACATCTTGCATCTGTGGGAAAGTGGTAGCAAAATTGATGGAACAGTCTGTTCCTGCCGATGTTCATTTCAATGCCCCAGAATACGGCTTTCAATGTCTCTGCTGCCAAAGCATACCCTAAATTGATGGGACAAAAGGAACAACCTGGATCTTCCATGTGTTAAAGTGAGGAAATGAAATCTTAAATCTCATTTAGGTTTGGAATTAAGTGGATTGGCAATGCCTGTGGAGTTCAAATGGGGAAAAAGATGAGTGTCTTACTCCTCCCTATCATGCAGCTCTCTGAAAGGTGTTGGAAGTATTTAGTGGAGAGTAGAAGCAGACAAACAGGAGAGCTTTTCTTGCAATAGCCAAAACTGAGTTGAAAATGAAGGGAAAAGGGGAAGACATGAAAGTCTAATGAAAAAACATGTTGAATTTAAAATGTACCTCAGGAAATATTTAGGAGAAAAAAATGCTCTGCTGTCTGCAAGGGGAAAATATCTCTGGTATTACTTCAAGCTCTCCATGCGATCTGCTGAAATGCTGAACTCTCTGGGGCAGCCCTAATTGATCATCTCATTCTTTTGCAAGGGTTCACAAAATTTCCAATAAGGTACCACAAATCATTTTGCTCGTATGCAGTTTTTTCTTCTGCTTTCCATTTTTTTCCACAGCAGTGGGACTTCCCTCTGCTCCCATTCAAGCTGGAGAGAAGCCTTCCATTGGTGTGGACAATTTAGGATCTGGCACTTTTTATAAAAGAGGTTTTTTTAAACTAGTGTAGGCAAGGAAATTGCAACATTACTTAGAAACATACTCTCCTTCTCACCTTAATGTGAAAATGCCATGAAATACTAGGGTCAGGAATGTGTATAGAACAGGTCTTTGAGACTTTTATATGTGTGCTCAGTGAGCATAAAGTGTGTACAGTGTGTGTACTTTCCTTCCTGGCTTTATCAGAATGCTTAGGGTTTTTCCTGTTGGTCATAAGATGTTGCTCCATTCATCTGTCCTGTAACAAGAAAACTGAAGTCCACAGCTTTGCAGTTGATTGCTGGCCTTTGACCTATCTGACTTATGTGAAGACATCAGCACAGTTTTGATTTCAGTCTTGTACGTGGGGCATTCAGTCATATCAAGGACCCTTCCCAAGGAAGACTGTTCAGAAGTATACACTTGGATTTACTCAGGTGGTAGATCATTTGTATAATTTGTTTTTACATAAACACACACAAAACTGGAACATAAAAGTTTCTTTTATTTTTTCTGATTGTAGAATTGCATGACATTATTTTAAAAAATATTTTAATAAATTAATAAAATTAAAATTATCTAAATTTTTTTTGTAGCTAGAGAGTAAGCTTAATATGTCCCACAAACCACGTGATATTGAAAAATACCAGTATACTTAAATTCCAGCCTTCCCCCCAGCATTTCTCCAGAGAAAGGCCAAATACATCATCTTTGACTCCTTTTGTTTATCAGTGAACAAATAAGACATTCCTATTGTAGCCCTGGTCTCAGACGTACCTTACTCTGTCTTGCTAATAGAGCAGGTTTGTTCCATCGGGGGTTAAGAATATTTAATCCTTTAACGCTGACATGTACAACACACAGCCATGTCAGCTACAGCTGTTTCCAAACATCAGTAACAAAATTATAGGTGGTTTTGAAGCTTCTGTGTTGGAAATGAATACATTTGAGGATTCAACTTGCTGACAGTGTTTATGTAATTTAATCTTGCCATCTGGAAGAAAGTAAACATTTTTTAGGAAATTGAAGTTAAGGTAGCAAGCCCCTTGTGGTTTCTGGCTGTTGCAAATAAGTTAAGTTGTACCAAGTTGATAAAAATCTTCAATAGGGAGGGGATCATGGTTATGTTTAAAAGATTGTTATGCAACTGCATTGATGCATAAAATTGTTTCAGAATATCTGCTTTATTAGCTTCCCTGCTTATTCAATAGTTAACTGCCTTTCTTCTGCTCAGACAAAACCAGCATGTTTTTCAGTGAAATGTGATAAAACATGAGAAGCATATGCATGCAGAACGCATAGGTGTAACTGGAGCACTTACGTGATTGCTTTTCTTCTCATATTTTTCTGTTGTGGTTTTTTTCCCCATTCTTCCTTGTTTGGTTTTTTTTTTTCATTCTATATTATGTTTTGCTTTTCAAATATTTACTCTTTTTTCTTTATTTGTGTGCTTTATTATTTGCTTTTAATTATTTGAATAATTTTTCAAGGTTTTTGCTTGGTTTTCTAAAGAAACAGTTTACACAGTCATGCCATGTGTGTACCAGTGCCACTGTGATAATTTTGAACCAGTTAGTCACTTTCAAATAAACTGAGAGTCAGAAGAAGATTCCAAAGGCATTGAGTTTCCATAATGTGCAAGTCCAGGTGGCTTGGTGGAGAGGAGAAACGGTGTCCTACACCAGCTGTGCAGAGAGAGAAGGAAAGACTAGAGATATCTTTGCAAACCAGGGTTAATGGTGTTGTTCATAAAATTGCTTAAATGCTAGCCCATTCCCTTCACTATCCCCTTCTGTTTTCTGTTTGAGCAGTCTGATGAGACGTTTTACATGAAGGGGGGATGGCAAGATACTTCTATAAAAGATATTTATGGTGGGAAGCTGATTTTAGAAATGCATGATTTGAAGGGGTGGACAGTTTCAGCCATTTTACACATAGAACACATGACAGTTTAGTTTGCCTTTAGGTTTTGAACCTTTAAGATCATCTTTATCTTTTTGAAGGATATTTGTTGCTTTGTTTTTATTATTCTTTAATGAAATCTTTATGTTAAGAACATCTCTGAATTGTGCAGCATTTGTTGAAAATTACAGGATTTTGTGAGAAGACCAACAAGCACCTGAGCCAATGGTATGGTGGTAGTGCCCTCGGCTCCTAACGGGAGAAGGGCAGGAAAAACTCAGCAGAGGTATGGGCTCAGCAGAAATAGCTTGGTAATAGTAACAAGAGACCATCAGTTTTCAGCATTCTGGAAAGGGTCAGTAAAACCAGAAGAAAGCTGTAGTCTGTTCCTGCTTAACTTTGCTGTCTGGTCATTTCAGCTGGTTCTTTCAATCTCTGTTTTCTCTGCTCTTTGAGATTATAGTTACCCTTCCTTCTTGATGTCTCTACATCCTCTTGTTTTGCTCTGTTCTGGTAAAGCATCGATTATTTGCTAAGGCTTGTACAAGCACGGTAATGTTCTGCTAAAGTTAAAAATACTGTTGCCATATTGGTCAAATAATGGGAATTTAAACTGAAATATTTAACTTCATATTCAGTGGAAGCTGCCTGTCAGCATTTTCATAGGTCTGAATAGGCTTTTTAAAAAGATCTAGCTCTAAGCCTTGATAATTGAACTTAAGCTCGTAAGTTACTTATCTACTCCTGAAATTTAAACCTGATCCGTGTTGTAAAACTGCAATGAAGAACTACATGAAAATGAAATAAGATGTTAATGGAGAATTTCTCATTTAGAATTGCTTCTTAGCAATATAAGCAACAATTTTAGGAATGTTGATTTGATTTTTATTGTCTTGTATATGAATGACTTTATTAAGTGAGCTATTTGGTGTCCAAATCATGCCACATTCCAACTTCGTCAGTGTGATCTAGGCGTTCTACTGGAAGTAAATACACAGACTGGTGAGTTCGTAAACATTTATAGCTGTGCCCTGTGTTAAATAAGGACTATGCTTTATTTTCATGCAATAAAATTTAATTAGTTGTAAGTCAGGTTTTGCTTTAGTTGTAATTAGTTTAGCATATAATTATTTTGTCTAATAGCAATCTGAAATCTGCAAGCATTTTGATCTTATTCCAAGTTAAAGAAAAGAAACCCTCTTAGAAGTATTCAATCAGTAGCTGTAATAGAATCTTATCAGTCAACCATATTACAGACTGTGTAAATCTTTAAGCAAGTGAAGCACTGTTTTCACTGATGCTTGTTATATATTGCATTAAGAAAATAAATAAAAATGTCTTATATTGGACTTAGGACTTCTATATGATTTGGAAAAAATCAGTGGTCTCTGTTTTCTTGGTGAGCTTAGTATTTGCTGGTTTGATTTTTAGCTTTATAGTATTTTTATTTTAAAGTTAATTTTAAATGTCTAGCTTTTGTAAGATATAACTGGGATCTGTGTGAAAATAGTAATACTTCAGTTTGAACAAACATATATATGGTAAATCTCATAATTTATACACAAATGTTGCTGCCTATTTCAGGGTATTATAATGATTCATGAGTATTTTCTGAACAATATCTTGTGCCTTCTCTCTTTTGGATGTGGCTGGCTGCCATTTCTAAAGAAGTTGCCGTGCCAAGGAATCTTCTGTCAGCTCTTCCTATGGATTTCCTTATGGGAACAGCATTAAAGCAAGAGATAAATGCAGTGTCTGGCATGTTGTTAGCTGCAGTGGAGTGATGGGGAGCAGAGCTTCTGTTCTCACTGCCAGTCTAACCAGCTTATTTTTTGCTAGCAGTGGTTTACAATCTGGCTTGCTAGTAATGTTGTTCTAAATCAAATTTCACCTATATTATTAATTTTAAGGTTCTTCTATGTTTCCTCCATAAAAGGGCTCATCTTGTTCTCTGCTCATTGTTTCATCAGCCTATAGGTCAGGAAATTATGACTAATCAGAGCATAGAGAATGGCATTTTTAAAGGAATTGAACAGTCAACAGCCTTTTACTTGATGGGTATTTGTCTTTTTGAAACTCTGTGGTCTGATTGGGAGGGATAAATGACTTCACAACTAGAAAAGAGATACTCAAACATTTACATTTAAAAAGGAATATGTACTTTAGCCAAGGAAGAAATTGCTTCATCTTTAAGGAATAGGATTTTCAGTTACTTCTCTGCTTTTCCAATTACCTGCCCTGTAAAACTCAAAAAATGTAGATATTTCTGTTAAATTTAGCAGGCATATCATGTGAGTTAACTTGTCACTTTCCCTTCTAGGGTTTCTATTTTACAACAACGATTAGGGTGCAGTGCTTAATTCTGTTTCAGGGTTTTTTTTCAGAACAACTGTACTGATATTATCTGACATATTTCTAAAGTATCTTATAAGAACAAGGAGGTATTTGTTGTAGTATTATTACATGCATAATTGTGTGTGTATAAATACTTAGGCATGCAGGTATCACATGTAATTACAGAGCTCAATACTAAATGTGTAAGTGTGAATATGTGCATAATACAGGATTAAAAGCTGAAAACATAGAACACAGTTGTGTAGCAACTTGAGAATATTTTATTTGCACATGCCCACTTGTTAAATAGCATTATACTGGGTGAAAGGCTGTTGTAAGCTCTAATAACAATAAGTTAATCTCTAGGCTAACAGTATGGAAAATACAACTTTTCTTGATGGTTTCCCTTTTTTTTCCTTCCCATATGAAACTAATCTAAAAATATTTGAATTATCAAAACAAAAGGGAAAATAATCTTCCTCATAATGAAGTGGTGTATAAGTATTTATTTTTTGCTTCTAGTCTACTTTAAACCTTGTTTTAAAACAGCACTCTTTAGGCATCAATGGGTTGGAGTTCATTTGCAACCCAAATGTAATAATAAAAACAAGTCGAATATATTCCCATTATCACTCAAGATGCTACAGTTAGAAGATGGATATAGAAACAGCACAAAATATCCAGCTGCTCTACATCAAAAACTAGTCCAAGTGCAAATAAATACTTGGAAATGTTTTGTCTTTAAATTGAAAGGAGTCCTAAAATAAAAAGTGATTCAATTCAGTGTGACAAATGAAGTATGAATTCCATTTTGCAATAAGTAATAGGGAGGGTTTTATTTTTGTTCCTTTAACTGTGTTTCACCCAGACATATGAATATTGTATTTTGTACTAAACAGTTTCAGAAGATGAAAGTTGCCAATTGTTGGAGCCTGTGCGCATTTTCTAGGCTGCAGCCACTGAGCTGACAAGGAAAGCAGAAATGTGAAAATCTAGAATAATAGAAAGCATTCACATCTCATAAAGCTGAATTTCAGCTGGGTGCTTTAAATAAGAAAAGGGCAGATATGAGGGGAAGTATCTGTTTCCCGACTCAGAGACTGTCTCCGAGGGTCTTTCAGCCAGTTAGGGCACTCCCTTTAGGGTTTTTATTCACTGCAGATACACACATACACACACAAAATTGTGACCTTTTCACTTGCTAAACAGTGACAAACTCTACTTTAGACTCGGTATGATCCTTATATTTTGTGTAGTTTAAGCATCCTGTACAGACAAGAAATTATTAAATATCTACCTCAAAGAACCAGAATATAACTACCTTTGCTTTCATTTGTGTTGGGGTAGCTGTGAGCAGCACCAGGGGAAATAAAATGACTGTTTAACTGGGTGTAGTGTAGTGGAGATCAAGAGCAAAATAATGGGAAAAATCTTTAATTTTCAAAGCAGGTTTTCTAGAGCAAAGATCTAGTGATTTTATTTCCTCTTGTCCTGTCCTTTGAGGATCCTGGCCTACTGTATAATTAATTATTGAGCAAGAAGTATTAGGTTGATTTATATGGGATCCCTGTTGGGTAAGGAAAATAGACATTTCCTACTTGGTGACTTGTTCAGATGTATGGGTTGGGTTTGGGACATTACTTGCATTTTTGTTGTTCCTTTCAGTTTATAATAAGTTGGAAAAAGTTTCAAGGTCTGTTAAAACTTGCATGAGATTAAGAGAGTATAGGAATATGTTAAGTTTTGAGGACTGATGGTAGAAAAGTAGGTGAACTTCTGGAGAACAATGGACAGAAAAAGCAGAAGAGCAGGTTAAGTAACTCGCTAGAGGAAGATGGAGTGGGCACCAGGTGGCACCCTTTTCCCATAGCAAGCTAGGAGTTGATGGATGGCGGTGCATCAGATAGTCCTGATAGGCTTCCAAAAGTTTTGTTTTATTGACATCAACATCCTCTCCTCACAGTAGCTTCTCACTTATCCTTCCTTTGGTTTTGGAGCCTTGGCTTTGGGTCAGCAGTTTGGGAGGCAGCAGATGCTGTGACGGATGCGGAGCTGCCAGGGTGCTGGATGGCTTGTTGGTCACGAGCTGACGCGGACGGCCACCGGCCGCTTCCCCAGAGCTGCCAGAGGGCAGAACCAAGCAGGCAAGCAAATGTCTGCATCAGATGGAGAATGTGTAGGAAGCTAAGTGAGAAGAAAACAGCAAAAGGATTGGGAGAAAAGGGGAGTTAGGAATTTATGAAAAAGGGGTAGATAACTGAAAATCAGTTCTGTGGAAGGGAAGTAACACGGAGAAGCATATAGATAGGGAGACTATATAATAAATTTGAGGTGATGAAAATCATGGAAAGAAGAAAAGGCGAATGTTCTGTCTGCTCCTACTTGCTCGAGTTTCAAGAAAAGCACCTAAAAAAACCCCATTACAAAGAAAACAAATAGTCAGAAGAAAAAAAAAGAGATGGAACTGATTTTCTCTTGAATTCTTTTTTTATGGGCAGTTTCTGGAGAACCTACTTTAGGCTGTAGTGTGGGAAGACAGAAGAGACAGTTGGATGAAGCAGGGTATTGGATAGCTGATTACATTGATGTTTTTTCATTTGCCCAGTCTAGCTTAAACCCCTGGTTGTTCATGATTATAGAGCAGTAGCTTTTCCATCTGATAGCCAAGTTTGTGCTCTTCAGATTTGCATCTCCCCAATTTGAATGGCACAGTTACTTTTGACACTTTTCCAGAGAGACTGTAAACGTTGAAGCTGCCAAGACAAAATGCTTTCTGAACCTATAGTTAAAAACATCTTGTTTCCAGGTAGTACCTCTTGCTGAATCCTGAAGCATGTAATATGAATTGCTTTGGAAAGCATTTTGTATCCTTAAGATAGAAAAGCATATTTCAGCATCTGATAACTATAAAGAAACTTTCAAGGCTGCTGACCCAGATGCTTTAAAATAGGCTTGAATTTAGTTAGATTTTATTTCAGGCTGCTTTTACTGACCTTCGCTCCCCCGCTCCCCTTGCATATTCCCTCGGTGGTCTTTCAAAAGCCAGGTGTCTGGGATTGTCTCCAGCCTACTCTGAAAGCACCCCAGGCCTTGGATTAATACATGAGGGCTGCCTTTTATTTAAGTCCATCCATTTACATAATGCCTGCTCAGTCAAACCCACTTGCAAAGTACGGCCAAGTTGAACCAAAACCTCAGCAGGTCAGTTGTGCACGGTCCTGGATTTTACTGAATTTAAGTGTTGCACCTTCTTGCAATGAAAACTGAAGAATATTGCAAAGGTGTTTTGGATTTCAGATTCACAGAAGGATGTCATAGAGATCTTTGATCTTTGTGTAAAAGAACTAAAGAAAGAACCGTATTTTAAAAAATGTGTTCCTGCTTAAAGGATGTGAGTATAGACCTAATATCAGGGTGAAAATTTCATTGTGTATACATGGCATGACAGTACATTGTTAGAATTGAAAATACTTCCTTTAACACATAGAACAGACTTACCTGAACTGCATCAATGTTGTTCTGTTATATCAAGTTCTCACTTCAAAAGAATTGCCACTAAATGAAAACACTTTGAGTCTCATTTTCTAAATGTAGTTCAGAACTACTGGTATCAAAATCCAAACAAATAAATTTCATGTTATCTTTTTCAAGCATATCAAACTATGGATTTTGGGTGGGTGGGTGGTTGGTTGGTTTGGCCTTTTCTGATGATTCCAACTGTCAACTTGTATGACTTGGCATTGTTTTTTACTAGAGTCCTTCTCAATACTGCTGAAAGTGGGTCACAGGACCCGGCTCAATTAGGAGTGAAAGGAACAGCTACGAAAATAGTGAGCCCTGCTTTAGACTATGTGTTCAAAATATTCACACTGCTGAATTTGCCAACAGAAGGTATTATTAGTGATTGTTTCGGCAAGAGGTGAAAGCTCTCCTCCCTGATTAGCACTTGAGCAGTGAATAAACGAAGTACAGACCTTTATGAAAATAAGAATGATCAGGTAAAAGAGACACATTTTAGAATACCTTTTTTATCACAAGTTTCTTTGAATAATGTAACTTAGTATGAATGTGTTAGAACAGCATTATTTTTCCAGTATTCCTCTCTGCTACTTTTTGGGGTTTTTTGCGTGAAGACACATTGTTTGAATCATCAGTTGACTCCAGAACTCAGATGTATAATATTCTCGGTACTTACAAAATATATCACTGCTTGATTCCCCTAATGAGCAAATAGTTGTTCCCTGTACTTTATGTAAGTAATTCACATCTTTATATATTTCTTTAGACTGGAGTACTGTATTAATAAACTGTTGATATGAGATTATTCTTGGTATTAGTATACCATGCTATTGTGTGTAGTCCTTCAGTGACTTAAAAAAATTATAGTGATTGCTTTTATTACCCTTTCTAAATTTTCCTGTTGATAAAGGTTATCTGACTTGCAGTTTTTAATTTTATAGATATTTCAATCATGTGCACACAAAAATCACAACTTTCTGTTGCTGTCTTTTGACCCTGCATTATCTTTTTCACCTTGTAAATTATGGCGTCTTTCCATGAAATTCAGAAACTTTTGCTATGTTTTCTTTAGAATTCCAAGATTTTGTTTGTGCCTGGCACATATGAATTAAGCAGACACTCATTAGGAATATCTCAAGAACACTCTAGTATTTATTCTACACATTTTAATGTAAAATTTTATTGTAAAATGTGAAATACGTAAGCAGTGGAATTCTACTGAAAATTTTCAAAAAGAACATAGAAATGATTAGATTTAACAGCTAACCAAGTCCAATAGGGGGAAGATAATTGCATGAAATCAGTGACAGATTTGGTCTTGTTTCTCTATTACAGTAAATAGTTAGGCTAAAAAGAAAAAACTTCAAGTCTTAAGATAGATTATGGAAAGAGATAAATATTTCTAAATACAGAAGTGTGAAGGTTGTAAACATTAGAAGCGATACTTAAAAGGTTGCATAATAGGGACAAGGAAATAACAGAAATAAAAATAAATTGTGGATCGGAATAAAAATTCAGTGTATATTGTGAAATAGAAATATTTAATAGGGGAATTGTTATGACAGGACATCATGCTGTGATTTATGGTTCAGGATGGTGTAGAGTGGAAAGCATAGAGGATTTTGGAGTCCTTGATGGTATTCTGTAGATTTGGTTTTTTTCTTGTTTAACCACACCAAATATATCTCAAAGAATTATCTCAAAGATAAATACTAAAGAAATTTCTGTGCTCTTTGCTAGATTTTAAATTTACTGAAAGGGAAAGCCCTTCAAGAAAGAACTGCCTTCTCTCTAAAATGTTCTGTCAATACCAAAAATATCTGAATGACAAAATAAACGTTTGACATCTTAATATTTTCATTATAGTTAGCAAGCAAGGAGCAAGCAACGATCTTTTTAAGAGCAAGTGTCGAATTTATCATGTAGGTCAAGATTTGATAGTGATGCACCCCTTGTGTCCAAGGCAGTAGGGGTGCATTGCCTTTCAAAGCACACCAATTGGCCCACACTTCAGTGCTGGTTTTATCACAGTACTTTTGGTAGTCAGGGGCCCAGTGTGTCCAAATAATTCCCCTTTGCCAGTGGCTTCTGAAAAGAGTTGTCTAGAGCTATTGGCATGGACTGTGGTGGAAGTTTTCCAGTGCATGATGGTGATGGCTTTACACTAGCTTTGGCCAGCATCTTCAGCCCAAGTGGTCTATGAAGTTTCCATTATCTTCTGTAAACACTGAGGTCCCTTTCTCACTGCCACCTGCCAATCACAGTGTCACCATCTGTCATGACAACTAGTATATGATCTGCAGTGTTTTATATAATACAGTGACACTTTACTCTTCCTATAATTTCTGCCACGTTTTCCTTCCCTGAATTAGCTGGTTGAAGCTTATCTGACACACCTTGGTTTGCAAACCTCTGAAAAAGACCTCAATTACAAGTAGCTGATAGTGTTTTAACAGAAGGTGAGTACTGAGAACATGGTCAGTGCCATTTCAGAAAACTTAGGGAGTAGCTGACAAAAAAAAAAAAAAAAAAAGGAAAAAGTGAAAAAGTTTTAATACTCTTAGAAATTTAGTTATGCAATCATATTTTGCTGCTGCTGAAACACATCAGGCCTGGTTTCAAAATGAACTTTAAAGAGATACACTTTTCCATTTTATTTCACTACTGTATATTTTAGTTAAAAGTAAAAACTTCTGAGTTCAATTAGTTGAAAATAACTGCTGTAGAGTGTTGGGGGAAAGCTTAAGCTTGTGAAGATTAGCCTGAGGTAAAAGGACTTGAACGAAAGTTTGGTCATTTTAAACATATTGATCAGAGAGAAAATGATAAACCATTTTGACTACAGGTGATAAGGAGGGAAATGTAGTAATAAATGGGTCATAGGTGTTTGAGGAGAAGAGGAGGCTTTCCTTGCTCATCTGGCACAGATTCCTAGATACCTTTAGCCTGATTTCATGAAGTGGAAAAGTATTCAGTTAGAATCTCAAGAGAAAACAGTTGTGACTCAAAAAACAAATGTGTTTGACCAAGTATTTTGTGATTTGAGTTTAGCTGAAAGGACCATATTTAACAGAAATCAGACTTTCTCTGTAAATATTTGGGATTTAACAGAAATATCTTAAAGCTCAGAAACTAATTTATTTTGTTTATTGTTGCTTGATTTTCTGGCATGTAAAGTTTAAGAGATGACAGGGGGGTTTTTTTTGTTTTTATAAATAATTCAATATAACTAATAAGGGAAGGGAGTATTAAAGTATTCTGTTTTCTGGGGTTTTTTCTTCTGTGGGGGCGGGGTTTCACAGTTTGGTTTTTTGGTTTTGGTTTTTTTTTTTTTTAGATGTTAGCATTAATATTGGGAATTGCTAAACAGTTTTAAGTGTGAGTACTGTAAAGCTGGATCCCCAGTTTAACTGTTTGAAAAGACATAAATGCCTTATAAGCAGGAAGCTTATATATAAAACTGACAACAGTCAATTAGGACTGCAGTACAAAAATGGTCTGTTTTAAAGGGCTGAAATGTGCACAAATGAAGTGTACAACTTTACACTTTTTAAGTGGTTGTGTTTCAATCCGTAAAACAAATTTTGTTTCCATAGTGGGAATTCTTGATAAAAGGTAGGTATTGTGATGTATTTGATTTAAATTTGTAACATTCAAAATGTTCTGTATTGACTTCTTAGCTGTCAAAAAAAATTCTTTAAATAAAATTTATTGTAGCATGGCGCAGTTTTGGTGATATAAAAATTGCTTAGCAGACTGTGTAACAATGTTTAATTCTTCCTTTGTGCTGCACAAAACTCAGTAATTACAAGAGGGTTTTTTTCATTTGTATTCATAAGGCATGAAAACTTCCTCCCCCCGCCCTTTTTTTAATCTTTGAGTCATACTGTCAGTTTTGACATTTTCCTAAGCCTGCCTATGGAGGAGATTTGTGTCGTGTTTTGGATAAGACAGGAAGGTCCTAGAGATACTTAGGAGTTGAAAAAGTGCCAGTCTGTATCAAGAGCAGACTCGACAATGTGACAGTGGAAGAAAATGGAGCTTATATTATCCTGAGAATAAGTATTTTGAGATGAAGGTAACATATGGAACTTTCTAGTTGAGAAATCCTAGAAGTAGCCAAGCTCAAGGAGGCTGGGTTGTTATTGTTTCTCTTGGCTGGTGTTGACACTCTGTAGCAAGTACCGAGGAATGGGTGAAGCTGAAAGTTGTGGGTCCCAAGTAGAAACTTGAGTCCCATCTGTTTTTTTGAGGAGGAAATATAAGAAATAGATATTTCAAGGCAGAATGTGTGAGCCTGACACTGAAAAAAAAAATCATCACACCGACAATAGACTGCAAATTTTAAATATCGGTGAAACAGTGATACAATATCGCAAGAGAGTGGAAAACTACCTTCAAGAAGTAGACTTTTAAAATTCAAAACTGGGTAGCTATGTTCAATGTTCTGTTGAAACAATTGGGTTATTTTCTCTTCTTGTTTTGCATGGGCTAAGTTTAGGGGTAGTAATGATCTCAGATTAAAAACTGAATCTAATGCATGACTCACACAGCAAAAAATAGCTGGGTTTTTCTCTCTGCTGCGCAGGTCTGGGTCTTATTTTACTTTAAAATATACTTTCAGTTGTAGTGAAAGTACATGTTGGATATCAACCCCTTACAGTTGAAAAGATTTTAATAGCTAGTATGAGAAATTTGCTTGATAGCCCCTGTTTCAGCGTTTGGTCCTTTAAAATCGTGGCCATGCCTTGGCAACAGAGATCAGCTATTAAACAAGGTTTGTGCAGGAGCAGGTGGGAGGATGTAAGAAGTGACAAGATAAAGTATCTAGTGAGTGAAAAAATAATGTGAGGTCCTTGGTTTGGAAAAGAGTGTTGAGTGATACGGGCATAGTGCTTAGCTTTACCTTTTTAGTGTTTACCTTTGCAAGGCAAGTCTTTAAAAGAGCTTTTTGAAGAGACTAAAATTCTCTGTGATAGGTTGTTTAGTGTTCGGGTGTGTTGGTTTGGTTTTGGTAACTTTTTAAGGGGGCTGGGGGTGAAATTGTTTCTATGTGTGCTGGTATATTTTTCTGGGGGTCAAAGAAGTGCCTTTATCGTATTCCTTCAAAGTTGTTTTAGAAAAAACTGCCTTATTTTCATTATCTGGAGAATTCCTTACTTTATGCAAATAATACCATTATTCATAGTATTTTTTATGCTATAAAAGAATGCTCTTACACTGTCTCAGGATTTTCTGTCAGTGATTAATTTTGGTGTATTTAGCGCTGCTGTACATTAAGACACTTCTGCTCTGGCTTCTATATACAGAATTTCACAATGCTAATGATCACATATGGTTACAGGTAACTAAGGTGGGTTTTCAGCTTAGACTGTGAAATAGCTGTCTCTAAGAGCTTTTTGTCAGTTTCCAGTTCCTAAACTCTTCTGTTCACTACTCCTTTTATTTTAGTTTTTTTTCTTTCTTATTGGAAAGCTGTGTATATGAATTGACTAACATCTCAATGGCGCTTTTGTACCGAAGATTAGCCAATTGTGTGGAATAAAGCAGACTGCTGTGTGCCCTTTTTTTTTGTTATCCTTTATGTATTCTGTAAAAGCCTACTTTCATTTCTTTCATGAAAATGAATACTAAAAGGTTTAAAAATGAAACCAGAGTGCCTGCCACAATGATTCGTTTAATTCAGTGGCATTGTTTAAATGGTTACTTGAACCCAGTGGTTGCTTGAGCCACCTACCATGTTTATATTTGTGTTATGTGCATATGTATATATGTGTGTAGTCATTTTCAGCTGTTAATTGAAGGTAATAAAGTTTAAATTGATGGTACAGCAGAATAAACAGCACAGTCCACCAACACTTGAGTTTTTGACCAGAAAGTGTTTTTTACATCCCTGCAGTGATCCACTGTAGAGGCCATATCGTGAACCTGACCAGAGCTACTGAGTCACGCAGATGGTTCTGACCTTCAGAACATAAGGTCAGAGCTTGAGTGAAGTCTCAGATAGCAAAAATACCTTCATTTTTACTGAGACAACAAAGACCTCTTAGCCATTGCTGGGTAGTTAATGTTTTCTGAGTGGTCTCCCAAAGACAAAGTACTTCTTGGTTACAAATCCATTATTGCTCTTCCCCGTGGTCTGACAGCCCTGTACCCTTCAAAAGGAGAAGGGCAATGAAATATGTTGCCTGCTGTAAGTGTCCAGTTGTCTTCTCTGACTAAGTAAGTGAAAAAAATGATGATGTGGAAGATCTTAAAGCAAAATCCTTCCCTTTCAGAAAATTTCTTTCCTCTGTTTACTGAATTGATCTGTGAGTGAAACATGCGTTGTGTGTACAATTTACAGTGCAAGATCAAATTGTCCAGAAGAAAATACTATTTGCCTATGGCAAATGCACAAAAATATTCTCTATGGCTTATTTTTTAAAAACAGCAACGTTTTCAGTATGTATGGCTGCAAGAAAACAGGAAATTTCACCAGGAGTTAAGAATCTGTCTGAGCTGTAAACCCTAAGATAATTAGAATAATTAGTCTCTAGCCTAACATGTTGCTACTATGTAGTTAGTTAATGTGAGGTAGTCATGTTTCTTCGGTAAACAGATGATTTAAAAATAAAATGTGTCAATAAATGGAGATACTATAGAAAAACTCTGGGTATGAAATTCCAAATATATAGATATCAAAGAGCCAAGAGAATGAACCAGCTGTTCAAAAACATTCTAAGATGCTTTAAAAGAAAAAGTTACTCATAAGAAAAAAATCAAGAATAGAATATTGATGATGTAAATAAACATTGTTTCCAATTTTAAATTGTTTTCATGATGATATAAACATACCCGAAGATGTACTGGGCAGCTTGTTTATTCTGTACTTTCATTGAGCTAGTAACAGATGTTAGGCCTTTCAGGTAGAGATGGGTGATGTTAGATTTATATAAAACCAATTATTTTAAAGACTTCTATGTATGAAAAGCAGAGTACACAATTTTAAGATATTGTATTTCTTGCATCTAGTACGTTCTTGGTTTTGAGGTGTGTGGAAAGGAATATTAAATATCAGCTTGTTCAGTGTTTACTGGTTATTTGGGTAAAGTTAAGCATGTTTCACCTGAAATCAATATTAATATTACAAATCAAACAGTTAATTAGCATTTAAAGATACTACATTTTCTCTGTAGAATACAGTAAAGGTATTGTAATTATGGACTTTGATTCTTTTCATGCCTGCTGCTGAGCTTATGAAAATATCCTTTCATCCTGGTTTTTCCATTTACAAAATAGGAATTGTCCCAGTCGTGGTCAAGTGCTCTGATGCTTGTGGAAGATAAATCTGTTTTGTGTGTGTGTTCAGTGTTATCCCTACGATACTGCGAATTCCTTTAGGAGAATGTATTTGCAATGACAATTTTTTAAAAATTTTGCTTATACACTCTTTATTTTGCTCCTTTGTATACAAATTTAAGGCTAAAATGGGGCTCATGTCAGCATAATATCTGATCAGCAGAATGGCCTCTGCTGAATAATAGTGTGAGGTATAGCACAATTCCATAAATTGACTAGGAATTAGTAGTTTGCTGTTTTGGATGTAGTTTGTGTAGTCTTATGTTTAACACCTCAGTCCTTGCAATTAGAATTTTTTCTTTTGGTTGCTTCTTGTTGATGCTTTATTTTAGTAAATGGAAATACAAATAACTTCTGTATTTGATCCCAGTCGGTATTAACCTTCTAAAACAACACACTAAGCTTAAACCAACTTCCAAAAAGTATATGCATGTTAGATAACTACTTTTTGATTTCTCCTTTTGATGCATTGTAAGAACAGGTATATTGAGGGAAAAGAAATGACATGCCCCAGAGATGAAAAAGAAGCATTTATAGGAAAAAATGAGATTACAAATTACAAATAGTATTGTAAGAAATTAAAAGATGTTGATATGGGATGGAAAAACTATAGCCATGCTTAAACAATTATTTTTATCTGTAAAGGAAAAGGTTTAATTAAAAAACAAAGCACTCAAAAAACCAAACTGAAAAAACCCCACACCTATCTCTCCCCCAACAAAAAACCCAGCAAAAACCAAAACACCCAAGCAAACAAAAAAACCCCAAACCCCAAGCTTCACATGCTCTCACATGGCCTCCCAGAAATCAGTTACTGAAAACATAGACCAGGAGAACTAAGAAATATCCCTGTTTCTGTTGCTTACCTGTAATGTAGAGTAACCAGTATCCAAGTTGAGGAGTGGGTTTTGGAATTCTTAGGTAGACAAATCTAGTAGTTGATATCATAGTAATTGATTTGGGCTGCTGCTCTTGTATGCATTGAGTCTTTAAGCTGTATAGAGCTGTCTGATAAGGAACTGTAGCTCTAAGCTAGAGATGCGAGTAGATCAACTACGTGGTTTTATGTTTGTGGCAGTAAATTATACAGTAGGACTAATAGATAAGACCCAAGGTTTGGGTGTTTTCTGGTAGAGGAAGAATAAACAGTGATAAGGTGCAAATCAGAGAATATGATAACCACTAAAAAAAGTCATTTTCAGGCTCCTGACAGAACTATTTTATCTGAAGGGTTCTTGGGATGTGAGGGTCATTCTGGGTTGCAAGCAAATGGTTTTGCTCATTTAGTAACTGTTTTTACATTTTGAAAAACAGTAAAATAAGAAGAATCTGTTTGATTCCTTAAAATGCTGATAAAGCTGTAAATTGAGAACAGAAATGGGAAAAGTATATATCTCTGTTAGCTGAAATATCTTTTAACATAATTGATTTTTTGCTAAATGTCCTAGTGTGTTGTATTTAGTGTCAAGTGTTGAAATGGATTCCTTAGGACAGCTACCAACATAGGGTCTCTTGACTGGTTTAACTATATAGTTAGGAGAAAAATAATTAAAGAAAATCTGGCATTTGTATATGTGGTTTATACAGCAGGGAAACTACCTGAACTTTCTAAAGGTAGTGATAAGATGACTTTTTTCCCCTGCTACTTTGTCTTAATTTGCTTCTGTCTTTTTAATATGTGTAATTGACAAAAATAGAATGTGCCATTTTGCTCAAGAAAATGCACTAAAATTTTAGTTAGGCCTTTTATGAAGTATGGTACTTGTCTTATGTAAGTTATGTCAATTCAGATGAGGATGGCACTAATTAATGCTGTGTGGGCTGCATGGCATTTAACAAACAGAAGAGCTTTGTTAATGCATCATTAGCAAAAAAGTTTTCTTTCATCTTTTGTAACTGAGTGTGCACATGCAAGCCATGTGTTTGTTGTTGTGGACTGTAGGTTTGCTTTTTCAGTCTTGCTAAGTTACAAATACTATTGATTAGCTGTTCCAGTATCCTGTGTAGTATGATAAATGGCTTGGGCACCAGCATTCAAAAATCTCTCAAATAGGCTAAGCTATATTAATGTCCTAACAGCAGTATGTTCTTATGGATCTCTTATGTGTACAAAGTATCCCACACAGATATTTGAAGCAAGTATTTAATCTAAAGCAGTGTCAGGTGTGTTTCTGAAGGGGTCTGCAGGTGAATGTGCCATACTACTTGTTTATCCAAACAGCATAAACATGGAAAAATCAACTGCAAGTGCAGAATGGGAGAAAGTAATTGCCTGCTGTGATGCTCATGAATCAAGAGATAGTTTATGTTAATGATTCCTGTACTGGAGATGAGTATAGTAAGCCTAGACTTTTGTTTTGAAAGGTTGCTGGAATAGAAGTTGCTGGAATACTGAGTTGTTTCGTTCTTCATGAACAGGTGTGGACTGACAGGTTTAATTTTGTGGAAAGAAAAATTTGTCATGTTAGTGCTAAATTTAAGGTATTGTCTCCTAGATGTTTCTTTTGCTCTGCCTTTGTAGTCTAGATTAACAGTGGAAATATATCGATAGACAATCTACCAGTGAATAAAGCTTTGCAGCAGAACTACATGCTACATAGAGATTCAAACAGGAGGAAAAAAAAAAAAAATTTCACAGGGGTACCTAAAATATGGAAACATACTCTGGGGTGGTGTTTAATGACACCCTAAAATTTGACAAAGCAATCAATCTGCTTTTTTTACTAGCTTGGAAATTTCCTGTAGAATGGGACCAACCAAAATTTTTTTCTTTTCTAATATGTAAAAATTAAATGAGAAATAATTGTTGTATCACCAAAAAAATAGCATATCTCAGGTGTCCTGGAGCCTGTTACCTCTCTTCATGTTAGTTTCAGCAAAATTCCAAAATTTGTTATTTCTGCTATGTGCCAGTCACTTACTAATTTTCTATGGATCATGAAGGCTGCCGTATTCTTCAGGCTGCTCGCTCTGGCATGAGTACAGTGAGCCTAAACGCAGAGGTTGTACGACTAGAAAAATTATTAGTTATAAATTATTCCCTGGTTGTATATGAATAATTATTTAGATTTGGAGAGACCTCCAGAGGTTTCCTCATCCATCTCCTCGATCAGCTCCAAGCAGGCTTGGTTAGATCGGGTTGCTCAGTGCTGTGTCCAGCTGAGTCTTGAATCCCTGCAGGATGAAGACCCTGTGATCTCACCCTGTGAGCATCCTGTGCGGGTGTTTGCCCACCCCTGTGGTAAATACCTACTGGTTTTGGATGAACTAGCAAGTAGGAACAGACTGTTTCATCTTTCTGTCCACTGACCCCTTTTCCTCTTTTCCTGAACTAGAGCATAAACCAAGAAACTGCTTCCATACTGCAGCTCTGGCTGGGCTGCTTGCCTCTCCTCATAGAGGAGAACACGTCTTACACGTATATACTTTAAAAAAATACGTAATCTGATTGTAATTTTGTGTTAGTGAGAAAGAGCACACTTCTGGTTGATTCTGCTTCAATAATTGGCTTTCCATTTTTCATAGGAGTCTGTTGCAAGGTGAAAGAGAGTCTGTGAGACATTGGCAACAATCAGGCAACTATTTCTTTAACTTTCGAGGTAAGCTGTCATTAAGTGTGTTGTTTGGTATAGTATTGGAAGGGGAGTGAAAGAAAACTAGAAAAATAAGAGTGGTGTTTATACATGACCATGTAGAAAACAGTTTGCCTGTTTCTGTGGATGTCTATAACCAATAATATTTGTGCTTATCCTTTACCAATGTTACATACCTTTTACCCCTCATCCATTGGAGTGCAGAACTTCCTACTTCCCCCACCTCTAGCTGGCAAATATTTTAAATATGTGTGTTTCTTCCCTCTCGCACTGGCAGCAGAAAAAGTACTTTAAGTATTTGTTCAGTTATGTAACCACGATGATAGTGGATTTTATAGGAGTCTATATCTGGGAATCTAGTTTTTGGTAGAGGCAAGGTCAGTCACACTTTTTGCCAGGACATTATTTCCCTGAAGTAAAGAAAAAAACTTTATCGACTGAAGATGGGGTTTGCCTGCTTTCAAAACACTGAAGTGCCAGCCCCTGTACCCCAGTTTTAAAAACTGGGCACTCACCAGTTATATAAGGGTGGTAGTAACTCTCACCTTATTGGGGAAGATAGGGACTTACCAAGAGAATGAACTATTGATTTTATTTTTTAACATCTAAGTTACCTAAATTTGTGTTATTCTAGAAATTAAGAAATATGCCAAAATATAAATTTTAGTAAGATTTCTTTTCAGGGAAAGAACTGCATGATATGTTACTGCACTGTGAAATGCTACCATTTACTAGGCTAAGGATATACCAAAAGGTTGATCGTGTGTTCTCTTTTTCTAAGGCAGCTTTTCCTAGGAATAGCTGTTTTTAAGCTTTTCATTCCAATTTCTGTCGACTAGATTTCTACAATGAACAGCCCAAAGGAGCATAAACAGGAGCTTCTGTTGTGGAATGCGCTTCCTTTTTATTTTAGAGGGACTATTAACCCTTTTTCAAACTTTCTTTTGACGTGACCGGACAAAGAGAGACTCATACAGCCCTTTCGGATTTGCCTGCAGTGAACCTTCTTCAAAAATCATGACCTTGGTTGTCCAAGTGGCAAGGCTCTCAAGTTGTTTAAAATAGATTTAAATGAGCAGAAGGCACAATGTCAAATGTGTGTTGCTGTATATGTAGTGTGACAGTACTTTGTACTAGTTGAAGCACATGTGAGTTCATCAACCACACAGGTTGCTGACAGGATGGAAACCAAAACTACCAGCATACAGTGAGACAGATGCACCAACGTTGTCATATCTGAACATGCAGGCATTTAATACATAAAAATGAACACAAGTTATGCTTTCTTTTGTCTGGGGTTAGGAATATCGACAAAGTCTTTCTTGGTAACAAGGACATTCTTTGTAATGTAGATATATGTATACCTTTGCCTTTACAGTCATAACAACTTCTTGTCAAATGAACCAAAAAGTCCCAAGCGAGACTTTCCCATCATGATAGAACAAGAACTCAATAACTTGTTATTCAAAACCCTGTGATAGAATACCTTTCTGTCTTCAGAAATTGGGTTCTATACACATTTCCCTGGGAAAAAATGCACTCCAGTGATTGTTTCAATGTATGCACTGGGTTATAAAGGGAGTTTCAGAGATACTGTACTTATCAGCTGCACATGAACAGTTTGTGGTTTGAAGAGGGAACCTGGGATGGAGAAATCCAACCTTCTGTATCCAATTTTACCCAGTGGAATATGGCATTAAACAATCCTATTGTGTGTTTAAAATTTCATTTTGTCTGTTGGAACACTAGACCATGTGGTTTATTTGGAGAAACTTATGGATAGTTCATCTTTGTTTCCTTATTTTCTACTTTACATATCAGATAATGTGAGGAAATGTAATGTATCAAAGGTAAACCTTGAAGTTCAGCATGGTGTTAAACTATACTTTATGTCTTAATTATTTTATTAGAATACAAAAGTTGTGTCTCTTTGATTTAGGTTGCACATTTGAACTAAAGTCAGATTGAGCTAATGTATAAAAATCAGGTAATTGTGAAATATTTAATTAGTAAAGGGTATGGATCTTGTGTTTCACAAGAAATAGTTGAAGAATTGAACACCGCAGGAGAGATATTATTATTCCTTTTAATGTGTGAACCAGACTTGGGCTATATTTTCTGACATCAGACAGTCTTTGATTTTTGTAGAAAATCCTGGTGGTGGTGTGATATTTGGAGTTTTTTTTCTTACCACTGTAGCCTACAGTTATTTACTTGTCTTATTTTATACATTTACTTTATATACAATAGATTACAAATGGAAAATTTTCTTAAGATATATATTTAGGATATAGTATAGCTAACCTGTAGAAGTGCTTAAGTTATGCAAATATATGTGCTGTGTGAGATTGACTAGAAGGCTGTGTAGCACTAGTTATTTATATAGCTTTTAGCATTCCTGTTTATTGCAATTTATTTAGATCCATGTTTTGAGCATGTCGCATTGTTTCTTACTTCTGAGACTTAGTGGAACAGCCCCACAAAGAAATGCCCTTTGATGCTAAGATTACAAAGTAGGAATGAATGAGCAGAAGAGGAGTATGCCAGGGCTGTAATAATGTTTGTAACATTAATTAAACTGTTTGTTAAGTAATATATTTGGTCAGACGAGTGTTTCCCAGCTTCTACATAGCCCATTATGTGTTCTAGTAAATTAAAACTAGGAAACCTTTGTTGGAGTTATAGTGCTCAAACTGACATCTAATTCCCCCAGACAATAGGTACAAGCCTGCAAGCCTCTCTAATTCTTTCCAGTCTTTACATTTATTGATTCTTTTGTAAACGTGTTTCATCCAATCTATTACAAACAGCACTGGTTAGAAGTGTGGAGTTTACCACGTCTGACCTAAGGCACATTAAAAACAGCAGCTATCTGCCATACAGTTGGGCATCCCAGATTTACTTCCAGTCAGAAGAAAATTTGGACCTTAATGGCTTGACTGGATTGGTTCCTGCTTTGCGTAGAGGGACTGGCATGTTAATTCTTTGATCTGTCTGGTTTGGAACTGAATTTAGTTCAGCTATCATTTGTATTCTAGGTTCTAAATGTTTTATTACTTGAGTTGGCTTATATAAGTAGTTTATTTTGATTCAAGACTTCATTTCCCCTAGTCTTGAGTAATGTTTTGCATATGCAGATGTAAGTTTCTTACTGCAAAGTATGGATTTAATCCCTCTTTTTTCTTAACATGTCAGGTTTTTTGCATCTCTTATTATTACAAGTTATCAAATAACCCATTCATAATCTCTGAATGAATAGAAAGAACAGTAAATTTTAGTGAAATGAGCACAATACATTATTATTTTCTTCATCTTATATTGTAAAACATATGTAATAAATAATTGATAGTAAACAAACACATCTTATTTTTCCCACCATATTCATCACCAGTTTCAAAGCTTTGAAGTTCAGTAAATAATTTATGATAGTTGTTAGTGTAAGGAAATCTAACTGTACTCCTGATCCTGCTTGCTTTTTGTCCTTGTTTTCAAACATATCTTTGGTAGCCATACTGAATGATAAAGAATGTATGAATAACTGATGGGATTCATTAAACATATGAAAATTAAATCAGCTATTTTTAATTAAAAAAAAACTCTTAGACATACACAAAATTTTAATTATGTATCTTAAAAATTTTGGGTTTTTTAAAATTTGGTATGAAATGCATAAGACAATGAAGAAGTCAATGTTTTTAATACAAAGTGGAACATGTTTTCAGCCTGCTTTTGCTCTCAAAATTTCAATCAGGGTGTCTTTTAGCCTGGTTAAATATCTTGATGAGATCTGCTATATTTGCTGAGAAGGTAACAAAAGGTGTCAGAGTACGAAAACAAAGAAGTGCATGTTTTTGGCCTTTACTGAAATGTTCCATAGAATACGTGTTTTAATTCCTTTGTTTTCCCTTGTTTGCATGGGAAACCCAAAGATTTTGGAGAGGTTTTTAAACATTGAAGAGATTTTTTTTTTTTCCCACGTCATTCAGGGTCATCAGGATGGCTTTTATTTGTGTCCTTATAAAAGTTCTTAAATACTCCAGTAGTGTATTGTGGGTCTTCACATATATTCTGACTTACCTAAAACTATATAAAGCAGAAAAAAAAAAAGCATGACTTCAGGCAAAGATATAAAACTTCTGTGTAATTCTGTAACTTCCAGGTGTACTCATCTATGGCATCTCCAGTTTAACCCTCAAAACAGCGTGAGATCAGAACATAGCAAAGTGGTTTGAATCCCCCCTCATTTTGGCTGCAAAAAGCAACGCAGAGTGAAACCTGTCGTGTAGTTTTCCCAAATTGGGCGGGGAGCTGTAGTACCTTAGAATTTCTGGTTCGATTTTTGTTTGTTTGTTTGTTTTTGGGGTTTTTTTGTTTGGTTTGTTTTGGGTTTTTTTTAAACATTGTCTGCATATAAATGCAGATGCATGTGCTCAAGGCGACAGGACTGTGTAGGAATCTCTGGCCATTCTGACCCCTCTGGGCAGGCTGCAACCTGCAGTGCTCATCTTGCTGTGTAGTTGTGCATATGTGAGGCCCCAGGTCTTTGTTTCTGACACGGGTCGTCTGGGCAGCACGGGATATAAATGGGTTCTGTTTGGTACAGCTGTAATTACAATGAGGCATCTCAGCAAAGCCTTCAAGAATATTTTCAATGCTGGGCTGAATATATAAGGCACTAACAGAGGGAGGCTGTTATTCCATGGTACAGGGTCTTCTGGGTCTGAGGTTTAGGCTGGTTTGTGAGGCTTTCTACTTAAAGGTGATTTATAGGTATCATGAGCCAGATGTTGTGAAAGTTACCAAGAATAGCAAGGACTTGTTATTGCCTTTCAGAAATTTATTGTCTCTCAAGATTTCCTGTACACCACTGTTATTTCCCTTGAAATCAGTATGGGACCTGCCTTGTGTTGGAAAGACCACATTAAGCTATTATTCATTAGTTCACTAATTTTTCTGGTGTGGCAGATGACAGAAGAGGAATGTTTTGGGAAGTTTCTGACTTTGACCAATATGGTGATAATTTCACTTGGCAAATGGACGTTACTACTTTCTCCCTATTGAGTAATAAAAGCCTTCTCCAGAAAACAAATTTGTTTGATGATTTCAGGGGGGGAAAAAAAGCCACCATCTCTTATAATTTAAAAAAATTTTAAAAATTTAAAAATTAAATTAAATTAAAAATTAATTAAATTAAAATTAAAAAATTTCTCTTTTATAATTAAAAGAGCCTAAATATAGATGTTACCATCGACTGCTTAATGGTTTTTGACAGTGGCAAATTGTTTCCTTTAGGGATCTGTGAATGATGTGATGAGCAAATATTCAATCTTCACTTGGTAGCTTTCTTGAAAAGTACTTTGGTTTGGTTTTGTTCTAAAAGCTCTTCTTTTTCTTTCCTCCCCGTGGCTTCTGTCATGCTTTTTTTGTCTATTTTTAAGTGCTACAGTGCAAAACCAGTGATAAACAGTTGATAAAGCTAGTGATGAACACCCATATTCTTTTGAAAGCTTTAAAATTTTTAAAAGATTATCAGCAAATAACATTACAAGAAACATGTGACTACAGTGTGATCTAATGCATGCTAATTTTTCAGTGCAAGAAGAACCTGTATGCTCACCTAAAGCATCTCTGGCTTCATAGATCACCTTGAAGGATTGGGGCTTGCTCTTTGTAAGGAACATTGTTTGCAACTATACATCACCTTCGTTTCTTTGCTCCTAGAGAGAATCTGCTGACAGCAGGGCTCTTATAGAACAGGCCACATCCACCATTGACTTTTTACTTTCAGTGTCACCTTGGGACATCATGTCTGGTTTCCGAGTAATGATAATTTCGTAACAGTGTTTTAGTACTTAGCTTTTTTTGTTGTCTTGTGCAGCCTACTGGCTCTTCAGAGGCTAAGTTCATGTGTCCCACAAAGTGGGTGCAAAAATGCTGCAGAAGAGGAAAAAATCTGTCATTTTCAAGCTGCCTTTCTTTTTGTAGTCAGGCTTTGTGAATACTTAAAGATTGTGCAAGTTTGTATTAAATTGTAATCTGGTTTTGAAAACATCTGGATTTCTTGGCAAGGAAGATGAAGCAGAAAAGGTGGAGAAAAGGCCAGCTTCAAGGGTAAAATGAATCTCAGCGGAAGAAGGTTAGCAGTTATGTGTGCACTGCCAATGTTCAAGATAGAATACTGCTCACACACAAAGCTCAGTTACCTGCAGAACAAAGGAACAGCTTGCATAACTCTCAGTACAGAGAGATCCGGTAGTAATTTTCATGACCCCTTGTAATCTCGTAAAAGATGAGGTATTCACAAATTCAATGTTTGGTTCTCCTTACTGAAAATCTTCAGAGTTAAATTAATAAAACAAACTTCTGTAGCTGTCAGTGAATGCCTTCATGAACTAAATGTTCCTTTTTAGGTCACTAGAATCACCAGTTAAACTATCAAAAGCAGTGTGCTTCAATTAAAATAATTATTTTCTGTGCAAATCTATTTGAAGAAACAAGGAATTCATGGTAGAAGATATGAAAATTGGAATCTGACAAATGTGTATTTATACATAACCTTCCTATAAGTCCTGAACTCTGTCTTTAAAGTGTATTAGTTGCTAAATCAAGTCAGATGTCTGAGGCGTGAACTGGAAAGCTGATAGCAAATATTCATAGTGGAAGCTGATAACAGCCTTAATTAAGCCGATGCTATCTTTCCAAGATAAATTTAGAACTTCTCCATAAGACATCTGACTTAATGCTCCATTTGCATCCAGGAGTGTTTGATTTAGATCAGTGTCTCTCTTAGGAAATCTGCAGAAGTCTCTTTGATAGCCCTAGCTATAGAGACCTATCTGTCTCTCACAGAAGAGCCTGGGAGCTTTGTTTCTCCTGTGTTGCAAGGCAGAGAAGGAGGTGTACATTGACCTAAAGCTGACCTTCCAGCATTTAGCTTTTTCTAGGTTGACATACCCTGAGAAATACTTATTTTTTTAATGACTAATGCTTTCTCATACCAATTCTTGTATCTAGAATTCCTTAATCTTTTAGTTACTGTACTTGCTTAATTCCAAGAAACTTTATCTTGAAAACTTTGGCTAAAATGGTGATTTTAGAATAGTTCTAGAAGCTTTGGTGGGTACAGTCCAAGACAGCTCTATTCATGTATTGTTAACTGCAATTAATCTGAAAGGTTATAAGATAACAATCACGTGGTGAATTTTTTGAGTAGCAAGTTAGTATTATGTCACCAGATTGTTTGGATGGATTTATTGTCTCTGCCTATTTTGCTTTCAGGAGTTGTACACATTGTAAATGTGTCCCTTAATCATCAATGGGGAGAGACTGCCTGAGACACTTCTTTTTATTTTAATTCTTTTCAGGGAATAATAACTTGATTTGAATGTTAATTTTTGTATTAGAATAATTTGATGAAAAAATAAAATGTGACATTTTTTTCCTGTCTAGAAATTGTCATTGTTTCTTAACCAGATATTTTAAAAGGATTCTTCTTTGTAGTTAGAAAACTTCATGGTAGTGTCCAGTGCTACTCCCTCACAGTGAATAAGCAATACTTATAAATAGTAATTCTTATGGTTGTCTGAACTTGAGATAAAGTGGATCATTAAGTTGATGTAAATTATAAAACTCATCTGCATGTTTGGCTAAAAGTCCAGTATTCATGTATTTTCTGCGAAAACGAACATGGAACAGAGAAACAGTTGTTTCAACAGAACCTGAGAAGTGATGTGAGGAGAAGGAGCTCTGCGTGAGAGGTGTAGAGGCTCTGATGCATGTGAGCACTTAGAACAGGCAAAAGAAATCAAGTGTGTTCTGCTGTGTTCCTGCTGCCTGTACTCGTATGTGCTAACATTTTTTCCTAGCTCTTTCCTGCTTTTCACTTTTTCCTTTTTTTTTTTTTCTTTTTAGCATGGTACGCCTCTGGATGAATTTTTAGGATTTTTTTTAAGAGGACGTTGAAATTTAATTTAAATTTTATTATTTTTCTCTGTGTGTGCACATGTGCATGTTTGTTGCACCGTGATGCTGCTAATTCAGCGGTGTTTTGTAACTTCTGAGGTGTAAGGATTTCTTGGTGTCTCACACCTTGGGGGCAGGAAGCAGAAACCGGCAAGAAATAGGAGCCATTGTGCATAACTGTGACATGCTTAAAGTTACAGAAGTTGCTCCTTGGGCAATTGGCAGTTGTGAGAAACTGATGGGTGAATATAGTAGTGGTAGTTTTCTCATCTATCAGTTATTAAGACAGTGGCCGGTTGAGTGGAATTTGTACCTGGAATGATAAATTTTTGCAATTACATCTCTGGATAGTTAGTATGGTTAGGTCTATATATATATATGTATTTATAGTTTTATATATACGTATAGCTATACTGATAGTTAGATAGAGAGCATGTGTAGTAAATTAGCTAATAATTTGTCACAAAAGTAGCTGAAAAATACTTTCCCAAAAAACTAAGAAGCTAGTGTTTACTCTTCTCTAGTCTATAATTATTCGGTTGTATTTGTCTGCTTGTAATCAGATTAGTTGTATTTTATGGAAATTGAAACCAAAATTGTAGGTGTTTGTGGAGGGGTATGTTACTCTGCTGAGGTACTAGGAATTTTTCTAGACAAAATAAATATTCTGTGTGAGTAGTTCTACATATCGGCAGGTGTAGGAGCATCAAACAGGAAGGTGCAGATCCAGAACACACGAGGGGCTTACATTATCTGAAGAGATTCTCTGCTTTGTGATTAGAAAGGTGACATATGTAAGAAACTCCTACAGATGAGTGGATATCAGAGTTTTGTTTTGTTGCCTCACTCCCCTCAAGCTTACATACTGCCCTCTTTGCTGCAATGTTTGCAAAACACTTCACTGTAGTAGCTGTTTCCAAAGTGCTGCTGAGTACAGAAGCAGATGGCAGCTCAGTCATTTATTCATCTTGCACTATTTATTTCTATTATTTCTCTGGAAGCAAGTTAACTGATGTTAAGCTGTAGCTTCCTATCTCCTGCTTTTCCTGCTTGCTCACTTTTTTTTTGTTTTTGAAGAGGAGAAGATAGAAATCATGTCTGGTTTCTTTTGTTCTTCTAGTCATGAATATTTCAGTGCTGTAATGAGGCATCTTTGAAAAGTTGTTGAAGATGACGTACCAAAAGACTAAAAATTAACTAAGACAAATTAGTTTCTTCTGTTTCTAGAAGCGCACATGTCAAGATGATGATAAGAGTATGTCTAAAATACAAATTAGGGTTGAAGTTTTGTGTGGGTTGTCTGGGGGCGTAGGGAGACAGCACCAGCTTAACTTCCTTCCATTTTGTGTGGAAATAGACAGTGCAGGTTTGGACAGCGTGGGTTTTTAAAGACTTCTGATGACTCCTCCTGTGAAGTAAACGGCTACTTTCCTGCAGAAACTGTGCCAGGTGGATTTGGCACTGCTTGGAGAACTCTGCATACAAAGGTAACTATCAGCAATTCACTGCCTACACAGGAGGTTGTATCAAGTTAGGTCTTGTATGGTGACCTCCAACTCCACTGAGGTTTTGTTTTTTTTATTTGTGTGTTTTTATGAGATCATGGAAAAAACTGTAAGGTATTTTTGTACTTAGTTGTCAGTCCTTTAAAATATGGTTAGAATGAAATAATTTTAACAAAGTCAGTTGGCATTCAGTCTGTTAAAAGAGAAGATTTTGCTCTTCAGAAAACACTTACTTATTTGAAGTACTAGACCATCATTCTGTGTGGACACATTTAATTGGATATATTTAAATTACTGCTGATGGGCTGGAGGAATAAACTAAATAAATCCAGCAGGGTGAGCATGCACTGACCATGACTGTCATTTCAGTAAAGAAAAATATGTAAGGTTAGAGTAGATCCCATTGCCTTAGAGCTGAGGGAGAGGAGTTTAAAAAATGTAAGCAACCCCAAGGCTGAGCTGAAGTTTGTGTTGCAAGATCTCTAAGCTAATCAGTACTGCTAAGATTTCAGCTAGAGTCGCGTGTCCTGTTGGAGGACTCTACTTTCTTTAAGGAACAGTATGATCACACAAGAGCTATGTGGATAGACTTAATTTATAGCGATTGTTAAGTGTGGAGAAGATGGTGGGGTAGAGAGGCCATTGAAATGGCTTCCTGCCCTCACCTCTCAGTTTGCATGATGGTCCTTCCCCTCATACAAGTTTGTGGAAAAGGTAGAGTGAGTGGGAGAGCCAGGAAACAGTGTTGATCCATGGGTTTAAATAGTCTTTGCAATCTTCTGGGTATATCTGATTTCAGCTAGCATGCTGCCTTACATTTGTGCTTCCTGCTGTTTGGAATGCTTAGCTGGTGGTGTTACAGAGGAAGGCAAAGATGACAATTAGCTGAGCTGTTACTCAGAAGTCTGCATGGTGCTCCAGTTCCCAGACACAGTAATCTGGGCTAAGGAAAACACATTTTGTGGAAGGTGACTGCATATTCCATTTGGATATTTCAAACAGTGTGAATTTCACCCTGGGTTTATGTGAATGAGACTACATTTTATTACTTTTTTCACTGTCTTCAAACCCAAATCCTGGTCTGGAAGAAAGAAAGGTCACAATCCTGGATTGATTGCCCATAGCACAGTAAATGGTGAGGAAGAGAGGGGTACTATGCAACTTGTGTGTGCGTCTGGGAAACTGAGGTTATTTCTCAGATCTGGTATGCAAAGAACTGTGAATGCCAATAATATTACTCATAAATTGCCCTACATTAATTTCTATTCCAATTCTGTGTTGCACATGTAAGTGAAAATCTTGGAAATACGTTTGCTAAATCATGTGGTAAATGGTCTTGTTGATGACTGCAGAGTTGCTCTGGGGTTGGAGCTATTAAGCACTTATTATGGGAATCCAACAGGGCAAATTAAGAGAAACCTGTGTGTGTGCTTGTTATTTTAGGACTTTTATGCTTTCTTCTGAGAGACCTCATGTAGGACCCCATGACCTAAAAAGATTTGATGTCTTTTAGTCAGAGGTTAAGATATGAAATCTCAGTTACTGACCTATCAACAATGGAAATAATCACCTCCAAGGGAGGCTTTAGTGTTGTTATTCTTTAATGCTAAGTAGCTGAATATTGCTGTTAATAATACATGTAAAGTAGCTTTTTAGCATTCTGCTTAGTTGTATGTGGTATTTTCACTTATAGCTGAGTCTTTTTATATTTGTAAATTGGGGGGGATATTTTATGTTTCATTTTAAGTAACTGCCAAGTGGGTTTCTTATTTGTTTGTAGCACCATTGTAAGCATTTCCTTAAACTGGGAGTGTTCAGATGTGATGGTTGTAACTTAAATCTATACACGAGTGTTCCTTGGAAATACTATTCCAAGTACACAAAATCACTGTGCCTGGCAGAATTTGCCATTATAATAAGTTCTATCATAGAAGAACTAATGCATGGTATTTTTTTCAGTTTTTAACTGTTACATTTCAAGGCTTAAATGTGCAATCCATTTAAAACAAGTATTGCTGCTGTTTATAATGCTGGCTGGATACCTCCCCAGATGCAGGTTTTTAGAGATTTAACAATTTTTAATGCCAGTATACAAATGTATGCTTTTACATAAACTTCAAATTTCACTTTGGAACAGGTGAATCATCTTTCTCACTATTTCTTTTTCTAACTTCACTCAGCTTTCTCTGGAATATTAGTTATCTGAAAAACTGTCATAGTCTTCTAATGCCATTTTTGCCAGGATCATAACCATTTTCAGTAACGTTTGTGAGCAGCATTACTGACAGATCTTGGGTTCCAGCTGAATCAGTTAAGTCTTTTGATAGTATAATTATTTTGCCAGCTCTTGTAACAGTGGAACTTCCCTTTGAGGAAAAAAGAGGTCATTCTTCTTTTGTAAGATTTATACATGAGTTTTATCACTATAGTAATAAAATTCATTGCTTCATCGGTAACCACAAAGGACTCATGCCACTGGAAAATGTAACCACACTTACACACATTGCCATGTGCACAGTTAGGTTGCTGTTAGACTAAGCACATTATAATACATATATAAATTAAGAGGGAACGTGTGTTTTGGATTAGTTGCTGGAATGTTGGACAGTTTGAACAAAACTACAAAAATACCTGAAACAATATTCTGTCCTTCCTGCTTTATCTCAGATTTCTTTGGTAAGAGTGATAAGCTTTTTCTTTTTACTTATTATATGCCTTTACAGCTAATATTCTAGGACCCTACGTTGTCTTTAAATAGCATTTTCCCACCATCCTTGCTGGTTTGTTTATAAGGCTCTGTTATCTGCAACTTGCATAGGCAGTGCTTAGATGGCTTCTCTGTAAACTATATTCTAACCATGTATATTCACCAGTATTCACTTTTTCTGTCATTTTCATCTCTGTGTTTTGTTGAAATACTATTAAAAGTATCCAAAATTATTTTTATCTATGGTTACAGAATGATTTAATAATTACAGCATGTGGTATAGGGTCTGACTGAATGCATTGCCATTAAGGAATGATTTTCATTCAGTGGTACTTTGGGAAGTTTCTAACACTGTGAATTAATACGTTGAGCTGGGAACTGTGGTAGCTTTGCTTTGGAGCATCTGCTTCCATTGCTACTGTGAATAATTTGTCATCAAGCACAGGGGAGAGACATAGAGGTCGGGCAGTGGTACTGCCTTACCTGCAGCTGCTAACCTGCCCAGATCTGTCTGCTACACAAACCACAACATCCTCATGGCTTGCAAATCACACTGCCTGTAAAGCCTGACAGTGCAGACAGATGAAAAGAATAACTGAAGTCTAAAAAAGGTGGGTTTAAGACATGTCAGGTTTTTTCCATGGTGCCCGGCACTTTCAGTTTACATTTAAGGAAAAAGGTGCATAGCATTTTGGAGGTGGCATGCAGCAGCATGTGGGGATGCCTGGTAATAGCAGTATAGAACTTTCCACTCCAGAGGTCTCCTGAAAGGAATTTCAGACTTGTGCCTGCAAAGGCAGCAATAGAAAGGGTGAGTGAATGGGCTGGAGCAGAAACAACTCCTTTGTTGTGCGAGTACATAAAAACTACTTTTAAAATGAAGATTGTTAACAAATCTGTTGTTGTTGATGTATCACATTGAGCTTCTGTTAGGCTCATCTTTTTTAAAAAAATAAAGGCAGTTGAACACATGCATCCAGTGTGCATTGATTACTAAAGCAAATACAAGTCATTGACTGCTCTTCTTAATGAAAAAAGTGGTGGTGGTGGTAAGCGTAACAGACATTGCTTTTAATGAAATTAAGGTTGCACACAGTCCCAAGAATGCTAATATCTCTAGGTGATACGCATTTCCTTAATTCCAAGATTTCTATTATTTTAAGAGCTATAGGTATCCAGAGAGAAACAGTAAAATTAATTTTGTACACGTTCACTTTTAACAGTTTGTTTTCCATCTGTTTCCCTCTTGGGTGGAAGCTGATTTATCGGGAACCTGTTACCCTTATAAGTGGATTTTCTACTAAGGTTTTAAAAGCATCCCTGAGATCCTACTAAGTAATGAAAAAAGGAGAAAGCTTTTAGTTCTGCAGACTACAGCTGCAGAGTATTTCAGAATATTGTGTAACAAACCACTGCAAGCTACTCTGTACAAATGATGAAACTGGATAAAATACCATATGGTGCTGCACAGTACTTCAGAAAATTATTTCAATATTTTGAATGGGCTGAAATATCACTTGCAGATTTATTCAGTCTAATTGGGACTTCACAGTTGTACTGTTGTAAAGGAGAATATTTGTGCAAGCTAAGTTGTGGGCAGGGGAGGTGGAATCAGATTATAGTACAATATAAACTCGATGAGAATTAACTTTTCCTAAAATGCATAACAAACATGATTGTCTAGCATGCTGTTAGCAGCAGCACAGTAGGTTTTATGGTGCTTTTGTAATTTGGATACTCTGATTTGGAGTCTAATTGGATTCCTGGGCAACACTGAATGTCTTACATTCTTAAGTTGTGTAAAGACTATTTGAAATAATGGGATTGACATTAACCTTTTAAAGTTTCCTTTTTAAAAATCTGTTTGAAAAGATTTTAAAAATAAGCTGCAGTAGAATTAGAGATTTCAGGAAAAACTCTACTGTTGTGTCTTAGACTATAGGCATTGATTCTGATTGGCTCTGCAATGGATAAAATAAATTTGTTGTTTGTTTTTTTTTTTTTCCTGACCTTCAATTACAAGTGTAAACCAAGGGGTTAAGAAACTTCCAGTTCAACTTGGAAGGAGCAGCTGCCTTGAAATTCAGCCAAAAAATTGTCATTTAGGAAGTCAATAAATACTTACAGAAAAACTTAAAATCAGGTAGGCACAGTATATTCAATGATTTTGTGTTTCAGGGAGGAGATGCTGATACAGATACGCTGAGTACTTCTACCTTAAAAAAAAAAAAAAGGTGTATTTGGCTTTTATTTTAACTATAACTCCCATTTGTGAGGTTGGTGTTCTGTTGTTGTTGAAGCAAAAGTAAGGCAGAGGTACACTGTTTCCTTGTGTGCTTGCTGGTGGTTATATAAAGCAAATCCAGGCTGGTTCAGAAAGCTGCGCAGAGCAAATATTAACCTTAAGCTGCTCTTATTTCCTCCAGTATTGTTACTTCTTTCTGAACCAGTGCACCTTGCAGTCATTAAAGTATCAGTGCAAAGGAGAAATTCTGTGAACATGGCAAAGGGGGTGGACAGAAGTAGTGACTTTGATTTAAATTGTTACAAAATTTCATTAACTTCATTAGACTCTGGTGTAGTTGTAATTCTCATCAGTGCGTGGCTGAAAGGATGCTGTGATGTGTCAGGTCATCTGATGTCTTCTGTGTATTGATTCGGTTTGATGCTAGGCTGTGGAAAATGTACAAATGTCAGGCTGAAAACACCACAGGAAATAAAACCCACAAGTGATGGGGTGCAAAACTCACCTGGCATAGGCCTAATAATGATGTTAATGTTTGCCTTTTTTAAAATTACTATTAAAAGGAACATCATTTGCAAAGGAATAGCTGCTGGCTAGACTGATTTTTCACATTTGAACTCAGAAGCAGTTAATCATCTTTTAAGAGGTTTAGAAGACATTTGTGATTCTGATCTACAGGTCGTCATACCAAGTGAACTAAGAATTCTCGTGGGAGCAGTATTTCCCAAAGCACAGGGAAATACCTGGAGAAAAGAGAACTATGTTCAACATGGTCTCAAGGGAGCTGAGAAATTCCCTTAGGACAAGAAAAAGCTATGTTAAGAGAAGCTTGGATATGCAAAGGATCTTTGGCTTGACCAATTTGTTTTTGTTAGTGAGGAAACTGAGGCAGGGAAATGAGTGTACCTTTATGGTTTTGTTTGCATGTGTTTTGTTTGTTTTAACATTATCTGAAGTTAAAACCCAAATCTGGAATCACTGTGTTTTGGTGCTATCCTTTTCACTCATTTTCCTCATGGTGTGACTGATTAATCTAGAATGCCTTCAAGTTTTGGACCCTGTGAAGCATTGCACACCCAGTGAACAGGATTTCATGAAGTCACACTCTTACTGGGAGGTTTAATCATCTTTACTGCAATGCCTAATTTAAGGGAAGAATGGTGACTTGCCAGTGCTGCCAAGGAGGGGGACTGTGCCAAAGTCTCTTCAGAGCCTTAAGCTCTTGAGACCTTTCTTGTTAACACTGTCAAAATAGTGCATTTCTGTTACTTCACTGGAAGATATTCCATCTGACTTTTGACCAGTAATCACCTTTTCAGGGTAATATATAAATTTTTTCTTTTTTCTTTTTTTTTTTTTTGGTTGGTTTTTGGGTTTTTTTGTTTTGTTTGGTGGATTTTTTGTTTTTGTTTGGGAAACTCATAATTCAGGTCATAAATGTATATTCTGTAGTTCTATCAGATCTTGTTAGTGTCTCATTAAGGGGTTCTCCAGTGTGTGGTAAGGTAAATTGGGGAATAATTGCAGTTGTTTTAACCATCTAGTCCAGCCCCTTGCCCAAAGCAGGACTTCCTTCAAAGTGGAGTCAGGTGGTTGAGGGTGTTGTTAAGTCAAGCTCAGAAAATCCCCAAGGATGAAGATTTCACAGCATCTCTCAGCAGGCAGTTCCAGCCCTTAACCATTCTCATTATGAAGCTGCAGGAAGGGGTTTGCAGTGTATTTTGCAGATTTTGGATTCTGATGCTGACTTGGGTGTCTCATTTTTTTTACTTCTGGGTAAGATGCAGATTAATTGAGCATACCAAGCCTGTTTGTTTTCAATCTAGAGTTTTTAACTGATGCCCTCTAAGAATACTGAATTGCTTGTAAATCAGTGTTAAGATTTTACTGTTGGCATCGGTTTTGATACATTGGAGCTGCCAGGGAGTGTTTTGTAACTCATGAGATGTTTAGTTCTGTTACCTTATAACACAGTTTACATACATTTACTTTTTGTTTCTCCAGTGTGTAGTGGGAGTCCTCATTCTCGGCTAATGCTGAGATGTGGAGCTTACATCTGTCTGTCTTTTGCACCTATCTCTATAAAGCGGTATTATTTTCAGAAAAAAAATGTGTTGTAATGTGTGCATCAAGCTGCATAGCTTGAGAATTGTAATATTCCCAAGAGAATATAGACTCTGTAGAATATAGGATCTGAAAGTAGCTGATAATCTAGTTAAAACATGAAATTGCTGTTTTGTGTGTTCTTGAAGGGAAAGTAAAAGGTGTAGGGTTTTTCTCATGTAACCCTCTAGCTAATCAGGGGCTTCTAAAATTATATAGGTGATTGAAGATAAAGTTATCCAAAAGGTTTTATCACTTTTCACGTCTCTGAAAATTATTTTTCTTTCTGTACGAATGCTACTATCTTTTGAAGAAAGGGACTCAACTGCAGTGCTAATGAAGTGTAAAGAGCTAAAGCTGTCACTGCTGCAAATGGTATTTGCAGGAACGAGAAGTTAGTTTACTTGATACCTCATAGCAAATGTCTTCGAAAGTCTAAGGTGCTGTCAGTGTGAATTACGATGAAAGTGTTGAGAGAGGAGGTGTTTATGTAGTCTGTCTGGTATGTCTTTTCCGGAATATATCTTTGGGTATGTACTTTGGGAACGTATTTTTAAAGCAAAACCAGTGTGTTTGGTACGCTTCTCTTCCCTGTCTTAGGGGAACTTGCAACTGGTGAATGACACCGGTCATTCCAAACTGTGTCAGAAAAACCCATCCATGTATTGTGCTCTTGAAGTTTTGACCACTTGACTGAGAAACTGTTATAAAAATATTGTAAGAACTATTCTAACATTACTGTTACTAATTTCATATCTTTTTAGGGAAAATTCTGTGGTGTATTTTTCTAAGACTTCTTTTTTTTAAGATCCCTTAATACCTGTTCATAACAGAAGTAGAAATTAAGTCATCTCTGTAATATAAACCTAGAAGTTGGAATGGATAGTGATGTAATGAGATATTACAGCACTTCCGTTCACCTAAGGTTAACTTGTTAGGTCACTGGATCACCATTGCAAGGGACAGAGCAAATAACAACTATGTACCTGGTACACTTATAATTTTATGTTGCTCTTTGATCCTGTTAAAAGCCACTTGAACTCAAAGCGCTTGAACTGAATTACAAAGCATGGACCTTGCCTTAGAAAATGGGAGCACAGCCCCTATTCTGAGTTTCAGTAGCAATCTCTTGTCAAGAGACAAGGGTTAAGACCCTATTTCTATTAGGTAGGAATCAGGCATTTGGACTTTTGAGAATCCCTGGATACACCCTTCTGATATCTGCAGGACCCTATGTGTTTGTAATAATCCCGCTGCTAGTCTTCTATGGATTTTTTTTTTTTGTCAAGTACATAAGTATATACCTGTTCATACGTAGTGTTAAAGGTAGATCATCTAGTACATGAAGGACTCCAACCAGCTATGTGAGTCCAGGATGAGAAAGGTGGGGTATGTGTTGTTAACAAAACCAGTTGAGATTTTTAAGATCTAGCTCTATGAAAAAAATTTCCTTTAGATAGTCATAGTAAGGACACTATTACCTAAACTTTTACTAAACACTTAATTGAATCTGAAATGCTGAATAGCAATACTTTTTATTGATAATATAATATTATTTGCATGTTAAAATATATGCATTAGAAATGCAAGTAAATCCTCAATTTATGTATGATTTTGGTTTTATAGTGATGTTTCCTAAAAAAATGAATAGGTGGGCTGATCTTTGGCTACAAAGCTCTTCAATAGTCATCTTCCTTATTTAGTCATCTAAAGCTAAGGAAGATACTTTATTGTGTTGCACAGTCATTTTTTATCAGTTGTTAAAATGCTGCCTAGTCATTTGTTGTAGAGTTAAAATCTTGTTTGGCTGTTTATTATGGAGAGTCAAAATGTTGGCTGCAATGGAAGAAATTGAACTCTACTTGGATTATTAACTTCCTCCCCAACCGATGTCCCAAGTGAGAGAATTGTCACTTAAAAATAGTGGGCTGCTTTAGCAATATCTGCTTGTCATGAACTCATAGCCATAATAGAATTGTATATAATGGATAACATCATAAATTTGGTTGGGGAATTAATAGCTATAATTTACTTTCTGGTTATGCTGCCTTTTCTTTCATAGAAAATACATGTACTTTGATATTTATTGCAGATACACATTCTCAAGTGGCAATTAAGTTATGTTTTCTTTTTATGTGTAAATGTAATACATTTACTGAAGATTCACTTGGCAGCGTGGGAGGGAGAAAGCAGAGTTCTAGCTACATTTCCTTCATCTTACCCCATCTTCTTGCTCTTAAGCTGTGGCATTGACGAGTTGCTCTCCAGTTTGCTGCTGTGATTTTGCAGCTCCAGCCCTGCGTGCTGGCTGAGCTCTGCATGTCATATCCCACTTTCCATCTCTTTAGTCAAGTACCTCTGTTTCCTTCTCTTCAAAATATGTTGTGGTTTAACAGTGCAATAAATTAATCGCTGGAGTACTCAGTACCCCAGTACAAAATCCAAATACAATTCTGAGTCAATAGTAATTCACTCCTCTGGGTTTGGTTTTTTTTTTTACTTCCCATAAGCAGTTTTGACTCGCATGTCACCTATCCGTGCCGTTCTATCTATACCATTCTGACTTGGTGCAGGATTGGGCTGTCTTGCCTGTGCTTGCCTAAGCTCAGCCTGGCTAGTTTGGCAGATGTAGCAGTTGTTTTTTGTTGAGGTCAAGTTTGTACCTGTATTAAGATGATGGAGTAGTGCTCCTCTCTGCTGCTGCTGTTCAGAGAATCGCTGCCTTGTTAGCCTAGTAAACATGTTTAGTTTGAGTGCTGACAGTTTATCGTGTCAACCATTGACAGAGGTAAATTTCCTTCTGTATTAATGCAGCAGGAAAATAGCCAAGCAAGCATTTTTCTGCATTATTTTTACAGCCACCAGCAAAGGCTACAAACTGAGCCTTTTAGGTTCAATTCTGTAGAGTTGGTGTTAGAAATTCTGAAGTCATCAGAAGTTATGAATTTTAAAACCAAATACCTAGATAGACTAAATAAGAGGTATTGTAAAGAATTTTAAAAAAATCTTTTTCTTAAAAAGTATAGAATTGGTGATGGCAAACTGTTTTATGACTTTACTGTACACCATATGGTTAATGTAAGTCAGTCAACTTCTCCGGTTGACCATATCCATTGTATGTCCTTCTCTTGGGACATTCCCTGCTCCTCATGTATTATAAGGGTGACAGAGGCATGTGGCTTTAGTGTTTAGGGAAAGAGCCTGTTTTAAAATTTTGCAGAGGGAATTTGAATTGAGGTAGTCCAGAAGGTTTGGTTTGTTGTTGGGGTGTAAGGTTTTTTTGTTTGTTTGTGGTTGTTTCATTTTTGTTTTGTCATTTTCCCCTGTTGCCCTTCCCGCCCCCCACTTTATCTCTTTGTGCCTGTGTCTAACTGAAAAACATTGCGCAATCATTTACTTCTGAGAATCACTAAATTCCCTTATTTGTGTCATATACTATATGGTGTAATTACAGAATTGATCCAGAAGAAAAAGGAAATGCCTTTGCTTTTGGAGACTTTCTTTCAATTTTCAGTCACTGATGTAAATATAGTGGCATTAATGGGCAAGTTGAATAGACTTATAGGATACCTTCTAAGAAATGAAACCTCTCTCAGACTAAAAACCACACTAATATCACTATCTTATTTCTGTTAATCATGTATACTTTTCTATGACAGCACTAATTTTTAAATTTCATTAATTCTATATATAATAAATTTAGATATCAAAATCAAATACAATAGATACAAAAAGTTTAGGAAGTGAAAAAATGAGAGAGTGATGCTTGCAGATACAACCTTGCTACTGTTTTCCTGTGGTATCTGTCATGGACTCCATAGCAAACATGTAATTAAAGATTGCATCAAAATGCATGAAACTAAAAGACCATTTCTCAGTTTATGTATTAATATTTAGCTGTAAATGGGAAATCTCACTTGCTATCCTACACATTTCATTCCATGATTTTTTAATGCTCACCTTGCAGCATGGATAGTGTAGTTTTTAAATGTGGGTTTTGAACTCTTAATTCCTCTCCATTGCGATAGAGTCTGCCCTACAAACTGCAGAAATACTTAATAAACACCTGGAAAAGGATGACAAGTTTAGATTTAGGAGACAGATGTGTTTGAGAGATCTGGTTCAGTGTGCTCCTTATTTCAGTAGTTTGGGTGACCTTTGTTACTTAAAGGGCTCCAAAACTGGATTGGCAGCACCATACACCAAACTGAGTTGCGGTTGCCTCAAAGAAAATCCTGAGTGCTGCAGGGATTCAGGTGTATACCCCAAGAAGCAAAGAAAGCTGCTCTTTCAAGTAGTGTGGACTTCATACTTGTGTTTTAAAGAGCATAATCTCTCTCTTGTCCCTGTGGCTGTGTTATTTCACTGTTAATTGATTTGGGATCCTGGACCATATGTTTAAGTTGTACTGATAATATTTGTGGAATATGACAGAATTTTACTGACCAAGACATGTAAGAAAATCAAGATTTCTGACAGGTTATAAGGAAATTGCTCCTGAAACAGCTGATCTGAAGAATAAAAAGATACTTCCGTAGCTTGAGAGACATATTAATTCAGAATTTCAAAGTCAATCATAGGACAGTGGATCTGTCTTTAAAAAGTTACCATTTTAATTAAGTGTGACATCTCGTAGGCCACCAACACTCCAGGTATTCCCCTGGTACACTGTTCAACTTCGTTCTGTCACTGCAGGAGCAGATTCTAGCCCTCAAGTTGGCAGAGGATCACCTTCAGGAACAAATAGGAGTCATGTACAGCTGAAATAATGGCTTCTGTGTCACTTACACTATTACCTTTGGTTTTGATATTTAGCTGGTGGGAAGAAGAATCTGCTTAAGTAGAGTCTTCCCTGCCATAAAATATTTGGTTTTCTGCCATAAATTAAAAGTAGTTCAGGAATAGGTGTCTTAGCTGTAGACAGCTGGACCTCCTGTTGCTATTGGTCTGATGGTGTAATAACTCTGGTGTGAGCTAGTAAAAATAGTGAACATCCCTCTATGTGAAGGCTTTTCAGTTTATTGAGAAATTTCTAGGACTACCATCAAGTTCCATTGTTTAAACATATTTTAGTAGTACATATCACTGAAAAGTTTTTCAGTAGGACTTTTTAGTTTCCCTGCACAATTTCTTATTAATTTGTTTGCTTTCTAATGGAGAGTTTTGGTTAGAAATCTGCGAAAAAACCCCACTATTCCTCTGACTTAAACATTTTAGATTAAAACTGTTTCTACTATACCTTTAAAAGATGTAATTTGAGAAAATTGTAACCCTTCTAGGGCTCATTCTCATGGAAATACGTGTAAAGGTAAGTATCAAAGGTAAATAGAATATGGTGCAGAAAAAAAAAATAATCTTAGAACTGAGAATTCCATTCTTTTTTGGCAGCATCTAAGCCAGTCTGGCCAAGAGCAGTGACTCTCATAGCCATTGCTGTTAAACTGTTCAGGTCCTTGACAGCTGGATCATTTAGTGACCCTTCTCTTCGTGTGATTTCTTCCGGGATCAGATACAGCACTGCCATGCTGAGTATTTCCCAGACGCAGGAGGACCGAACCAGAGACAGACTTACCTTAGATTGACGACTAGATTGATGGTAAGCAGTGCAGAAGGTTCAAGCCTCATGCTAGCATAAAATCATTTGACAGATAGAAATATTTGCTTATAAATTGAAAGAGTAGGTAATAATAGTGTTTTTTATGATTACATTACATGATATTTTGTGATTACACAGACTAATAGCTAGCAGATGGCAGAGTATACGTTTTACTTGTTTACCAAGTTGATGGATGGCAGTGATTGAAAAACATTTTTTCCTTGTTGCATTACTCTAAAAGCTTGTAGTGGACAGGCAATTTACGATATGAGTCAACAATAATTTGTATCTGCTCTGGATTTTGGGGGGCATCAGTTATTCTATTTATTTTATTTGACTTCTCTCAATGGTATTTTCTTAGGGGAAAGGGAAAAAAATGAAATCTACTTTAAAAACCAGGTCTTTAAAGGGATGCATGTGCGCTTACAGTCTACATATACAAATAGTATCTATTTGAAGAAAAAAAGGTGGGAGGTTTTCTCCACTGTTCTATTTCAATGTTTATCGTATTACTTGGACATTTTGATGAAGAGAGATATGCTCTGTCTTTTGTTTAGGCACCTCAGCACAAATCTACATTGCTATATTGCATGCTACCAAGAGAGTTAAAACTATCCAGTCCCAATAATAATGGCAGTGGTTTTCATCCCATTTGTTTAATTGGTATTGACTTACTCATATTATTTATGTGTGTGTTTTAGATGTGTCTGCTCTTCAAGGGCTGTTTGTTTGGTTTTCTTTCATAAGTGCAATGACTTGGGAATACTCCATACCCATGGAGTTGTTTCATGAGTAGTAGACCTAAAACCTGAATTTCTTTATAGGTTCATTCCCTATGTATTTTAGTCTCCACTGTTGGGGGCCCTAGCTCCCTGCCGTGTTCTTCAAGTGTGCCATTCATTTTCATCTCTCTCAATGGTTTTTGGGTGTATTAGGAATGTCATGCTTGTGGTTTCAACAAATAGAACCTGAATTTGATTAGTAGCAGATTGCTTTTTCCTAGAGGGGGAAAAGGGGCAAAGCTGTGGTTGCTCTTCCCCCAAGAGTCAGTGTTGGGTCTTATTTTTCTGTAAGGTTTCTAAGTTCTGTGAAATTTATATCTGAGACATCTACTATCTTGCAAAATTTGATAGAACTTGGACAACATGGTTCAAATGTTATGATTTGTGTTTAGTCATCTCATAATAACATTATTTTTGTGGAAAAATTGAGCTAAAACACTCAGATGGAGCCAGAATGTCATTTCTGCTTAAAGAATCCAATAAGACCATGGATTTTTTCCCCCTAGTAAAAGAGGAAGGGAAATCATTGCAAGAGTTACTGTGAATGGACAGGATAAAACGGAACTTGATACATTTTTTTCAGTTAAGAAAACTTTTGCCTTTCAGCCAGAGGACACTTCATAATGTATATGCCTATTTGTAATAGAAATACTGAGTCTGTTTAAAACTGTCCCTTTAATTCCCTTTATGAATTACACACATGATAAGACCTGAAAATACGTTATTAGTAGTATCATCAGTTTTGTATCAATCATGGATAGATCCACCAAGTCTCTGTAATTCTACCTTACAACTGCTGTGTCTCAAAGCATTTTCATTACTCCAAACTGCTAGTGGCCTTTCAGCTGGGAGAAAGCCTATGATATTTTCTTACCTTTTGTAATGTGGGGGGAAAATATATATTCAGATAGTTGCTGGTAGGTTTAGTGAGCTTGTTTTTCATAGTCCCTATTCCCAAGGTACACTTTTTTCCTGGACAGTAATTGATCCATTTTTCATTTCCTTCATCTTCTGCTTTTCACCACTGCATTCAGATTTGTGTGGCAAATATATATGTATACATGTATCAACAATTACTGTCTTGTTCAGCTTCCCTACCCTTGACTGAATTTTTATTTTGCATTTTCCACAAGATCCAAGTTTCAGACCAGTATGATAATATGACATTTTCCAGCTTGTATCAGCAAAGATGAAATGCCTTTGGTAGTGATGCCTAGCTCTGGTTGCAAAGAGGAGAATGAGAAATAAACAGTAGAAATGTAGCTACCAAGACTCCAAATTGATTTTTATATAGAAGCCTGAATTATGTACCTGAATGTCGCTGGTAAATGCTTGAGGTTCACCAGTACAGGAGAAGAGCAGTAGACAAGAAAGAGCAATGCTTGTCTGTCCTCCTTAAATTTTTATGGTGCTCCTGCTGGGAGAAGATGAGTACTTCAGCAAAAAGTGACTGTTGCATCAGAAACAGTTTCCAGGTCCGGATTCACTGTGTAATGCTTGCTGGATTCAGATGATGAAGCCAGGTTATGGGGTGAGGATCGTGGTTTCATGAACAGTCGGAGTCCCTGCCTGTGCCTACACCTGCCCGCCTGAGCGTTAGAGGGGCTGAATGCAGATGCAGGCAGGGGAGTGGACCCACCTTAAAACTGACTTGGTGAAAGTGAGTATTTAACTCCAATGAGCCTTGGTAACAGGGACACCCCAAACTTTGGGGCAGGACAAGGGGCAGGGGGGCACAGACCTGGCTAGAAGCAGGAGAGCACAGGGTTGCTGCTCCTGTGTGAAGTTTCATGAAAACTAGTCTTAATCCTATTATAGAAATACATATGCACCTTTCTGGTTTAGAAGATGACAGTGATTGACATGCAGATGCTGTTAATGTGCCAATCCCATAGTTTTGCCAGGATTATAGGTGATAAAGTAAGGGATAGGTCCTAATTAAAGAATATATAAAATGGACAATTGACTCCAGTTGTCTTTGCTTAGATTTTTGTTGGCAACATTGATTCTTATTCATGCATGTAGTCTGCGTAAGGACAACCACAGAAGTTTTGGGGAGGTTGTTGAATTGGCGGGGTTTATTTTGTTTTGATTAAAAAAAGCAAAAACCTGTTGTATCTCTTTAGCAATTAAAAAAAAATATATTTACTTCCTGGCATATGACAGTGTTTAAGTGCCTCGTTTAATTTAAAAGAAATAATTTACCAATAGCTTAATGTTATGAATTTTGGAATAGAAATTTTTGATTGTATTCTGTTTCTTAGTCAAAAAGCCCTAGGTCTAATACCGATTGAGGTTGAGACAAGACTTTGAGGTCGTATGTACGAAAGGTTGAGGGAAAACAAAAACAATGCAAGAGGAAAAGTAGTTCGTATCTCCAGGAGAGATATTTTAAGTAACGAAAAGACTTTGTTCTTTAGAACATTCTGCTTTTTTAGTCACTTTTCAAAATTAGGCACTGCTATTTGCAGTAGATTTTAGTGGAATTTGCATATTGCATGCAGAAGAGACAGTATATATGAAGCAGTGTAGGTATATTAACTTACTACAGCAAATCACTTTGAAGTATTAAAATTGTACAAATAAGACTCAGCCCTGTACTTTAAAAAAAAAAGTGATTAGAAGATTCTACTGCTGTAAATGCACAAGAGTGCATCATTCTAGAAAGAAAGAAGGCAGGAAAAAATTGTTTGCTCTCTGTTTGTGTCATTTGTGGTGCCCAGTCCCCTCTCCCCTTGCCATATGACACTGATTTGTTTATATGTTTTGATTAGGAACCCAGGCTTGATATGGTTCGTGTTCTAGATGCTACTGTTTGTGAGGTAGGAGCAGACATCTTCCTCAAGGTCACAAGAGGCAAATTCTGTTTCAGGAGGCTGAGTATAACATTTTTTGTTTCCACTTAGTTCCCTCTTTACCCTGTGAAAAGCTTGTTTGGAAAATTGAGTAGTATTCATTTGTGCTATTAGTTTTTGTGAGAAAAAAATTCTTATAGTGAAAAGTAGGATATTGATCTGGATGACATCCCTATACATAAAACATTCACTGACATATCATCTGTATTTCCAGTCTGTCCCTTACAGGCAAGATCACACTTCTTCCATTTATGTAAGAATAAATAATAATTTAGGAAAAGAACTCTTTCCCCACGTACACACACTCACAAATGATTGACCGTATTTGTTTAGATCAGTTGCACTGTCTTGGGGAAGCTAGAGGGAGAATTGGAAATGCGTCTACTGTATCTCTTGTGTAAATTAGTTTTTTGATCGTTTTGATAGAAGATAATTGCTTAAACATGACAGTTAATTTGTGTTGTGTTCCAGTGTAGAAGCTTCAGAGAAAGTGTGTTACAGCATGTGCAGCTGACTTTATACCAGAGGCATTTTTATCTCAGCTAGAAGTACAGTACATATTTTTTTGCAGTATGCTAATACAGCAATCTGTGCAAGGAATAGAATCTTGGTTTTAATCTTGCTTTAGAATTTACTGGCAATGACCATGTCTTTGCTATAAAATACTACAAAATTGGAAAATTGTAATATTTAATGCCTGACCTTCAGTATATAGGATCTTGAAATCCTAGCTGAAATCCGTTTTTCCAAGCAATGAAAAATACACTTAAATCTATTTTTTATCAATAGTCTATAGGAAGGTTAGGTTAAAAGGCTTATTTTTAACACCTGTTTATCGTATATATTTATTTGTTATAGTACATGGATAATTAGAAACAAATAAATTTTTGCTTCATAATAAAGCCCCTAGTATTCTATCCTCAGATAATAAACAGGCATTGCCTTTTGATGAAATAGTAAATGAGTGAATAATCATATTTACAGTTCTGGCTATAAAAGAAGAAATCCAGGTGTTCACTATTAGTCTGTCCAAATCCGTTCTCAAATTCTGGTGTCTGACATAAATGGAAGTGAAGCAACTGAATTGTAACATAATGCTGTGTCATTACACCTCAGTCTTAAATTGTGCTTGTACTCAGAGTCATTTGAATAAACTTGGAAATGTCCATGGAATTGATGCTGTGTTATTAATGAGGAAGTAATGAATCACTGTATGTTTGATCACACTGCGGTGTTGCAGAAGAAACAAAACAGAAAAGAAAGTATCTGAAGGGAACAAAACAAGCAAGGAGCTTCTGTGCTGTTGGTTTGTTTTAGAGGCTCTGTGTCCCTGCCTTAGCATGTCCTGCTAGACAAGGAATGCTTGTGGCATTTCATAACAGCAAAAATCCGAGAGATGATAATGTGGTCATTTCACAGAAATACTGATGACCAGACAGTGACTTACAAGGAACACTTTCACTGCTGTGTTGTTACGAGAAACATAGCCAGCCTTAATGGTTCTTAAGGCCTGAAGCAATTGCATGGAGAACAAGCGTAAGGAGAAGTGAAGGCTTGAGAATGCACTGATAATTTATGCCCCTTGCTTAATGTTCATCAGTTTGGGTTTCTGATTTATACCGTCGTCTATAACACAGCCAGTGACTGTGGTGGGGCAGGCTGTGCTGCTTAACCTGGCTTGGGTTCCTGGCAGTTCAGGGTTCCTGGGAGTTCATCGTCCTGGGGGAAGGCTGGTGGCTCTTCCTCCTCTCCCCTGCCCACAGTGAGCATGCAGTCAGCAGGACACACTGAGAAGGAGCAGAGTACTTCAGCATTTGGAGAACAAGCATTACTTAACTTGCTGTGCATATCTTCAAATTGTTGCACTTATGAACAAAAGCCTCAGTATTGCATATAGTGGTATTTTATAATATCATAACAAGAAAGTTTAATCTTGATTTGTTTGCTGCTGTGGCAGAGTTATTGAAGCACCACCTCTGCTTCTTTTCCTGAAGAAATTTATTCTATTGTAGGTTTTTGTTCCTGGCCTGAATACTCCATGCAAATGTCCAAGTGGTGCTGTATATTAAAATATATCCTTATTCCTCTTGGTACCATAGCATGATAAATATGAAGTAAAAGATTTTTAAAGGTACACATACATCTTCCCAAGAGACAGATTTTTGCAAATCTGTCTCCATTTACTCTCATTAGTATTAAATCAGTACAATTGATAACAAATGTCAGACTGTAATGTTTCTGGTGAAGCAGGCCATCTGCCTGTTTCGTAACATGAACATTTATGCTCACAATCAGTATACTTCAACAACTGGGCTGGAAATGCCAGGTAGTAATGTCTGTTACGTGAGGTCTCTGAATGCATTATGTATATTGGAACCATAATTAGTTCCATGCTTTCTGGCAAATGTAGTTATTAAAGCAGATATCTTTCTGTGGATTGCTTGCCTCCCTTGAAAGTATCATCCTCCTCTTAGTCTCTGTTTTATTTCTTTGTGATTGATTGTTTGTTTCTTACTAATGTATTTATTTTTCAAGCTAGTTTCCTGTCTTTGAATGACTGGAATTTTCGAAGGCTGACTACCAACTAAAGTAATGTGATATTCAAACAGAATTGTCTTGCCATCAACTTACCACTTTGTTTTGACGGAAAGTTTTTGATTAAAAACAAACACTAAACAAACTAAAAATACAAATATCTGTGAAATTTCTCAATTAAAGCTTTCAGGACTGAAGAATAGCTTGCTTTTCTTCTGCAGGGAGCAATGGAAAGTGAAAGAGGACCTGTATTTCAGATGACTGTTTAATTGTCCTTCCTATGTTGATGCATGTGCTTTTCCTGGGAATAGTGGACAATAATGGGCTTCGGTCTCTGGCTTTCTATAAATCTGATTTCTTTATGTCAGCAGTTGAAATCCATGTTTGCAATCAGACATTGCCAGTTCTTGGTTCGCGTTGCCACTCCTTATGTTGCGTGTTGTGAGAGTGGAGTGAAGCCCCCGCGTAAGGGAAGAGCTGGGCTGAGAATGTTCCTGTGCACTTTGGGTCCTGCAGCATGAATGGCACACTGCAACCACAGAAGCTGCTGTGGAGGAAGCAGAAGGGGTTTAGCACAAGATCATTATGCTGTTATGCAAGTCAGCTTCCCAGAAAACAGGGAATGCCCATCTGGACAGTCCTTTTAATTAGTAGCATGGCTTTATGAAAATCACTGGCAGAGACGAAGAGAAGATGGGAGAGAAGTATCTCTGCTGTTCCTAGTTTTTCTCAAGCCTTCTTCATGGAAGAAGAGAATCTTTGATGTCTTTGACTGTGGAACCTATTGAGATTCAATACAAAATAGGGAGATTGGGGGATTTTTTTGAGATAAACATTACCTTGTCTGAAAGGAAACTGGAGAATTGTGGTATATTGATAGCAAAGCTCTGTATGTTATGCAGACATCTTTTTCAGCAAGAAACACTGTAAATAAAATCAGTGAAAAGATGTTAGATGCATACTTTATTCTGTTTTACAGTAACCTTTTCAATTTGAATATGTAACAGTTATTAACATTATGCACTTACAAGGGATAGAGAAGGTTTGCTGAGTTATTGCTAGTGATACATAAACTGATCCCTGTACTTACTAAATTTCTTTCTCCATTGTGATTTGAGAATGAAAGATAACTGAGTTATTCTTTTGTTTCTCAAGATGAGCTGACTTGAAATAATATTTTATAAAAATGAACTTTTGGATTTTATTTGTCATTGTGCAGCTGGTTTTCAAACACTGGCAAAGCAACATTCCTACTTGTGGCATATGACACAATCTGTGTTTTTAACAAACTTTCCCCCTTTTACTGGTTTATTCAGTGTTTTCAGAGCAATGTGTTACATTCCCAGCTTTCATGTTTGGCTTGGAAACCTGCACTGTTTAAAACTTGAAAATAAGCAATATTCATTCATTCATCTTGGTTTTTTTAATCTAGTACAACCAGGTTGTTCTTAAGAGTATTATCTCTTACCAGCTACATATCTAACTTGTAGGTACATATATAATGTATATTCTTGAACATTTATTTATATGTTGAGTTTTGCATGCTAAGTACTTAGTAGCATGTGTTTGTCTTTACCAGTTGAGGAAGGGTTAAAAATCTGTCCTGTAAAATACAAATATCTGTATTTCTGTAAAATATTTGTATTTCTGATCTATCCACTGAGTCTTGGTCTGACAATGCAGCAGAGATATCTTGTGTACTGCACATTAGCAACTTTTAGATGCTTCAAAGCATCATGATTTTTAAGCAGAGGAGTTTAGACAGTGAGAAAAATCAATTGAACAAAAACTTTGTTTGAGATTACTGTAGTTTTTGATGCCATGATTCTAAGCAGAAGGTCTGGTAACACGTATATAGAGCTACAATCCTACAATAAAATCAGAGCCTGCAAGTTCTGCCAAGGCTCTTCATAAGTAAGTACTCTGCAGAATCTGTCACTTCATGTTGAAGAATGTAAGAGGCAGCAGTCATGCAAAATTGCAGCAGGTTTTAAAGCTATAGAACTTCTTCAATGGAATTTAAATGTTTTAAATCACAATATATCATATGCATATCCTTATAGAGCACTTAAATGTAGTAATATTAGGATGTTATGTTATGTGCTCTGTAATGATGTACATATGATGCATTGTTATGATTTAAAACATTTAAGTCTTCATTTATTTTTTTATCTTCTTAGGTTTATTTTTATTATTATTTCAGTTCTGATCTCAGTAATAAAAGGCAGCTTCTGATATTCTATTTTTTTGGGGGTTTTTTTGGAAGGCAAAGTTTTGGCCAAAGGATGCAGGACTTTTCAGGTTTACAGGACTGCTTCTTAAGATGGCCTCTGCTTAATTAATGTAAGAACTGGAAGACTGGCGGGAACTCTCCCATTTTCATCTCTAACCTGTGTGTAGTACATACCAAACACACATAGGCCATAAATGGATGTCACATGAGTCTGTTTGCCAGGCAGTAAAGCACCCCCTAATATTCAACAGATATCTACATTAAAAAAAAAAAAAAATCTACAGTAAAGAAAAGTAAAAGCAAACAAAACCACCAAAATTGTTTTTACCAAAATTTGCTGTTAATTAAGACTTCTTTCTTAACAAAACAGGTAGCATTTTCTTGCTGTTTTAAGTAGGTTTGAGCAAGTTCGTAGTCACTCTGTTTTCTAATAAACCATTTCTTGCTATTACGTGATTATATTATATATACTTGTTAACCATTAAGTATTTCCTGTGATGACAACTTAGTTTCTTCAGGTATTATGCATATTCGTTAAAATCTTTAGTTTGAGAGGAGTAAGGAGATGATCTAGAAACTGTCCAGGTTCTGAAAAGAAATGTAGGCATAGACTGAGTTGCTAGTTAGTCAGATGCTTACAGAGTCTTCAGTTTTAGTTTATTCATGAAATGTGCAGCACCAGATGTAGCTGATATGGGCTGACAAGTGATGCTCTTGCCTTACAATTTTTATCTAGTTAGGTAATTTAAATAAATGGATAAATGTACCCAATACCTGGTGTGAGCTAGTCTGCCTGCTGCTTTGCTTTCTAAGAGTTGGCTTAGATTGTTCAGTTAATAGAAGTTTTAAATGTCTTTTCTCTAGAAGGCCCAATATCAAATTCCTCCAGCTAAGGAACATTTTTATAATTAATTGTTTGGTAGTAAAAAGAGAAGATAGTCAGTGTTAGACTTTACTCATAGTCTTTTCCATAATACTTGTTAAGAAATTACATTTGAGATTGACCTAACTCAAGATAATGATGACTGCTCTGAGAAATTATGTGCAGTCACTGTGCAGGTATTATTTCTTTCATTTTCTTCTTCTTATATAACTGCCATATTTCTACAAAGCTCTCATCCAACTGCCTGCCCTATCCTTTTATTGTTGACATTTTTCTACACCTCTCTTAAAATATAAAAGAAGGTGTGTATTTGTTCATTTCTTACGTGAAAAGACCCTTGCTCACTCGAGTCCCTCTCACAAGGGTCACTTCTTGGCCATTTGCTCTTACTTATACCCAGGGTCTAAATTATGCTGCTGACTGACAGTTCTGTGCTTGTGATTTTCAGCTGTACATATTCCTTGACACCTTTAATGACTCTTCTCTGTTCTCATTGCCTGCTGGTGCTGACTTTCCCTCTAAATGCTTCACATGAATGTGTTTCTCCTGGGGACAAATCAACTGTTCTTCTTGTAGACTTGCTATTTAGACTTTCCATGAATAACCTTGGTAGCATGTTTGATCCTGAACTTCTCAACTGATACTTTTCCTCTACCTGCAAATGTCATTTACTATATATAACATTAGCATTTTTTTTTGTACCCTGTGGTCTGAACTTCCTGTCTTGACAGTTTCATTTCTCTCCATCCCTTCTTTTTCTGTATTTGCAGTGTATGAAAGAAGCATTCATTCTTTTTCTGACTGTTCTATAACTTGGCTGGCTTCCAATTAATTTCAGGGATCAATATGAAACCATTCTCCCTTACTCATAATCTGAATATGGTGTTGCGTATATTTTGCTTTCAGTGTTTTCTTTTCGTTTTAGCACAGATCTTGGTTATGTGAGTCAAGTGAATTTTAATAGGAGCTCTTGTGTCATACATATTACTTAAAAATAATTTTTAGGCTGTTTTCGTGCAGCTGCTATATCGTCTTATTTGGGTGAATAATTTTCTTAAAGCTTAGTTTTGAAGTTGTTTGTGGTTATTTTCATTTGTTAGATTTTAAAGTGTGAGTACATTTACTGTGACTCATATGTGACATTTCTTACAGTCCTTCAGCATTTGGATGTTGTAGTAGAGTGGGAGCTGCCAGCTTGCACCACAAGCAGGGTGCAAGAGACAAGGGAGCAACTCCCGAGCTGTGGTGCTGTGTGATGCCCATGGAGCTGAGCGGCAACAACAGCTCTAGCTCTGAACTTGAGTCTTACCTATATTGATGCTGTATCAGCTGTCACATCTGTGAGCTGATATAATGTTCCTGCTGTCAAATTCCAGCCAAAGAAAGTGTGGGGTTTTTTCTAAGTGTCAAGGGTTGAGGCATTTTGGAGATTGTTGAATACAGGCAAAATGTTCATTAGAGTGGTGTTGCTGGCTGCAGCTGCAGAACTTGAAAAGAGGTGATCAGTTATGCAAAGGTCAGAGCCTATTTGGAGACTTGTGTTTGTTTCAGTCAAAATGTTTTAGCTTCAAATGTGAACTAAAGAAAACCAGTTCCTTCCAAAATGGTATTTACATGTCGTGACAAATTCACTTAGACGTCACTGAGTGACCAGAGAGCAGCTCTGAAAGCTATTATGTTTTGAAGTTAATTCTGTCTAAACCTTTACAGTGTTAGCAAATTTTCAAGTACTAGTGACAAATTTTATCCAGAAGCCTTTGAGAGACATTGAAGTCTCTTACTTTGTTTGAAAGTTTAAAATTTCAGTTTTTGTTGGAACATTTTTCTGCTTTAATGTTTTGTCTGTCATATACAGTATTTCAATATTTTATGAGTGTGCAGAGATCTGGATGGGTTTTTTCAGATATAATTTAGTATCTCCTTAGCAGCCAAAGTGCAGGCAGATAATTATTAGAAGTTATTGTTGGGATTAGTCTTCTAACTTGCAGAATGAATGTTCTCCTTTTAAACAGAAAAGTAGTTTAAGCATCCTTAACCCTGCAAGGCTCTGACAATAATTTCTTTATCATTTAGATATAAAGGCAGGAGTGATAATTATCCTTAAGAACTGTCTTGGAATAGAAGTTGGGGATCAAAAATTTCTGTTATAATTAGAGTATGAAATTGTGATATCTCTGTCAGCGTAGGCATACAGTTATTATTTTCATTACGCTTACCTTAGTAATAACTTATTTTGAAATTAAGTTTTATGTTTAATGTATGACTAAGATTAAGTTAGTTTGTATTGTAATCTGGAATATTGGTTTATGTTGAGTTTACATTTTGGGGTAAGGGGGGAAAAAACGATTCATTTTATCTGTTTCTTACTATTGGTCTAGAATTGGATATTGTACATGTGAATACTGGCCTAGAGGAAGTGGACAGTGGTTAGCTGAACTTCCCTTATTCTTTTCTGGAGATTCATTTCTGTTGCTCAGTGACAGCCTGTTTTTGTTTCTGAATTAGGGGGTTTTTTTCCTCCCCTTTGCTGAGTTTCTGGCTTGTTCTTGTTCTTTTCTCTCCTTATTCTTCTTTCTTGCTGTTTCCCTGACACAGTTGTTCTGACAATCAAGGTAGCCCATCATACACATCAAGGTAGCCCCCTCTCACTGTGGGACTTGGATACAGTGGCTGACGCTCAGCTTCCCTGGCTACTTGCATAGCTCTTACCTGGTGTCTGCTGTGTCCTTGGGAGCACATTCTCCCTCCTCCTGGTTTGTAAGTGGCATTTTGTAGGTGGCAGGCTTGCAGCTACCAAGCTTTGCTCCTTGCCATCACTTTGTCATCAACAGTGTAAGCATCTCAGCTCGAGAGAAGCTGCTGTTGTCCTTCATTTTCTACTCCACGGCTGAGAGCTTTTCCTCCAGCCGGCAGCTGTGTGTGCTGCGTGTGTTTCCATCTGCTGGAAGAGGCTGTCACAGACAGGATCACTGGAGAAGTTCAGCAGCTGCACTCGGAACACTGCTCTGGCTTTGGCAGGTGTTACTTGGAGCGCTCCTGGCGAAAGACACCTCAATATTTTTCACATCCACAAAGTTAAAGGTGCTAAATGACTGTGACATGCTGGTGGTGGCTGATGTGGCTGGCATCTGCACCTGGGCATCTGGGATCTGCAAGTAAGCAAGAGGAATAAACCTTCTCCAGTCTGGACAAGGGCATGTCAGTAATCTTAGTGTTCTTGCTGCCTTCCTGTGACCGGGATCAATGACTACCAAACACTTTGTGTTGATATTGAGAAGATTACTAGATTTACAAAAAATATATATATTCTCCTGGAAAGCATAAAACTTTTAGTAAAGGGAAAGGATCTTAGATTATATTTTTATTTTGTAGTTATGCTATTAGACATTCATAAGCAGTTTTTGTTTTTCTTTGTGCTCCCTTGCCACCACACTGGGTTTAAGTCTTCATGCAAGAGACTCACACAGACTCCTCAGCAAGCTGCATAGAGAATATAAATATAGCAGTATTTCTAGTATGTAATATTTCTAGTGTATGTATTAACAAAGAATAGCAAAATACTTTTATTGAAGTAATGGAGCAATATTTAAGCTTGGGGAAATTAAAAAAAATAAATGTGCAGTGTTTCTCACCTAGTCCATCATGGCACCCTTTGCCTAAAGGCCATGGTAATGTGAGTATGTTGCTAGGTTGTTCATACAAAATAGACATCTCTGAGTAAGTGTTGCTTCAGATGTGTGTTCTTCTGAATATTCATGAAGTGAAGGAACTAGAACTGACACTTTTTATGCTGGTAAAATTCTACTTGCCCCCCGCCAAATCTAAGAATTACTCATTTCAAAGGGACAGAACACATATATTTCTCTTAAACCATAGTCTTTTGTTTGTCCATTTCAATGACATTTCTCTTTGAAACGTATTTAGGCAGGTCAAATAAGATAGGCTAGTCCTCTATCCTTTGTTTATCTTGTACTGAATTTTTCTTTTAAGCTTCAAGATTTGTTTTTTAAACTTTTTAAGTTCGAGATGCACTATGCAGAATATTGTTAAACAGATTAAATCCAAAAGCAAAGAGATTTTTGCAATTGTTTAATTTTTGATTTAATTTTCTTTTAATGTATGCAGTTTTTCTACTAGTAGTAAAAATAATACAATGCTGGAAAAAATACTGGAGCTAGGGTAGATGTGGAGGCAGAATATATCTGAGTAGAAAGGTAACATTGCTGCAAACAGACAGTTCACAACACAGTTTTCTATCTAAGAAATAGGAATTAATACAGTGAATTCATCAAAATATCTTAATTAGAGCTACAGTTCTGATTGGCTCTTTTAAGCTAGGTACTGATAAAAATCCAGCACTTAGAAATTGAATTTTTCTTTTAGTCTTACACCATTCTCAAAATTAAGATTGATTTGGTCTGCCAACACGTGACCTTTGCAAATCATGACACTACTTTATCACTTGATTGTATTTCCGAGGAAAATCTACGTAGATAACACAGTTTCCATTTATTATTATCTTGGAATCAATACATTCCTTGTAAAATTCTCTGCTTTACAGAAGTTGCTGTAAATAAAAATGTCTAATATGAAAGTGGTTCCTTTAGAACAATATTTGTGAACTCAAGATTTGATAAATATACAATATTTGGAAAAAAAATTAGATTTGAAGAGTCAGCTATTATAAAGAAGTTACAAGCAGTAGATTTTACTTTGGAAGTGTGGAGATAGAAATATTTTTTAAGGGGATATGAGACCTAATTTTATTCTGTATGTCTCAAATAATGAGCACTATACAACTGTAAACCAGCAACAATTGTTAGATGAATATGTGTGTTAGATAAATATGCTTTTCAAGCTAAACAAAATACTTTCTGCAGGTGAATAATCTTCATTTACCTATAGGTTTTCAAATTTTCTTCAGTTATATCCTAGTCTTCATTAATTTTCCTGACTTTGTACAGAAACATTAGTGGTTTATAACTATTATGAGTAATTTTAATAGAATATTTAACCATGTTCCTTCTTTTATATTTACGGGTGTGTAGGAGAACGAAACCAAGCTAAATAACTTGTCACCACCAAAAGAGACCCTTCCCTGAGCTGTGCCATTTCTCTCACTCCTCACACCATTTCTGGTATTCAGCATGGAGAAATGCTTCAGCTCAGTGACCCACTGTGAACCTATGTGAGTTGAGTAGCTTGCAAAAGAATGTTTATAATCTCCTTACAATAAGGTCAAAGTCATTAAATTTTCCATTTTTCAGCTGTTTTTTCCTAACCACCAGCTTGCTACTTGCATATCTTGGAGCTCTCCATGGGACAGAACCTTATTCTAAGTGGACGTGTGAAACTGGAGTTTTTTTTCCCCCCTCATATACTGCTTCTGTGGACTCGTGAAAGACAAACCCAGCAAAATCAGTTGGCTGATCCTCTCTCTCATACCGATGAACAGCTGCTGGATAAAGCACTGCAAATGTGTGGGTTGGGTAGAAAGGAAACGGGGAGCACATTTGGCAGTGGCCTCTTGGTCGTTTGAGTTAAGAACTGCTGGAGCTTGTGCTACTATAAAAGTGTAAGAACAAAGGTACTGCTTAGGCCAAGCATTCAGCTAGTTTACTATCCTGCTTCCTTCTGTGCTCAAAAGTGAAAAGGTATGAAGAAATCGCTATTTCTTGACTTGTAAGAGACAGTGAATAGTTACATCTTCAATCTCAGGTTGGTGCTTTTCAGCACAATTCTGTGGGACCTTTCTCCATAGAGAAAACGTTTATTTGTACCCTATTTGGCTATCATCTGTCTGTTGGTTTCTCTCTGAGAATATTTCTCCCATTACACCACAGCAATTTAGATTTTTAGAGCCTATCTTTGAAGAAACTTTATCAAATGTCTCCTTTGTCATGTTCATTTTACTTCTGTAAAAAAAATTCTAGAAATTTGAAAGGTCTAGAAGAGAGAGAATGTGTAAAACCGGAAGTTTGAGTATTCTCCACTGCATCAGTGGAGTATTACATGTATTTCTTGCTTGTGTGTATGGATAAACAAGCCATACTTTTACCATTTCTTGACTGCTACTGCTACTTTTTAAAAATCTGGATTTGATCATTGTAATTCAAGGAGCTACAGAGCTACTTCGGAGTCTTAAGATCTGAACATCTTGTCTGTAAGGACTTCTGTCTGACAGAAGTCTCCAGAACATTATTCTCAAATGTTGTCACATTTTTGTCAATGGAAAAAAAAAATCCTTCCATGGGATGAATTCAGATTTTCCCATTAGTTGGTCTCTATGCTTATGCTTTATTGTATTTACATTCTTATGACTTCCTAATATTCTCTAATAGGCTTCAGTTTGGAGGGGTTTAAGATAATTAAGCATGAAAAAATTCCTATGCCTCCTTTCAATTATGTTATTGTTCCTGTTTGTGATTTTTTTTTTAAGGAATCTTGCTGTGTGTAAGGAGGAAGTAGATTTTCCTAAGGGTAATATTATTATCTGAGAAGATCTTCTAAGATAAACATTGTAAAATATTTGTTGTTTTGCTGACCACAACATTCTGAATGAAGGGATAAAGTTCTACATTTTTAAAGTTACCCAGAATACTCAGGCCAGGTGACTGGTCTGGTCTTCAACTTTATTTTCAACAAGCTGGTAGAAAACCTTAAAAGTCACCTTTTCCCCCCAAGATGAGACACTGTAGCTATACCCATGGTGTTACTCTTCTCAGATTATGATCAAAATGGGATCATTCAGCTCATTTGCCTCGCAGAGAAAGGGAAAGTTTGGAGATCACTAATGAGAAGGCATACATTTCTGTAAACTGAGCAAGCTTTATACAGGAAGTAGTGGGGGATATTGAATTCAGCAACCCTTACACAGAAGACAGCTTCTCAACAAATCCATTGGGTTCTGTGTCTGTAATGTATGCCTGAAATCTTTGTGCTCTTTACCTGGGTTAAATTCAGTAGTCAGTAGTGAAACCTGGAGCATACAGGGAGTGGGAAGAGCTGTAGAAAGAGAGAATGCTTGCAGCCCCTTTGCTGTGAGCTTGGCTTTGGGGCTTCTGGGTTGTAGCAAACTTTGACCTATGTTTTCCTTGACCTTGCTATGGAGGAAGGGAGGGAAACTCTTTGCTTCCTCCAGCAGCTGCTGCTGGCTCCTGCTGGGAGAAAAATCAGTGTAGATGGTATATAAATTGGTAAAGATTCCAAGACTGGAAGAGAAAGGCTTCTTCTGGCACATAAAGGTAAATTTTTATATATTTAAATAGTTTATGTTGCCCAGGAGAGTGCTTCAAGTCATACTTTACACGTTGCACCTTTTAGTGAAGGTTGTGATTTGTGATTGTTCTCTCTGTTTGAAACATGGGTTTCAAAGCATTATGCACCACTGGAGCTTCACTGACAAGTATTTTTTACGCTAAATAAGCTTGCTATTATGTGTTCTTTATGCAGTTTGTAATAGAACTTAAAAAACCAAAAAAATTGCCATAAATCCTAATCTGTGTTGTCTACTAGGTTTGCTTTGGTATTGTGAAGAAGTGTATTTGGAAAACTCTGGAGAAGAACCTTATGAACCTGAGCACCTAGATATGAAAATATTAGGGGGGTTGGGCATATTCCTACAATCCTCTTCCAATGTTTTTTTGTAGAGAACGCACAGTTGCATGTGGATTGTAAATTATTATAGGAGACAATTAAAATGAAGGAAACAGCTATGGTAATTATAGATAGTTTCCATACAGTATGTTACAAACAGTGGGTTTTTTTAATACTCATCACAAATTCTGAGATTCTGACTAATCACTCTAAGGTTAGTTGTCAAAGCTTATTTAAAATTGGAATACTGGAATGTAAATCATTCAACAAGAAAAACAAATTTTTCATAGTGATAGGCTAACTCACACGTGTGTGACCTTGAAAAATGTATGTGTAACTTTGTTCCAGACATTAGACCCTTCAACGTAGTAAGATTAAGCATATATGTAAGTGTTAGCAGGTTTAGTGGCATATGGCTGTGTGCGCACTCCAAAAAATCCATTTGTTATCATTTTTTATTTAATGCTTGTTTTCCTCTGAGTCTGGACCATAGTGCCCTCTTCCTCCCTCCTCCACCCTCCAATAAAAATTAATGAACAGTGTTTTTTACTGCTACCAATAACGTTTAATGATCTTAGTAGAAAGAGGCAAGCAATTAATTTGTGGAAATTCTTCTGGTTTTCAACACACAATTGACAGTATAAACATATTAGGAGGAGATAATGGGAATCTCATAAATAACAAATAACAAATATATTTTTAAGACGTTATGTTGATAATGCATTCACAGAACTTACAAACTTTAAAGCAAGTAAAAATGCAAATCTTTCATGTAGGTATTTTCCATCATTCATCAGTGTTTTCATGTTACTTCCAAACTTAGGAATGAACCTTAAACTGAGATGCCTTAATTGGTTTGTTACAGACCGTTGTGTATACTTCCTAGATGTTTCTTGCGATCAGGCAATAATTTAAACACAAAAAATAAAAAATATATTGGAATTTATAGTGTCTTACATGAATGTTTCTGTTGTACTCACTGACTGTGTTTTAACAACAATTTAGATATATTTAATTGATTTTTGTTCTTAGTATGATTTGCATTGGTACTTGCTCTGAAGCATGTAACACAATAAATGAATTGTACATGGCCATCATTATACCAGTTGTATTTCTTGTTTACAGCTGATGATAAATTCTTAGCTCTCCATTTTTGTTTGCTTTCCCTTTCAGTATGGTATGCCTTGAATATTACTGCTGGTAAGCAATTCCAGCAAAAAAATCCATGTTCATGAGCACTGGTTATCTGTGTTCATCACAGCAGCCCAGAGGACAGGGTTCTGAACTGGACAGTAAAACCTAATGGTATAAATTAATTTGCGTTAATTGTCTTGAATGAAATGTCTCTTTTGTTCTGCTGCTCAGTTTTCTTTCACTCTTTACCAGCAGAAGTGTAAGAAACCCAAACTTGTGACTCCCTTTCCAACATGGAAAATCACCAGCAATTTTACAGAGCACAGTGATGTTATTGGTTGTTTTTGCCTTGAGACAAAACATTGGAATAAGACAGTTATTTCAATTTCTTAGTTAAAAGTCTTGGTCTAAATGGGAGTTGCTGTGCCTACTGATCAGTTGAATATAGTCTGTATTGAGCTCTATATCATGCTTTTTTTGTCTCTTGTTTATAAAAGCTAAATAGCTGCAGTAATTTGCTGAACTTGTGGCATAAATTTCTAGATATGTCTCCCATATGGTGGTCGTTTTACTCTGTCACGGCCTTCAGGGAGGTATTTCGTCCTGAAGAGTCAGGCTGGCTTCTGAGGCTGAAATATTTGTTGAAGATGAGAAGCAACAGCCTCAAGTCTCAAGCTGTGCTGGTGGGAAGGAGTGTTTAGATTAGTTATTAGGACAAATTTTTTCACCAAAAGGTGAAAGAGCTTCCAGTCAAGAACTGGAAGAGGCTGCTCAGGGGAGTGGTTGAGTCACCATCCCTGGAGGTATTTAAGAGTGTAGATATGGCACTTGGGGACACGTTTTTATTGTGGACTTGACAGTAGTTTAACTGTTGGACTCAATGATCTTAGGGGTTTTCTCCAACCTAAACGATTCTATGATTCTATAGATGGTGTGGCTAAGGAGAGCCTGCAGCTGCCTCTCATTGAACAGCAGCTCATCTTATTCCCATTTGCAAGTGCAGTAGCTGCTCTGTTAATTGGTAGGAAAGCAGCCTAGCAGTCCCCAGTATTTCCTCTGTATGTGGAATGTACAGGCAGCATAACCTGTCTGAAGGGGAAAAAAAGTCCTTTTCTTAATATTGCTATATCACTTAGAATAAGTGGTATGTAAATTCTAACAAAAGAACAGAACAGGTACTTGAATTGCTCTCTTCAGCAGACAGAAAAGAATATCTTGTTTTCCTAGAGTTGTGCAAAGGAGCTTGCATGTTTATTAGAACCTTTTAGTACCTGACATAATCCAAAACTACACATAGTAGTAATTTTTTTTGAGAGATGCTGAGATGTTCATGCGAAATGATCAAGAACTGCACTATGACTCTGGGTTACCCAGTTTTGCACAGGATGTGCAATAGGAGGTAGCAGACATGCAGCATTTGAAAGGTGGGAAGTTTATAACTGCTTTTGACTCTTTGGCATGCTTCTGATAATCTGTATAGACTTGGGATATACAGGGAGCTTTTAAATTAGAAACAGAGGCTTTGTCCTGCTGTCAGAATGACAAATATATATTTGTGGTATTTTCTCTCAAGAAAGTATTAAAACAAAATTTATAAGTAAGTGCAAACACAGGGGTTTGTTTGTTGGTTTTTAATTTTTGTGAAATTGATAATGTTTAGCCATGTTTAGGGAGGTGGTTCTGAGAGAAGGACACTTGGGACAAAGGTTACCATCCTCAGGATAGAGTGCTGCTCTTCGTTCTGCTGAAGCCTGAGAGGAGTTCATTGATCTCAATAATGAAGACAGTGAAAAGTCCTTCAGCAAAACCAGGAGACTAAATTTGACATTGTGATGTATCTGAAGTTACTTGGTGAGGAAGAAGGAAATGGGAGAAAGATGTCAGGTAACAAACCTGCTAGACCTTATTTGAACACTGAAGATCGGGGAGAGATTTAGTTTTTTTCCCTGCAGAGAGGGTTTGGGGTTTTTACTTTTTATTTGAGAGGGAGAGGTCATAATCTTTCATTTGCCTTTAGGTGGTCATCTTCCTTGACAATTGAGTTGATTTCAGCCAGAGGAAGAAAAGAAGGAAATAGATGGGTAAAAATGCTTAGGGTCAAAGAATACTCTAGCTTTTCTCATGGTTAAACACAAACTTGTGGGTCAGTGCATGTGGATGCTTTCAATACAATATCAGAGTTTTAACTCATCTTCTTTGAAAGATTAAATATTCACTATAATACAAATCCTTTGCATATGTATTTAAAATAAGCTTGTTTGGCAAAAAAAAGAAGTTATTTTAGTGAAGGGAGGAGAAGTTTCAAGGAAACAGTAATTAATCCCTTAAATACTATGTTGCATGAGTCTGTCCTGCTCTGACAGATAGCATTTTCAAATAAAACTGCATATTGTATGTGTATATATTGACAGCCTTCCATGTCCTTATTAATTACAAGATTAAAGAGGAAGTAGCACTGAATTTACAGCCTTTTCCAAAAAAGGCTTGGAGCAGTGTGTTCTCAAGTGTTAGTCTTTGGGAAACAGGTGATTATACTGTTCATATTTATGTTTAAGAAATGTTTATCAAGTAGCACTGCTTCTGTGCATCAGTACCAGATTGCCTGGTTACAATACCTGTGCTGGCATCTGTCTATTTTATAATTAAACATTGGGCCCACTGTACATCGAGTACCTGAAACAGCTTCTGCAAACGTGAGTGCTGGTACTGTGTGCATAACTGCTGAAACTTGTCAGTCCTTTGTGCTCCTATTATTTCTGGAGTCTAAGCTAAACAGACTAACTGCTGCTAAGAAGCTGTCAGGGGATGCATGTCAAACACTGGGTGTATCATGCGATCAGACCAGTGCTGGGATAGATAAGTCAGTGGTTGGAAGAGGAAAAGAAGTGACCTTTTTCTCTCAACATTGTCTTTACACTGAAAGGAACAGATGAGTTTCTGAATTATTCACAGTCCTAGAAGCTTAAAATCATTAGCAATGGTGGCAGCAGCAGACTATCGAGACAGCGGTTGAGTATTTTGTTAAAATGCCTGATTCTGAAGCTCGTCAAAGGATTCATTTCACAAAACAGTCTCTGGGAATTTGGGTATTTAAGATCTGTAGGAGCAAGGGCAGCTTCTTCCAAAGAATCAAGAAAGAGAATATTTTCTTCTTAATTTTGTAAGGATCTGTGTTGAAATAAAGGTTAATATTAATCACAGGTCTTATACAGTAATGCAAAAAAGAATGTCCATGAAAAGGGTTTGCTGTTTCAGTGAGTAATCCCAATGAGTTGATTAGTGTTAGTAATAAAGCAGACCTCTTAACCCCTAATGTAATTACTAGATAAATTATCTATTTATAATATACCTATTTGTAAATTACCTATTTATCTAAACAAATAAATTAATATCTATAGTAGCAAAATGACCTTGAAACAAAGATAGTAAAACTGTCTTGGTTATAACTGATACATGGTGGAAGGTAAGGATTTTCTTGATGTCATGAATAGTTTTGCCTACTTAAAATACAGACTGCTTATAGTTTCCTCAAAATTGTTACGTTCCAATGGTAGAGTCTTTAAAATTCTTTTGTTTCAGCAGGTCAAATTTATTACCTTATTCTCTAAAGTTTCTTCTCCTTTTTAAATTCTGAAATGTATTGATGCTGATTATTATAAATCTGGGACGTAGGAACTTGGATGCAGTGTGTAATAATTCTGCCATGGTTTAGCATGTCATTAGTGTCCTATGACAAACACTCATCAGTCAGATGCTATTGCCCAAATGAGAGCTTGTGTGGCTGCATCCGTTGTCATCGTTACTCTCCACTGCATGTTACTGGAGGCAAAGGTTTTGCGTGTGGAAAAAGTAGGGGGAAAGCAGTGGAAAGTGACTGGAGAGTTAATGTCTACAGCTTTCAGGAAACCCAGTTTTTAAAAATCTCCCAAAGCTTTTACAGTTCTCTCTTTGCTGTTAAAAACCGTTCCTTGTGGATGGGAAGGTGTGCTTTGTATATACATTCTGAATCTTCTTAACTTAAAAGGACACGTGCCATAGGTAATGAACTAAGACTTTGCTAGTGGTCCAGTTAATGTTTTAACAGTGTTACACTCCATAGAATGCAGAGAAGCGTATAAGCATCTGTAATAATACACTTAAGATTGTTAAACAGAACTTCCAGGTGCCTGCCATTTTTTGTGTTAATTTTTCCTCTGGGTTGTGAGGGTGGAAATAAAATGGCAGGTGGGGAGGTCTTTCCATGAAGTCACCAGCACTCTGTGCCTTCCACAGTGGAGAGCACAGTGTTCACAGTGGGTCTGGCGTCTTACTTGACCTTGGTCCACATAGGGCTGTTTTTATATGCTATATTGTAGCCTGCTTTATTTGCATCAGGCCAATCTAAGGGTTGCTTCAAAGCCTTCTCCAAAGGTTCTCCCTGTCACAAAGGGTTCTCCCTGTCACCCAGTGACTACCACAGGGTGTCAGACATCCCCTCTGTGTTTTTGGGGTCAGGCCAGGCAGTAATTGCTCAACCACCTGGCAGCTGTTAAAACCAGACAGGTGAAGACAAGCCCAGACAGCTCTTGAGACCCTGCACTGTCCAGTCAGTGCAAAGCCTCTAGCCTTTCACCAGCATTAACAAGAATCCTATTTATTATGTTACTTCATATATAGAAATAAAATTAGATCACAGCTTTCTGAAATCATGAGCATCTGTCTTGTATTTTCTGTCTGAGGGAACTGTGTCAGTCAACACTACCAAATGCACTCACAACAGACTGACTGAAGTCATAGCTGCAGGTCAGAAACTTATTAAAATCTGGCTAAAAAGGTCTCATCTTCTTTTTTTTTTTTTTTTTTTTTTTTTTTTTTTTTTTTTTTTTTTTTTATAATACAAAAANTGCTAAAGTGAAGAAGATACAAGCAATAAGCTAATGCTGTACTGCCTGTTTTCTCCAAACCTTATCAGACCCTTCCTTGTCGCTCTCCCAGCCTCACAACCATCCTGTGTGCTGCACCAAGGCCCAGCTTCAGCAGGAGAGAGATGGGATTATCCCGGGGTGCTCAGGCCCATTGGGCTGCAGAGCACCAGAACACAGGGTTGGTCATCTTGGATGAGTGTTTGAATGAGAGCATCTGGAAGGGGGAGAGAAGGGAAGGGATGGCTATTGCAGTTGCTATTGTTCTTCATTTTGCTTTTTAAAAAGAACAGCTTTTCTTGCTTATTTCATTTGTTTTATTTTAAGTAAGTTTTAAACTGAATTTCTTGTAAGCATCTGTCAAATCCAGTTTGCCTCTTCTTCAGCCCATAGGGAGAACATAGACTCCCTCAAAAGATTCCCAAGTCTTTTTTTTCCCTGTGGTTGCATGAAGACCCAGATTCTAGAATTTTATCACCAGGATTCTGGCAAATGGTACTTTGTGACTCTGAACTATGTCTCGTTTGACGAAGCCAACCTGCTTCATGATTTATGTATAAGGCATTCAGAAATTCAATTGAATTCAGAAATTGAGACTGACAGACTGCTTTCTAAGGAAACTGTATTGTGTCCTGTCTCAAGCATGGCACAGACTGAACTGGTCTGTGCAAGCGTTCAGGACTGATATCCTGGTGAGGTAAGGTACTACTTCATTAGTTTCTTATATTGTAGCTGTTACTGAATCACTGTGGCACAATCTCTAATTCAACAATTCTGCAGGACAGTGAGTGCTCTTAAATCAGTCATATACTAGCCCATAGTGGTTTTGCTGTTTATGCCGTGTTTTTGTGAAAGGTAAGTTAATGCTTTAAATAGGAGATGGAAGATGCAGACTCACGGCAATGTTTTTGACTTGCTGATAGACAGTACTTCTCAGGCAGCAGCCCCTGATAAATCTGGCACCTGTGCCAAAAGCTACTAATTTCTCCCTCAGGTACAGAGGAACATAGCCCTGAGGGAATAACAGGTAAGGAAATACAGATCAATACATAGCTATCAACATTTCACTATTTTTAATGATGTTGGTTTTGTTTCCAAAATAAATTTCATTTTAGTTTACTAAATAGATAAAAATAATTTGGAGGCAATTAATTTTGTTTTTCTAGCTTCAAAGTCCAAAACCAGCATAGAATTTGTTTCCTCAATGGTATTTTGCACATTTTACTAGTGGCTTTGTAACCTAAATTTAAAAACTTCTACCTATGATTTTTTCAATGAGGAGAATCTGTTGTTATTCTTCAGGGGAGACAGAAGAGACTGTTTAAAAACTTACCTTTCATAGGTATAGGAACATTCCTGCCTTGTCCCTTCTTCCAATACACCCTGCTGGTCTTGGTTTGGTCACTTTTACCATAAGTTTGTGAAGAGACAAGTTATCAGCATCTAGGTGCTTTGGAATATACAGCTGCTGAAGGCAAAGGGGAGTTAGATTAGTTACATACATTTCCCAAGCTGTCTTGACTTAGGTTACCTGAATTGTGGGTTTTGTTACTTTAAGTTTAGGAGAATACTACTACTACTACTACTGTTTTCCCCATAGCATGTCTTTCATTGGTGGTTTTTATTCATATATATAAAACATCTAATTTTATATGTACATATATGTGCCCATATACATTTCACTAGCTTTGTAATGTTCAGTTAAGCTTTTTAAGTGTTAAGAGAGTAAGAGCTGCAAATGGTTAAAGATCTCATGGATATGTGTCTAATCATTCCACAGAGCTCTAAAATGTCCCTTTACCTTTCTGATCTCTCTTTTACCTTCTTTGCTCTAGTCTCCATCAGTATATTTCAAACTCTCTGTACAAGTCTGTCTTTCTCTGTTACAGCTGTGGTCTTTTTTCTGGGTTTTGTTTGCACTGCTTGCTGAGTGTGTGTAAGAATTCTTTGATTACATATACTTCTATTCAGTTATTTGGAGACCCAACTTGACATAAAGGAATATTAAGATTTCCTTTAGCTCTCCTGTTCCCCCATATGAAAGATAAACTCTCCCAATATCAGCAAATAACCTATGTTAAATCTTTTTCTTTCTGAAGCCTGCTTCTTGGAAGCCTCGATTAACTTACACACAAAAATTGTATTACTAATCCTACCCGGCAGCTCTGTGCAGCACTACCAGGCAGTCTGGGTATGTATCGAAGGTGTGGAGTAGCACATTCATTGTTCCCAGCTGAATGAGCCCTCCCCAGAAGATGAGTATGTCCAGAAATGATAGCTGAGCAGTCTGAACCCCTTCATTCACCCTGCTGGGTGTGCTCATCCTTTCACCTGGGTGTGTTAAGAGCCTATGATATTAATCAGAATGGCTCCAGTCTCAGAGCTTATCTTCATCAGTGGTTTTCAAAGTGCACTCTTCTGTCAGTGTCGCTGCATCTGCACAATAGATTTTGCTAGCTTAAGCTATGTCTTCTAGTAAATTCAACTGTGCTGCCAGAACTTTTCAGTACAGATCAGATCTCTTAGTACTGTGCATTTTTAAGCGTGTTCTTGAGCTGTGCAAATACACAGGCAAGATTTTGATGCCACCAAGTTCAGGTACAGGTGTAAGGGGTTTCCTTCTTTTTCTAATGCCTGCATTTCTTCAGTCCTGGCCCACCCCTCAGGATCAATTTTTTTCTAAAAGTTTTCTAAATGCTTCTCATCATAGCTAATGTAGTTAAAGAACTTTACCTTGGATTTCCTACTATTCTAGACTTCTTTACTTTAGGAGGGACATGAGCCCCTCTACTCCGTTGTGCAGGTCAAGAAATTTCTAGACCCTATCTTCTTATGCATCTCATGCCCTCTTTTTGTTCCCACAAAACTATCTCAAGTATCTAGACAATTCTACAAGAAGTTAATGCTTGGAAGTGCCTATACAGGAACTGACGTTTTTGCCCTTAAATATAGAGTAAGAAAATCACAGATAGTTTCATATTAGCTATAAGGCCACGCAAAAAATGAATGTTTCACTCTGTGTTTCATATTAAAAAGGAATTAGAAATACTCGAAACAGGATAGAAATTAAACTACCTGCTCATCCACCCATGTAGTCCATAGGGATTTGTCTGCAGCATCTCGACTGTCACCATGGGAAAGATTCTCCTCCTCCTTCTGCTTGTGCCTTCTGTGTCCTGTAAATGAGTGGAAGCCTCCAGTATTCCTGGCTTTGATTTGCACCTCTGCTTGCTAAACTTACTTGATAAGAAATACATATTGTTTAGTTCCAGTGTGACTGAGCTGTGGATCTGCTCTACAAGCTCCTATTGGATGTAAAAGTATTTAGTTAATAATTGAGAAATATTTTCATTATTCAGTTACAGTTAATTGTCCATGTGTTTGGAGACTAAATTTTCATTTATGTTGTTAACAATAGAAATAGCCCATCCTTTGAAGGTCACCTTCAGATCTGTTCCTGAAGTAAATTGTTACTTTAATTAGAAAGATTTTTAATCAATGAGTGTACTGAGAAATTGAGTATTATATGGAGTGGTAATTTAAAGGATTTAAGGAAGCAACTTCCTCCAAAAGCATAGTATGAAGCTGCTTAATACTTCCTGTAGAAACTTGTGCTTTTTTTGCAAAACTGGAATCATTTGGCAATGAAGCGTATTTTAAAGTTGAGACATGGTTCCCTGCTATGTGAGTGGCAGGTGCTGTCACTGGGCTCTCCAGCAGCAGGTCAGCTGCATCCCCACAGTTGAAATTTGGCAGCATGTGGAAGCACAGCCAGGTGCCTTACCTACAGGTAACACACCAGGGGAAGAGGAGGGCAGCAGGACATAGTTCTTTCTCCTACTTCCTCAGCTTCCTGAAGGAGGCTCTGAATTATTAAAGGTTAATTGTTCTTTAAGTAGTTACGAGAGAGGATCTTGGTTGGTAGTCAGGTAGGGTCATGCCAGAGCAGGCTGTGTGGACACTTCCAGAGAGCAGTGTGGTCCTTTGAACACAGTGGCTAATTACTGTGGGAAATTTTGTGTCTCACATAGTTAGCCAAAGAACTTATTTTAAAAATGCGTTATTCTTTTGTTTGCCCTAATCAAAGTCTTAGTTCTGTTGAAACTGGAGACAAAACCTGGGAGGCAAGAGTGGAATGGGGTGATTACAGGACAAAAAGTTTTTGTATGACCTTTAAGGTAAGGATAAAAATCTGACGCAATGAAAGGGATGCTTTGAAAGAGAGTTAGAACAGGGATTACAAAAAGGAAGTGATCCAGCAGGGCAAACAACCTCCAGCCTTTACTGTCTGCTGATGTCGGATTGTGCTGAAGAAGAGACAATTAGAGGTTGTGACAAGAGGACACAGCTTGTGCAGAGAGGGAAGCAGGAACCTGGGGAGTATAGAGGAACACATGACAGCTGATACCATCTGAATAGATGGGATAGTTAAATACAGTAGTAGGGGTTGCTAATGCAAACATAATCAAGTTAAACAGTGCTTTACTACATTTTATGGTGGCATCTGTAAATAATTTTTCACACTACTGTCTTAGGAGTAGTAAGTGAATGTTGTGACAGTATGAACATAGAGTACTCATTTCTGTGGGGATTTTTCATTATGTTTGGGACTTTTCTTGTTTGTATCTGTGTGGTTTTGATTTGTTGCTATTTGAGAAAGTTGGGAGGGCAAGGGGATAACTGAACAAAACAGAGTTCTTGAGCGTTAAACCAATTGTCAGTATGCCTTAAAAATCTTACTAGTCATTCTTCACAGAGATGAGTCACTAAATAATTCTCCAGGTTACCAGGCTGCAACAGTATCATAATTATAATGTGACTGGGACTGAAAAATCTGGTTACCTGTCAGATCAAGAAAAAGAAAAATCTTGTGAATGTCTCCTGTTTGTGTGAAAATTCAGTTTTCGCTATGAGAAGCTGTACTTGGAAACCAAGGCTGATGCTGCATGTGTATCCCATGTCATGCAACCACAGCAATAGCTTCAGCACCCACACTTAGCTATTTTTTTTCTTCCCTCTCCGGTGTGTCCTCAATGACATCCTTGTTACAGTTTCCTCAGGTCCTCCTTTCATTTCCAGACACCTTCATAGTAATATTTTCGGCTCAGCCTTGTGACTGTATGCCCAGCTCTTGCACATGTCACATGTAATACACTTCATTTCCCTTATAGTGACTTGAGAGATGTATTGTTTTTGAAACCTCACTACTGTCAAATTGTTTGAAATTAACTCTGAGTTGTTGAAGGGGGAGTTGAATGATCGACAGCCTGTTCAGATGGTGAAGCTGACGTACTGATAGCTTTGTTCTCCAAACAGAAATGCAGAAATGACTGTGCTGTGCTCGCTGCTTGGGGACTCAGGGACTGTAGCACCTTTGCTGATGTTCATGGTTTGTTACATGTTGTTCTTGTGTCAGAGTCTCCATCCCACTTGTTTTAGTTTTAAAAATCCCTAGATTTCTGTAGCTTTGTTCCACAGCAAAGGAGGACTCTGTGGAAGAGCTCTGAGCAGGTGCAAAAGTGGATTTGGGGGACACGATTCAAGAAGGAATTATACTTGCATATGTTAGGATACCATTAAGATGGGTTGAGTAAGAACGCAGTGACAGAAGAAGAGCGTGTAAAAGATGAGAAGGGAAGGAGATGAGGGCATAAAGGATGAATTTCAAGTTTAAAGGAGTAGAGGGAAGCACTTAGGTCTTTTTAGTTGCTGCTGAGTAATGAATTGCCCAGTGCTGACTCTACGAGATCATTACTTTGTGCTGAAGTAAATGAGTCACAAAGTTCTTCCCTTCTGAAGTTTTCTTTGTTCTCTTCCTCCACTTGTTTTTCCTCTTAAACTCTTTTCTCTTACTAGGTTCGCTTGTCTTCCCCGGTGTTGCCATAATGAGTGCTACTGATTGCTTCTCTCTCCACTTTGTATTCTGAGCTTGTTTTGTTATTCATTTTCTCTTCATACTGCAGCATTTCTGCTCTCTTAACTTCCTTTCCCTCTGTCTTTTCATCACATATTCTCACCCTCCTTTTTACTAAAGGAGCACACCGTATTAATACACTCTTTTGGTCTTCGTGTTCCCTTTCTCACTTAGCTCTTCCAGCCCTTTGAGATAAAACGCGTTTTATACAAATTCCCCAAATTAGAGGTAGTTGCTTCTGCTCAAGATCAGGGTTCATGACAGTTCCTGCAAACCATTCCTCCAAAGGAGGAACAGAAACTGTCAGTGTAACCCTGTACCGAGTTCCTCTGAAGGGTCTGTTCCAGCTGGTCCAGCATCTCACCCCTCCCTCCCTGCAAGTTACGGGTTTTCTGCAGGACCTGCTTGGTGACTTAATAACCAGCACAGCCCCAGGCTGCATGTATGTGTGGCCAGCTTGGGGTTATTTTCAGTTTTGTCTTCAGAAGGTTTGTAGCCTCGCTGTGGAAGGGCTTCCAGCACACAGGAATGGCTGCAGCTCCATCTCAAGTGCTGCTGTATGGTCCTCGTACCCTCCCCGGAAAATGCAATCTGGGGAACTGCTCCCTTGACTCCCATCATTACAGAGGGTGCATTATCTCTTTCTGCCCATATGAGGGAAAGCATGAGGTGCTCTTTCCCTCCTTCCCTCAACTCCCAAGGATTTCAATTATAAGTAATGGCACCAATATTGTTATACAAACATCAACCTCTCTGACTAACCAGGATGCTGCAGAACTCTTTATCTTGCTGATTTTCCTGACTCTTATTGCAAGAAACTTCTGTAATGAATACAGAGTACATTTATTTGTTGTTTATTCTGTCTGTAATGTAGTTAAGATTTTTAGATAGGCTATGTAAAGTAACTTTTATATTAACATTATGTCCTGTAGTGATGGTAGATACGAGTGTTCTGTTCCCCTGACTGATGGAGAAAAATACAAAATATTTTTTACTTGTCTTCCTTATTACTCTTTTTTTGCGTGTGTTTTTGTTAGGGTTTTTTTTCTGGGATTTTTTGTTTGTTTTCTTTTAATCTGATTTTAAAATGAAGGGTTAGTTGGTGACTTCAGGAGGCTTCTTTTAAATATTAGTTTGTGAACTCTCTGTCTGACAGGCCATCTGTTTCTCACCCCCCTTAAGAAGGCTGACTTGGGATGCATTCTCTCTAGTTTCTATGCTGGAAGACAGACTTTTTCTATTAAGAAGTGAGTTTCTGGATATGATGACCTGAAATGTCCATGTATTAAGAGTCATCAGTTTGACTAATGGCACACCATGGCTACAGATCATCCTAAGCACCTCTTCAAAGTGTCATTTTTCCAGCTCAGTTGATTTCTGGCATATTTCACTTTATCAGCCATTGAAGTGGAAATTTCATCACTCTTTTATGCTTTTTGAGTTTTTCTTAGTATTTGTTTGTAATAGGTTTTATGGGTGATTAGTTGTGAGAATTGTGAAGTTTTTTTTTTTTTTTGTGGACAGAAGATTTTCTTAATTTTTGCATATTGCACCTAAGCTTTTTAGTTTACTTGTTAACACATGTAAGTTGAATTTTGCTTTGTTCTTCTGCTATTAAGAGGCTGTTAAATACTATACCTAGTGCAATTTGTAACTAATGCAGTATTTCCATTCATTTAATCTGGTCAATTACAATTACAAAAACAATTACGGATACAAAGGAAATTATTATTAAATTAAAATAATGGCATTTGCAGACGTTTATCTATTGAACAGCACTACTTAGAGGCTATTTTCAGCAGCTGTTGTCAATGCTGAGAATAGGCAGTGTCTCAGTTTGCAGCCTGTAAAATCCTCTGCTCTTATTCCAGACAGAAGTTCAAGCCTGCTTCTTCTCCCAAAAATCTGAGGGTTCTTGTACTGCTTGTGTTTATGTAGAATCATGAAAGGAGGTTTGGTCCCCATCTCAGCAAGTGTTCAGACTGTGCTTTTACCTAGGAGTCAATGTGGAGGGATCAATGACTCTTAATTTGTAATAATGGTAGTTAATAACAAAAATAACAGTAATTCAATAATAATGTAGGTCTCTGCAGCTGGGAATACTATGATTCTTTGGAATGCCTAAGTTTTTAGATTTAGATGTTGGGAGGGAAGTTTGTGATATGTAATGTAAGTTCCTCCCCTGTCTCAGTTCTGCTGGCCTTAGGGAGGGGAGAAGGGCTCTGCTCCAACGGCATTTTGCTTTCCTTGCTGCTGCTTCTCCTTGAGACTGAGGAGGAGAGATCTTGTTTGTGCTTCCTTATAACAGTATTTCAAACTCTTTTATTGTTCCTCTGTAACAAAGAAATGTACAAATTTTATCTTTCCCTTTTTGAATATTTTCCATTTCAGCTCTGTATATATTAATGACTCTCATTATTCTTAGAACTAATTCCAATTTTGCTTTGTATATTTGGAGATGTCTAAAATAGATACAGATGTTGAAAGGGACTATAATACACACTATAGTAGATCCATAAATCAACCAAAGCAGTGACATCATCTTTTCTATACAATTATCTTGTCATTTTGGCAACAAACCTATTTTATTTCTTACCTGTTTACTATTTCATGCCTCTACAGATTTTTAGATATCAAAGGACATAAAATACTGAAGTATATTTAGACTTCTTAGTCAGGCACCTTGGTGTTCATTGAATCAGGTTTAATGCTGGGAGAAGTTTCTCAGAGTGAGAGATGGGGAGGGAGCGCTGTATACCTTAGGCACGATTGCTGTCCTGCTGCCAAGCTCTAACAACCCTTTGAGGAACTCAGAGTTGGAGGTGCTGAATGAAATGCAGTAATTTTCCATAACATTTTAAATGCCTACAGGCATGCTAAAGTTGTACCTGGGTGTTTTGGATAACACTGTAGCATGACCTTAATGCCTTCTTTACATCTTGCCAGTTAAAATATGTCTGTAGTACTTTCCTATGTAGCAGTGTAGAACTTAAGTATCAAGGTTTTTTTATTGTATAAAAGTGAAGTAGCTGTGATTTTTTGGAGGTTTTTTTCTTTCATTTTCACTACACTGACTTTATTTCATATTGCAATAGATGATTAAGAGGAACTGATGAAAGGCTGTCCTGGGAAGTTTTAAATGTAATGTAAAACTTCTAACAGACATCAGTCAACTTTGTCTGTGTCTGAGAAATCAGTCACTGAAGCTCCTGCGGTAGCTTTGACACTTGTGTGTGAATGTGCCTTGTGCTCAGTGTTTACACTTGGTGTCTCTACAACACTTCGAGTAAAAGAAGGAATTTTGATCGTTTGTCTGTTTTAATTATTAATTGTACATAACTTATCAGACTTGGTAATTAAATATAGTGCTAAAATGTGTTAATGAAGCCAGAGGTATACAATGTAGCCTGACACATAAGGGAATGAGTTCTTTGATCCCAATGACCTGGTCAGAACAAGAATTGCTTCTCTGGTTCTTCTTCTTTCCTTCTAAATTAAGTTGAAAGAAATATTTAAGCACCTTCTCTTTATGGTTTCAAGCTGTTTCTAAAATTTGGAGTGACACTAGGAAAGTAGGGTCTGAGTCTGCAATCAGCTAAGGCATATGCAGAAATGGGCTGAGCATGACTGGATAAGAGCTGACATGTCAGCCTGGTGATTAGCAAACACCCTCCTGTGTAATTCAGCCAGGAGCCCCTAACATGGGAGAGATCACTGAAAAGGTCATGGGAGATCCCAATGCTCAGTGACACAGATGAGCATCCTCAGGTTTTATACTTTCAAAAGTATTAGGCAGAAACTTGAAGTAGTGGCATGCACCAGTGAAATCTTTGTTTTCTGCAGTCCATGCAGGCCATTTTACGTTAGCATTGCAATCCAACATTGCAGTAGCAGTATTCAGCACGGCTGAACTGACATCCTTTTGTGAGTGTGTTAGTAGTTCAATAGCTTTGTAAATATTGCTCTATGAAAATTACTTCATTTAGCTGGAGTGAAGCAACCTGATAGACCATAAATATTGACATATGGGCAAAAATTCCTTGCGGATGAAGGCAAGTGTTTTTATAATACATCAAAAAAAAATTAATTTTCTTTGGTTTAAAATTTTAATCTGATTTTGTAAATTAGTTGCTGTGCATTCAGCTATCCCCGCCAAAACCCTGAGATTCAGCTTTAATGTTATAGGAAACAGAAGAGAAGGAAAAAAGTAAATATGTTCAAATTTGTGCAGCAGTGATTGATTTAAATCTGTGAAGATTTGAGCAGGAAATCTTGTTAATATTTTGGCTACAGTGATCTTTAAAAGAAAGGGGATGAGCAGATGCAGTAAACGTCAGTTTGGATTTTTTTTTTTAATAATTTTCTCCATAACTGAAAATATTTCAGTTGGGGGGTGAGAGGTGTTTTCTAGGGGAACAGAAGGGATGATTCATAATGGGACAAGTTAAGATCTAGTTAAGCCATTTGCAAGTCTTCTTTTGATTGATTTGTCACTGCTGACTTACCCTACTTAAACATTAATACTGATATTTGTTTCTGTGTTCTGCAAATATATTTGCGTTCTCCCTTTCTGCTTGTTGTCTGTCTTGTTGTCTTGTTTCTTTACTGTCACAGTAAAGAAAATTTATTTGTAGACAGATCTTTAACATAGCTTTTATTCTGTCTTCTTTTAGATATGTGTATTACTGATGAAATAATTTCAAAGACACAAGCCTTAGGATGTTAAGTGTTTCCTAAGACTTGCTGAGAGATACTATTAATTTTTAAAGTTAAAGGCTACTGGAAGTAAACAGGTGTTTTGTGTAATGCCAGATTCGAACAGGTCATGTTCTTAAAACCTAAAAGGTTTGGTTTGTTTCTTTCAAAAATGCCCACAAATTATCCAGTAGCCGTCATGGAGGGTAGTCGCTGCTGAAGTATCTCCATAATGCAGTGCTGTTAAACAGCTTGTATTTTTTTAACCTTTTCATTCTTTGCCTGGAGAGGCAATAGATAACCCAGAGAACTGCCTTTTTGAAGTTTTATTGAATTCATTGACTTCCGTGGGAAGCAGATCAGTACTTCTTCGTGCTACAGCATAGATTAAATCTTTGAGGATTTTAGCTTGGTATAGCAACAAAGTATTGTGCAGATAAGAGTTTGGTTTGTTGGTTTGGCTTTTGTTGTGCTTTTTTTGTAATTTTTTTTTTTAAATTTTTCTTAACCTTATGAAGGATTTTGGAAACTTTGATAAAAATAAAAATTATTTCTTCTTTGATGGTGAATAGTCAGTTTTCCCATGGTGCAATTTAGAGACACTAGGAATTAGTGGCCCTTTAAAGTCTTGACGTGCTTAGATGAAAGGGGAGATAGGCTTTACACTGCAAAAGAATTCCCATGTGTATTTGTTAATAACTATTCTTAAAATCACAATCCAGTTTAGTGTTAATAAAACACAGAGTTTATAATATGTCTAGAAAACTGATTTTGCATGGAAGGTACTTGCATTCATTAGTCAGTCAAATGTTTTAAAATCGGAGTGTTTCATGTAAGTTAAAAAGATGTGCTACCTGCGCATGCAAACATCTAAACAGTCATAAATTTAATAAACTGTTCTGTTATAAAACTTTTTTTTTTTTGGATCATGTAAAAATTTTAGTTAACCACTTAAAATTTGAAAAGATAAAAATAGAAGAGTGTTTGCTTAAATGGAAGGCTTTGGAGCTTTATTTTCAAGTCTAAACCAGGCTTCATATAGGCTGGGAAATGTAAAAGCCTTTTTGGAAAATTTCAAAACAGAATGATGAAGGACTGGCTCTCATTCACAAACTTGAATTATGGCTCTGTAGTAAATTAAATACTCTCTAAAAATCTTCTAAGGAGTGACAACTAATTAGTTTGATATTAAGTGTTTAAATAAGTGAAGATTTCTAAAGCAACCTTGGTTTTGCTGAAAAGAGTGCAAGTGAAGTTTGCTGTTGCATTGTGATATGTGTTGTAAACTGTCATTTTACACCACAAAGGGCTTGGCTGATAGTACTCAGCAAAATAATCTGTTGTTTAGTTTTTCTTGGCTTTGTTTTTTTTACAGTTAAGTGCTCCAAATTGATGGGAGCACTGAGGAGAAAGTTCTCACTGAGACAAAGGAGGGAGCCCAAGTATATACAGTGTTAAAGGAGAAATATAAAGGCCTCAGTTAACAGGTGCAGTTGCAAAATACTAAAACCATCTGAACTGTTCTTCATTTAGATGCTTTGTCAGCTGTCTAAAGATACAAATTATATTCTTTATTTTATTTTAGCACTTCTCTTTAAAAAACAAAACCAAAATATATAGACTCTCTTTCTGTCAGAAATATAGATATTTTGGTTAAGGGTGCAGGACCCAAGAAATGAAATTGAGATGTCTTGTTTTGAAAACTGAGAAGTCTTGTTTTGAAATTGGAATGAAATGTTAAAGAAAAATAAAGAGTAATAGAAATATGATTCTTACTGTAATATTCCTTAAAAACTTGAGGGGGAAAAAAGCTATTTCTGACTGTCATTTACAAATCAAATATTTTCTTGCTTTCTAGCACAGCTTACATGGAATATACTGGCTTCGATAAACCTTCCTGCACAACACCTCTGATGTTTTTGTAGCTTGCTGTGAAATTATGTGTACATGTTCTCTGATGAGAATAATTTTCTTAGAATAGAAATTACAATAAAAATTTATATAAGTGTAAAACTATAAAATAAAGTATAAAACCCCAAACCTTAAAACCACAGGTTTCCAACAAGCAGAAGAAAGCCAGATTTGCCATTAAAGCATGCAGGCTTCTCAGAAAAAGAAAAAAGCAGCTTACCTACAGATAGACCTTAGGCAACTAACATATTCCTAAAGCTGAAAAACTACTATTTTTCCAATCTGTTCTCTGCGCCAATCACTCTCTGCTTTTGATCTTCTAATCTGTTGTATAAAAATGACTAGTATTATGTTGAAGTTTTTCACAAGAATTTTTTTGCTAATGTTTTAGATCAGGGTAGCTTGTGCATGGAACTCTGGGAGGCCTTGTAGATGTGCACAGAAGTGCTTCTCACCCATTACTGAGCAGATCTTTCTTTCTTTCTTTCTGTTTCAGACAGGGAGCAATTACAGCAATTAGAGATCATTGTAACACATCAGTGGTTGTCTTTCTAATTTTGTTATAGGTGAATGTAAGCTGAATGTAGAGAAGACTTCCAAATAAGCTGGACTGATGTACGCAGAGAAGGAATGAAGTATGGATGTGAAGGAACGTAGACCTTATTGCTCCCTGACAAAGAGCAGACGGGACAAGGAACGTCGCTATACAAATTCTTCTGCAGAAAATGAGGAGTGCAGAGTGCCTACTCAGAAGTCTTACAGCTCCAGTGAAACCTTGAAAGCTTTTGATCATGATTCCTCTAGGTTGCTGTATGGAAACCGGGTAAAAGATTTGGTCCACAGAGAAGCAGATGAGTATACCAGACAAGGTAGGCAAGATGTTTGAATTCAGAGTGTATAATTCATTAGTTCTAAGGCATTCTTGCTGCAGGAAGAATATGTTATTAAACCAGATTCATCAGTTTTAGTAATACTCTACACACATAGTACACTTCCCTTGTATCTCCCTAAAGGTTATACAAAGATGGGGAAGCATTGTGTACCATCTTTGGAATAAATAATATATGATGCACAGGAAGTAAATGGCCTGTGTTGGGCAATGGGTCAGTGACAATATTGCAGAGTCAAGTGTGAAGCATTCAGGCCTTACAATTTAAAAACTAGACCCCCAGTTATTCAGCTCATTAATAGGTTGCCCAGTTCCAGTTTGCCATTTCGGTATATCTAAAATGTAAACAGTTTAAAAATTAAAAATAAACAAATACAGGTGTTCCAAGAAGGCCAAGCCCTATGAATAGGTTTGTGGAAACATAGTATGTATGGATGAGATACAAATAATGCCTTAGCTCAGTGCTTTTGTATTTTAGCTTACAAAGGCAGTAACAGAGCACTGTAGAGTGAGTAAGGTAAATTAGTTCACAATTTGTGCATTTGGGTGTGTTGGATGGTTTTTTTAGTGGTTATCCCTGATATATAACCAGATGGTAACAGGTTACTAAAGCTCACTGTGGAATTTTTGAGTTCAGGACTGGAGTGACATGAGAAGTCTAAATATCCATCAAGATACTCAGAACTTTACTGAATATGGTCCTCTTGCACCTTGATGTAGCTGGCTGTGCTTGAGCAGAGGGCTTGGACTAGATGATCTCAAGAGGTCCCTTTGGATCTCAAACATTCTGAGTGATTGCACTTGGCTCCAGTTAGGGTTCAGCACTTACGCATCAATTTTGGATTCAAAACTGTAGTGTCTGGAATTGATACTTCTATATTTCCACAACTAAGCTACTTAAGGTAAGGAGGAAAAAAAAGTTATGAAATGTGTAGAGTATTGCAGCGCAGCTACCTGAAAGGTTAAAGCTAGGCCAAGAGCTGTGTGAACCTATGACTCAGTCTTCTGTTTAAAGCTATCTCCTCTTTTATGCGGAAACAGAAGTTGATTTAGAAATCTTCCTCCTGGTGAAAAAGTCCGTAGTTTTAATTTTAGAATATCTAAATTATTTTCTCCATTGATGTTTTTTCTCCGTTCCATTTAGAATAACTTTACATTAAAATTAGAGCTGGGCAGATGGTGTTGACTTCTTTGCCTACTAATGTTTGCAAGGGAAGTAAAAATATTTCTCTTAAGCTCGTGTAACTGAGGCTTGCTGCTACTCTACTCTACTTTCTGCTGTTTATTTTTTTGTTTCTGTGATGTGTTGAAACTTCAGGTTATCACTATTTTCTAGTTTTTAAGCCATTAGTCACCTTGACATCATTACTTTAATGAGGTAAAATCAAGAGGAAGTTTTCTAAGACCTGTACTGTAGGCACTTTCTTAGTACTAGTGATGAAATTATGTTGGAACAGGCACCATTTATTTAATGAATTCATAAACTACTGCCTGACTAGAATAATATTCTTTTTTAAATAGCAATAACAAACTGAAGAAGTTATGTGGTCTGGCATGTCACATATGATGGTGCACTGGGGCTTCATTTTTATTCCTTTTCACTTTCTTCAGAAAAGCACACAGTATTTAGCTAATACCTATTGTCCAATATGCAATAAATTGCATGTCTTCAGGCCTAAAAGTCTAGGATGGATAACGCCCTCTTCACCTTTCAGTGGTCTCAGCACTGTCTTCTGTGCCCATTTAATTTCCCTCATTGTCCTTCAATTCTTTTTGTATGGCTTACTGCCTTCCTGTACGGCATACTGGTTTGGCTCCTTTGGGGACTACCTGCAGGTTTGATAGGGTCAGGTAATAAAGGGCTTGTTTTAGGTAGTGTATTCCTTTGATTCATCCTTGACTGAGAATTTACAGCTTCTGACATTTTGTGGAAAAGGTTCTCAAGGTCATTTCAAAGGTTTTTAAATAATATATAGAAGATGCTTCCCTGTGGGTTATTTTTTTCCCCTCTGCCTAGAAATATTTTGAGATATGTGGCTTTGACAGTATAATTGACAGCCTCCTAATTCAACAGGTAATTATTCTATAAATAAAAAAGACAACCTTTAACAAATACCTTTAATTGGGAATGAATTTTAAAAATTAATCATGACCAGTGTTTCAGTTTCTGCCCTGACTGTAAAATAACAATATGAAATTTCCACCGTCAGCTGGAAAGTTACTGGAGAAGTTATGCAAGATTCTCAAGTCTCTCAAATGTGGAGGAATTAAAATCATAAAATCATAATTCAAATAAAATTTGAAATCAAAATCATAATTGAAATAAAAACATAATCAAAATTCTGAGTTGGAAGACACCCATCAGGATCACTGAGTTCAACTCCTGGCCCTGTGGAGGACACCCGAAGAGTCACACTGTGTGCCTGAGAGCATTGTCTTAACGCTTCTTGAGCTCTGTCAAGCTTCATGCTGGGAACACTTCCCTGGGGAGCCTGTTCCAGTGCCCAACCACCCTCTGGGTGAAGAACCTTTTCCTGATATCCAACCTAAACCTCCCCTGACACAGCTTCAGGCCATTCCCTTGGGTCCTGTCACTGGTCACCACAGAGAAGGGATCAGTGCCTGCCTCTCTTTCCCTCATGAGGAAGTTGTAACTGCAGTGAGGTCTCCCCTCAGTCTCCAGGCTCAACAAGCCGAGTGACCTGAGCTGGTCCTTATAAGGCTTCTCCTCAAGGCCCTTCACCATCCTCCTTGCCCTCCTCTGGAGGCTCTCTACCAGTTTAATGTCCTTCTTACATTGTGGTGCCCAAAACTGCCCCCAGCACTCGAGCTGAGGCTGCCCCAGTGCAGAGCTGAGCGGGACAATCGCCTCCCTTGCCCAGCTGGTGATGCTGTGCCTGATGCAGGACAGAGTTGGCCCTCCTGGCTTCCAGGGCACTGCTGACTCACATTTAAAATATCAGTATATTTTTTATGCCTGATATTTTAAGGTAAATCCCTGGGAAGCTTTCTGCTAGTGAATCAGGACTTGCCCATCTCTTCTTCCTGAGTTGTTTCAGTGCTTTATTTAGTGGTAACTTTATTCCATGAGATCTTTTCTTGTGGAGAGGAGATTCTCCAATTGTCTGTTCCAGTCTCATGATATTTTTCCTCATGAGTTGAATTTCTCTTCCTTTAGATTAATTACATAAATAGAAATATGAGCCCAAAAATATATATGTTTGTCATTATAATTCCCAAAACAGCATTTAAAACATATTGTAAAGTATTTGAACATGAAATTATTATATAACTGGGGACTATCTTGTTATTACTGAAACCCAACTGACAAGACTAGAAGACCAAGTAAGCTTTTTCAGGAAATTGAAACTACACCTAGGTAACATGCTTTCAGTTAGCATCCATGAGAGATAAGACCTAGTGCAGTCTCCTCTTTTTCTCAAGCCCCTTCACCTGTTGCAAAACTGGTTTTGTTTTAAAAATTTTAGATGAGGATTACTTAGCCTACTATCTTTAGAACTTTTAAATTAGTTATTTTCTCTTTGTTTATAAACCTCCCAGGAGAGCCATGTAAGTGAAGGCCATGAGCTTTTTTTTCTTAAAAGTAGTTTGAAGAGAGATACTCAATTTTGTATTACATCTTTGAGAAGATACCTAATTTCATGCTTGACAGTGGCTGAAGCTCCATGAAAGACTATTTGGTTTAAAGGTGTGATGATATGATAGTCACTTGTTTATGTGTTAGGGAAGAAGATGACACCTGTTTTCTTGTACTTTGAAGTATCCAGCTATATAGAGCAGCCTGATTTAAATGTGCTTCTCTGATTGATTTAAATGTACTTCTCTAATTGAATTCAGCCACCTAAATTCTTGTAAATTCGACAGGGGCCATTGGTGAGGGGTTGTAACTAGATGATTTTTAAGGTCCCTTCCAACCCAAACCATTCTGTGACTGATTCTATGACTGTGTATTGCATTATGCCCAACTGTCTTGCTCAATTCAGGATCAAAGCTGACAGTATGAAGTTGAATTTCTGTGTTGTACAGAGAGGAGTTCCTGTGCTTAGTAAATTTGTATCACTTCCTGTGTGAAGTGACATTAAGTATACAGGAGACTGCTATGCAAAAATATCTGAAAATGTGGCATGACTACGGTGTGGGTGGGAAGGATGGTAGAAAAACAGAAAGTAAGCAGTATTTTTTAAATTGCATTTGGAAAAAAAAAATTGAACTAATATTTTAACAATAATAATATAATTTTAAAGAGATAATGAATTAAACGTGGACTCAAAAGAACTGAAAAACTTCGTAGTAATTTAGTAAGAAAAATGCAGGTATGGAAAAACTCTGTTTTATTTACTATTGGATACATCTTAAAGGGAAGAGAGTAATATTAAATACCTCTCAAGAAGTCATTGTTCCATTTCAAAGAATTTTGTAATTGCAGAACAGTGTAGTGGTCCTACAGAGAGATCCATGTATCATGTCAGTGAGATTTTGCACAGGAACAGAGGCTGATCCACAAGCACGGGTGGCAGAATGCAGTGCGGGTTTGTGCGTGTTCGTCTTTTCGTACAAAATAGTCACAGCACTGTTTGCAAATTGTGTAAATTGAAAAGTTGTAGGACATCATTTTATATTAGAAGACTCAAGGAGGTAGTGCAGGTTTTGTTAAATTTTTACTTTTTGGAAGTTTGAGTCAAATATTATTTAGACTGCAGGTAAAAATGTTTGGTCTTTTTAGATGGCAGTGAGAATGACTTCATTGTGTTTATCAATCAGAAGAGTTTGCTGTCAGACAAGTCTCGAGATCATTTTATTTTCATTCTGTTCCTTTTAGTTTTGCAGGAGAAATTATTCCTATGCACAGTTTTGTATCTTTACTCTCCTGGAATACTTAAGTACCTAAATTAGATTAAATGCCCTAATAACTCCTTGAAGCTGCTAGAAGAGAAGTTGAATGTACCAAATAAGTAAAGAAAAAGAATTTCTTTCCTTCACAGTATGCTGGATGGCTCATACCAGGGTGCTAAAAAGTAATGCCATGTGCAGTATGTTACAGTGTGTGGATATATCGCAGCTATTGTTCAAGTGCTATTCCCATGAAAATTAGATTTAGGTGCTAGAAAAATATCACCATTCAGCAAAAAAGGGACCTGAAACAGTGATATATATGCTTTGACTATTTTATTTTATTATATACGATATTAAACACTGTCAAGGATACATTTTTAAGACCTTAGGAACCAGTGCCTTAATTGCAACTACTATCCTAATGTAATATGGCTCCAAAGTCTATTGCTCTAAATACTAGCTGCCCAAAATGAGTTATTTGGATAGCAAAATGTTTAATCTTTTTAGTCACTATAAAAGTCAACTGTAGGATGAAAGGATTGAAATGGTCATGTTTTTAAACCTAAAGCCTGGGTACTTTTACCTGTCCGAAGCAGTGGAAGGAAGAACATTTCTGACTTTCCACTACCTGGGCTTTATTGTTGAGCTGATTTTGCTTGTTGAGTAGGCAAGTGCTTTTTAATCGAACTGAATCAGCTTGCTTTGCAGCGTATTTATATGAAGATATGAAATAATATATTAGTGACTTTGTGATCTCCCAATGAGCAAATTAATTACCATTCAGTGACATGGCAAGCGCTGTCTCTCAAAATATAAGGCAGATACTAGAATTAGTTGTTTATGTTTCCTGGCTGCAGTGCAAGATGTGTCCTGATTGTCATTGTGACAGAGCCTTTTTTGTTATGCTGAAACATGGCCACCTGCAGTGTCCGCCTGATTTCAGTGGGTAACTTCTGCAAGCAGCATACGGTGCCAGTGTGTTCTGGATGATTTTGTGGCCTTGAGCTATGCACATAACCTTCTGCCAGAGATGTTCTTTTCTTTTTTACCTTGTGTAATACGGGAATAATAACACCTACCTACCTCACAGGCATTTTGGGAAGATTAATTAGTTTATGTTTGCAAAATGCTTTGAAGATGAAAAGTCCTGTAAGTGTTATAATCTCTCATTGCTATACTAGTAACTTCTTAAAGCAACAATAAGAAGTTAATTGGTTTTCAGGTTCCAGATGATAAGGATCTGTTGATTTTTAAAGTTATTCTATTAGCTACAAAGTGGCACGAAGAAAAACATTTCACTTTTATTTGATTAGGAGTATATTTAGCTCACACTCAATGATATGCACACATGCTCTAAGGTTTTCATCTAGGTGAAATTGGCCCCTTGTGGGTCGTGGCCTGTAGATGAGCTACAGATCTAGAGACAAAGGGTAATTGCGATTCTCCAGGGAGAAATCAGCCTTGGTTATTGGCAGTAGACTGCTTGTTCAGGCAGTTCTACACAGCCACTACAAGTCCGTAGAGTAGAAACCTTGTCTTCAACAAGTCCAGTTGCAAAACAGGAGCATTAAGTTCTTGATCATAATGATTAAGGATTTATAAGATGAGCAAGAGGCCTTCACAAGGATTTTCAACCTCATGGAAAGAAAGATACTGTAGAGGGTCTGTAAGTGCTTCTATATCTTTCCATAGCTCATATACTGAGATGTATATGCTGCTTCTGTTCGTAATAAAAACTGAATGGTGGACTGGGGAGATGAATGGATCCCATGGATGGCTATGAGAGATGACTTCAGTATGTTAACATCTACGGAGAGGATAAAGCTAGAAAAGTGTGCAGTCAGAGATGGGATGAGGGGAGAAATGAAAGAGGCTGAAGAGTCCTGTCTGTCCTGTCTGTTGATTTAGTGCTTAGGGTTGAGAGCCAGGGCTGGAGGCCAAGCTGTGAGTGATTGCTTATTCCATCACTGGCAAATAAATGCATAAAGTGAAGCAGAGATGTAAAATGGGAGTAATTTCTCAGAAAGTTCCTTGATGCTTTCTGAAATTAGTTTGCAAAGTGTCAACTTATGGGCTTGAGAGCCAGTACTCAGTGTTGCTGAGCTTATTAAAGCCAAAAGAGGAAATGGCAGAGCCAAGGGAGCACATTTGCTTCAAGCTTTGTTTTTCTGCCTTTTTTTCTTTTTCGTAGTGCCATAAATACTTCTGAGTGGTAAATCTTTTCATGTCTTCCGCATAATGGACGTTTTGCTAGAACATCTAAATTAAAGCATTGCTACACTACATTTATTATGGGGGTTTACAGAGTGGAAAGCCTTTTGGGGGATTGTGATGGAAAGTGTGAGTGACAGAGGGAATACGAGGTTTTCATTTCTGCAGAATTTTTTTTGGTCCATATTCTGTGTTGATGCTTGCATTTCGCTACAGCGATGGTCTGAGCACCTCATTCTGTCCATGCATTGCACAGTCAATTCCTATGTATGTGAAATACTTCCATAAGAAGTTCCACAAACTGAAATGTATAAACAGCTTCAAATAGGCATGTTGGGTTTTTATTTTGTACCAGTTCATAGCCTGGAAAACTAATCAAATTTTCTGCTATGCTGAGAGACATGTCCCTCTGGGTCCATCTGCTCACTTTCCCTCATGGAAAGGCATAAATAATAGTAGAGTTTTCTCACCTCCCTGTATGGAGGAATAGGAGTAAACCTGAGCTCCAGTTTGCCTGCATTTCTTCATACTGCCTCCTTCCTCCTCTCCTTCCTTCCCCATTTCAAGCTGTATGTCATGTCTTTAGCACCGTGCTGACTTTAATGTGGCAGTTCATACCTGTCAGATCCGTCTTTATAGGCTCTTTGCAGACTGGATATCCATCATCTCAACATTGCTTACCCTTGGGTCATATTTTCTTCACATCTATCAAATTTAGGCTTTTTGTAATTCTTATTTCGTAATAAATGTGTGCTCAAATGTTGATGTTTTGGTCCCCGGATCCAAAGATTAAGACAGAGGCCTAAAATATCTATACTGTCATTCTGCTCATGATCAAGACATTGTGTTCTTTGCTACTCAGAGAGTTGTATGTCTTTTCTAAATCCACAAATCCTTTTTTTTACCCCTCTTGCAGCCCATGATTGGGACAGCTGTGCTAGTTTCTCTTAATTTAGTTTGTATATTGTATAATCATAGTCATAAAAAGATTTTAATATAAAATCCCCAAAATTGGAACCATAATGTTTAAATTATTAATTCATTTACTGGAACACGTTTGCTTTAGAGCTTTGAATTGTGCAATTGTGAAATTATCTTCAGCTGGCTTTAATCTTACTCTGTGGTAACTTCAGAAGGGCTTGATGAACAGCCCTTTATCCTTACACTGGTTTAAGAAGTGCTTCTTGTATTCTACTCTGAGGATTAGGACTGTAGATCCCCTGCCATCTCAAGCCTAACAGGAAATAAAATTATGAGTTTCCCATACTGCACAGGAGAGACTGCATGTTTGAACCATAATTTGGAAGACCAGTGAGAAGATGATGACTGTTTCATTCACATAAATTCTTCCTTTTATCTGAAAATAAAAACTTTCCTAAGCTATCTTTTCAGTCAATGTCTCCTTGTGATTCTATAGTAATAAAAATACATATCGAGTTTAAAATATTTTATTTCTCACAAATACGCAAATAAATATGTGTGATTTTTTTACTTTTTTTTTCTAAAGAATTAACTTGGGTTTTGAGTCTTGCATAAAGCTCTTCTGTCAAGAGTAGCACAATAAGTAGAGCTCAGAGAACTCACAGTATTTGGAACTAACCATTTCAGAAGTCACCAAGCCCATGACTTATGTCCCCACATGCTTTTAAAAGTCCATAAGGAATGTGAGAACTGTGTGATTAATGTTTGCTGAGAATAATGAGCATTTGGAAATGATATGCACACTTGATGAGATTTAATACATTTCAATGCTCTTTGTTATTATGTAGTTTACTGGATATATTAGAGAAGCAACTGTCTTTCTTATGAATCTTACAGCTCGTCTCTAAATCAGATAATGACAAGAAAAGGAGGTTAAGATGGAAAAGTGAATAGAGTGGAAAGGTCAAGAAAAAGAGATTAAAAGGTGACAAGGAAGATGGTTGTGATGAGTGAAAAGAAAAACACAGGAATTAGGAACAGGAGGAAAATGTGATACAGTGGATTAGGATGGTTTAAATTTCACAGATAATTTTCACAAAAGCAAAAGAGAAAATCAGGCTGAAGTAATAACAACAAAACACTACACCAAATCACAAAGAAAATGTTAACATAGGCAAATCTCATTACTTGTCAGTCTTCACTGCAATTTCTCGCATCCTAGCAAACAGAATTCTGCATGTACAGCTTTGAAAACTCCCTTTTACTAAATATATTGTGAAGTTTGTGTGACAGAATGGATGTACCATTATTAGTCATTCTCTCTTTTGTGTAATTGCATTCTAGCACCTAACATTCTGACTTCTGGAGACAGTGTTTGTACACTTCTTGTCAGAGTTTTCTATAGCATCCATGGTATCTGGTTTGCTATTTTTAAAAAAATCTTTACCCTTTCGTTTTCAGCAAATTTGTTGTCTATTTATTTCCGTGTTCTTCCTCTCAAGACCTTTCTTTACAAAGGACCTGATTGTAAGTGTGAGCTCCGCATAAAAAGCTTCAATAGCAAAAATGTATCCCCTATATAGTGTCTAAATATGAAATAAAAAGAAAGTAAGTACTTTCTGCTACTATCAGAGTAGCAGAAAACAGTATGGTCCTTGCAGGAACACTTTGATACCAGTGCTGCTTATACAATAAGCTTATATAATAAATGTTCTATTATTGAGGATGTATTTGTATGCAGTAATCTGCAGACAGAAAATAAAAACTAGAGTAGGATCTTTTTCCTCATTTGCTTTTGAAATAAATGAAACTACTTTTGATTTAAAAAAAAATATATAATTAAGTAGCAATTCAATGAAATGTAAGGGAGAAGATTGGTTCTACTCAGGACCGTGATCATTGTTTTGCATCTGTACAGCTTTAGCTGTTTCACAGTTTCTCTAAGTTTGGTATTTTTGTCATGCATTATCACATAGTGATTATAGGGAAAACATGCTTGCTTTTTGAACGCCACAAATGCGTTCTAGGCAGGTAGAAGAAGGTAAAATGCAAAGGAAGAATAGATTAGAAAGGGGACTGACAAGTAATGAATGATGCAGAGACAGCAGATACGGCATGAAACATTACCAAAAGCCAAACTGAACAGAATTTTGAGTATGAACTTGGATGTGTTTAGGACCTCTGCCTTTTTGGTACTGTGTCTGTCCTATTAGGACAAAACCAAAGTCAGCAAAGGCACTCACACTATAATTCCTCTGGTTTAAAAGCTAGGGGAGTTGGGTGTATTTTTATGCTAACTAGGCAGGTGCTTTGGAGGCTTTTCAGATTTTTTTTCTATAGTCTATTGTTGCTGAAACCTGACTTGTCAATTTATCAGTGGTTAATGAATTAGTAAGGACAGTGCTGATGGCTGGAGATGCTGACAAATTTTCTTTTTGGAAACTTTTGTTCATTCCTTCTGTTTGATTCTTTCACCTTTTCATGGTTTTTAAGATAATATCTTTGTGTTTATATTTAGTATAGATCCAACTTAAAGCAGACACTGACAACTGAAGAACCATGGGACCTTTCCTTTTGTTTAGTAGTCCTCTTCAAAAACCCATTTCCACAGATAACATTTCCAACTTGAAGCTTAACTTATTATGGAGGTCATTGAAGGACTTCCCCAAATTAGGCCAGGGAAACAAACGTAGCACAAGTGCAGCAAGTTTCCATTTAATTCCAGCTTTTAACTTACGGCTTTATAAAGAACTGCACCAATTTCTGCTTACATCAAGCTTTCTTATAGCAGTATTTGATTAAACTAAAAAGAAAAAAAAAAGGACATTTCTAGACAATGTAACCTGCGTGAGTCTGGCAGAGAAATAAATATATATATATATATATATATATATATATATATGCATGTTATCTTTTAAGAATAATAATTCTGCTATAGACATATATGTATTGAAAGTATGTTGGTGTCCTTTTTTATATAACTGATATAGTTAAGGAGCTGCACCAATCCTGCATGGATCATTGCTTACACAGAAAGTTGCAACATAACAGGTAGGCATGTATGGTCACTGTTGGCAAATGCTGTGTTTTTAACAGTGATTGCTGCACAAGCTTTTGAAAATTATTTTAGAGTTATTAATTAATTAGTTTTGCTCTTGTCTGCACAAATGGAGGGTGTCAGCAGTCCTTACAATAACTATAAATTGATATTCCTAGCCAAGAGAAATGCAGCATGTAATAGTTGAGAAGTAGTAAACAGCATTATTGCCAGTTTTTAAAACTTAACTTCATGACATATCGTCCCAAACAGTCCAAAACCCCCAAAGGTCTCCAGAACAAGTCTCCTTGAAATGTTGTGTCTAATTTTGTTTCTACTTTTTACTTCATACGTTTTTTAAAGGAAAGGGAAAAAACCCACAAAGCATTATGCTGCCTATCTGTTTATTCTGTATCTCCATTTTCTTCTCAGGAATTGGTTCATTACAATGGCCAAGCTCTTTTTAAGTCTTCATGAACTCTTGAGGAACTTACTGTCAGTGGTAGAAATTCCAAATGGTAAAGTGTGAGAAACCAATGAGTAAACCCCTCACATGGAAGTCATTCTGGAAAGATTAATTAGAAACTCTATGAACACAAGAAGAACATCCTCACTCCGTGCTCTTTTTTCTCACTGATCTCCTACAACCTCCTTTTCAGCTTTTAATTTGATTTCATAGTGTTGTTCATTATCAGGTAAAAGCTCCCAACTAGTCTGCTACCCACTAGGTCTGCATCCCAGCTGTATTCAGCTTCCCCTGGATCCTCGAAGATTTCCTGGTTTTATTGTTCAGAAACCTTAAGATGATGTAACATTTTTCTATCACATGTATGATTTCCTTTGGGATTTGAATTTCTGAATTTCTACACAAATAAGCATTTTATTTTTCCATGTCAACATTTCAGTTTGGGTTTTATGGGTTGTTTGGGGTTTGTTTTGTTTTGTTTTTTCGTTTGGGTAGGCAACTTACATGGACTACAATCCTCTTAGTCAAGCTCTTAGGAAGGCTTTAGGTCAGAAGATTATGTTGATTCTGATGATTCTAAAGCTGTTACAACATTTCTGGGCTATGATGTAAAACTTCTCAGTGTAGTGAAAAACTCTAATATATTGAATGGGATAAGAGAGCAATATTCAGACCTGCCCCCCTTTCCTGTTTTGGTTGCACAATGCATTGTGTGGGGTTTTTTACCATCCACAAGAGGGGGAAAAAGAAGATATTTTACATGGAGGTAGGCTGTTGTAAACTTCAAGTAAAAAGCCCATTTATAGGTGGTAGGTGGTATGTTATGCCTGAGACCATGCCCCCTAGGAAGCTCATGGAAGATGTTCTGGAATGCCTCAGGTAGTTTCTCTTAAATGCTTATGACAAAGAAAGAAGTGGGTATGTAAGAATCTTTTCAAATTGCTGTGCCTGCACAGATGGGTCTGAGTGCAAAGGGCGTTTTTGCAAGGAGCTGCAGGGTGTGATGCTCTCCCGCTGCTGAGCAGGTCTGATTGTGGCTCAGGAGGCAGCAGCTGTGTCTGTCTGCATCCTTCCTCACCTTCAAATCTCAGCACCATGAGGTTTTGGGGACCATAGGCATAACACGTTGTAGCATTGAAGTCAACAGCAGTTTTGTTACTGACTCAAGTCACCTTGTCTTTGGTCAAAATACCTCTTTCCTTTCCATTTTGCTTCTCAAAACTCTCTTTTTAGAATAAATAAGATGCTGCATGTGCAACTGTGTACATAACTACTCCATATGTGTGTAGAGACACCTGTGCACATACACATGTGCACAGAGGCTTTGTCTATATTTGTAGCTGAGTTTAGGCAACTGTTTGAAAATGTAGAGTCACATACTAATGTACCAAAGGCATAAACCAGTGTTCTAGACTGTCGCCCTTAGCATATATCTACAAAAATGTAAAATAATAAGCATTTTAGACACTTTACTACTTTCAGCTCTGACCCTATTACCACTGGGCGGTTTGTTTGGCCTGTTTCCTTTGCTGATTAGTTTCAGCTCTCATAAAACCTGGAAATTCATGTGGCATGACAGCTTTAAAAAATGACAAGATAGTATCAGTGTGCATGGTAATCCCCTTTCTTATACCCTTGACACTGTTCAGACTTTGTCATAGATACGCTTACTCCTTTATATTTACCTCCCCAGCTATATTTTCATTCAAATGTCTATTCACAGCTGAATAATAAGTAGTTTGATTTGTACCTAATTGTAGTAACTGATTTTTGTTATTTATGAAAGTCATTGTCAGAATTCATTTATGGTTCTGACTGCAAAGAAACTTGTAGGAACAGCTTCAGGTGACTGCAGTAATAAAATAATTACCCAGGTCACTTAAAAAAAGTCGATGACCAGTGCATTAACTCTTAATATTTCAGGAATTATTTGCACTTCTCTGTTCATACTTCTGCAATTCTATTACTTTCTCATGGATAGAATTCTGTTCTTGACATATTATAAGCTTTAATTATCTTGCTAGTGTGTTTTTATGTTAAATGACTAATTATGGAGAAATTAGGATGCCTGTCAGATTCAAAAATTGAGTGTGTGTCCTAATTTGTTCTCAGAGCTATGAAATAATTGTGGGCTAGGGTGGAAAAGTATTATGGATATAGGTATGCAAAGGAGCTTGCCAAGTGTCTATATATCATAAAATGTCTTAAATCTACAGACATAAAAGTAGGATGAAGACACAGCCATTAAAAAGGCAGTCATTTTTGAGTGTCGCATAATTTAGACACTCTAAGTTATTGAAGTGTCACAAGTTTATTGCACCTAATTTATTAATACAATCATTTGGGATTCACTTATGTCTCTTGCTCTGCCCCAAAACAGGCTGAAAGTCTGTTAAAATGCACAGACTCTGCTTCAGCAGCGAAAGTGTAAAATGCTTCTCAAAATGCAGTGACATGAAAAATAACAATTTTACTGTAGTACTTGCAGGTAACAGGTGGCCATGTTTCTGATTATTTGGTTTTGTGTATTAAAATAGGGCAGAGAAAGGAAATAAAAACCAGGTGAGTTTTGTTCCTGTTTAGCTTTTCCATTGCCACATTAGGTGGCATTTGTATGGGGAAAATAGCCTCTTGCTTTGGCCTCTAATGAGGACAAACAAAAAACCCTCCCCAAAACCAACCAACAAAAATCCTGACAAGTACATTGTTAAATGTTTTTATGCTTTGAAAAATAATTTTTTTTAAATGAAAAGTTTAAAATTTATTTTTAATCCTTTCATGTACTGAATTGGCTTTTCTTAGCAGGTTCTGTTTCGTTTATTTGCTACCCAGGTTCACTTTTGATGTGTTAAAGCAGTTGACAAAATAGTGCTGAGAGCTGGAGACAAAAGAATCCACTTGATTGTAATACAGGTGGAATTTTGACAAAACACCTTATGTGATATCTGAGACAATCATACACATGAAGAGTGTTTACTTTAAAGTTCTTTAAAATAAAATAATTAAAAATTTCTCACCTTTTGTTATCTTTTTTTCCCCTAATCAGGACAGAATTTTACCCTAAGGCAGTTAGGAGTTTGTGAACCAGCAGCTCGTCGAGGACTGGCATTTTGTGCGGAAATGGGGCTCCCCCACAGAGGTTACTCTATCAGTGCAGGGTCAGATGCTGATACTGAAAATGAAGGAGTGATGTCTCCAGAGCATGCCATGAGACTTTGGGGCAGGGGGGTCAAATCAGGGCGCAGTTCCTGTCTGTCGAGCCGTTCCAACTCAGCCCTCACTCTGACTGATACCGAACATGAAAACAAGTCCGACAGTGAAAATGGTAAGTTCTTATGCCTATGCCCATCTATAAATTAATGTTTATTTGCTGTTTTGGCTGACACTCAGTAATTTTAAATCATTAAAGGAATGGCCTTGAATTATTTACCTTCTTTCTTTTTTTTTCCCCTCTCCCCAGAAAAGTCAATATTCAGTATCAGTCCTAACTAATGCAACCTTTGGATGTGATGCTTTAGCTGTACTTTTGTAATAGTTTAATCACAAAAAAAGATTAATTCTGTATTATCTCAAGCCATGTCACCTGTTACCCTCTGGGGAACAGCTAAGTGGTGATAAAGTTGTTCCCCAGACTAGCTAGCATTCAAAAGTTTCATTGTAAACTGTTCTTCAACACATCTTGGGGAAGTTGCAGAATCTTAGAATGCATGACTGAACTCAAAGAATAGCTCATTAAGAGGGCTCATGTGATTGAAAAAGAAATTTGATTGTGCTTTAAACTTCTTAGCTGATGAGAGCAATTGGAATTGTGGTGAAGAGGGACATGTGGCCTTTGATGTGCCTGGGGGACTGGATTACTGTGCAATTAAAATCTGCAACAAAAATCTTAACAGCAGCTTTGTAGGATGTGGGGTATGACTATTGTATATTAAGTCTTAGAGTTTAAATGAAAATAGGTTAATACAATTGAGTGATTAATTTTTAAAGCTTTTCAAAGTTTTTTACCTCCTCTTGAGGTTATGAACAGAATCTAATGTGGTGTTAAATGCTAACTGTACCAGTCTTAACTTTTTATTTGCAGAAGATTTTCAGCTTTGGTAGAATTAAAACAATTGTTCTATTAACTTCATGACTTTCTATGTGAAAAATTCAAAAGAGGAATAAAGAAAAAAGAGTAACAGTGAAAATTAGTGATGGCTATTGCCTGCATGTCTACATGTCATTTTATTAATTTATTAAACCTGTCTGCTTGGCTGTACAAAAATTAGAGCAATTTTATTGCTGTCCTCCAGCAATGACTGTAACACATGGTGGGAAACAGCTATGTAGGTATGTATGTATGATAATCCTTAAAAAATGAGTGCACTTTTATTTTAAACTACAAGCAATAAAGTTTAGTCCTTCCTATTTATTATTTTAACTTCAGTTTGAAAAAACAAACCCAAAGCTATAATTTATTGTTATTCGTACTTGTTTTTCCTCTGGTGGCTGTTTCTACCAGAAGATGCCTGTGCAAAACCACTGTCTCAAATGGGACTGTCCTTTTGTGTTGGACTTAATGCTACATGGTACCTGAGCAGACAGCTCTCAGTGTTTACAGGTGTCTTGTATCATGCTTGGAAAATTTGTTTTGAGTCAGAGGCAAGTTCTGAAAGAAGAAGACAGAAGTACTTGCCTACCACCTTTTGGCAGTGGAGTTTCTGTGAGATGATGCTTGATATTTCAGCTGCAGAGCAATCTAGAATAAGTTGTTGAGCAGTCCTGTGCTTTTGCAAGGTCTATGGTGAAACAAATTCTCTTGACCCTTTCCTAAAACCTTTGGTTATTGATCTTGAAAATATGTGTTTAAATATACATGCATGCACACACCGACACAATTTCCATAGAAAATCTTATCTTTACGTTACCAAAGACGTGACTGCTTCAGAGGTACCATAGGTTTGGTATACTTTTCAATAAATTTTATATTTACAATTTTTTTAAAAGGAAATTATCTGATTAAAATAAGCCAAAATGTCCTCTATCAGCTGAAAGTTAGAATGTTTTGTTTTTATGTGTGTGAGAAGACTGAATATGTTAAAAAATACATTATTCTGCAGTGGTTAAAATTATGCAAGGAATGGCTGGTGTTTGACACAACTTCAACGAAGAGTTTAGCCATTAAAAAGGATTACAGTTGATTTATTTATTAATAGGGAGACCAGCAGTCCAGCTTAAGAATGTACTGGGACTGCTGTGAAGCTAATGAAATTTTGATGGCTTGAGAGTTCCCTAGGGTTATGAAACATCTATAACTTGGACCATGTCATGGGTCGCCGTTTCAGTGGAGATGTTAAAATGGTGAAAAGCTTAATCTTCTTTAGTATTTTTTGTCTGAATTTTTGTTTCTACTGAACGTGGAAGACTTGGCTGAGAAATTATTTTATACACATCGTTGGAAGTCAGAACATTTAATGCTCACAGTAGAATAGAAAATATAATTTAAAGCCAGGGAAATCGTATTGCCCTGGCAGGCGCAGGTGCTCTAATCGAAGGACTAAGCTGCAGGTGAAAGTTTTGTTAATTTATGGCCTGAAGTTAGCAGCTGTGCCAGTATACTGTTAAAATCTGACAAATCCGATAAGGCTTTGAAACCAAAGTGAGAGTTACAGCAAGTCCTCTGTACTGCATCCCCCTCTGCTGTGTGTGAAAGATTCCTGACTGAATTTTGATGGAATTGCTTTACAGATAAATGCATTTCAATGCAGTATGTTTACCTTTAAGGTAAAAAAGGAGCAACTGGGTATGATGAGCAAAACTTGACACCACCAGATCGTACTTCCCTCACCTAAAGGCCTCAGTGTTTCAGCGATCCCAGTTTTCACCCAGTAAAACTACTCACTGTTTAAATAGTCCTTTGCCATAATCAGACCTTGGACTTGTCAAGATGATGAGAACTTTGACTTATCCTACAGGTTTATTATCTCAGGATTAACAATTTGCTGAATGTACTTAGGGTTTTCTTTCTTGCCAATTAGACAGGAAGAGAAGCTCAGCATCAAAGTAGCATTTCCTTTCCTTCCTTGTAAGCATTATGTACTTGCTCTTCTGAAATAGTTGTGGATTGCATATCCCTCAGAAAGGCAAGACTTGCAATTCTGCTGCATAATTACAATAAGCAAGAAGCAATAGTTTGTTGAAAATACTAACCTTTTATTTGTCAAGGTCTTAATAGTATGTTTCTAAGATCCTAAAAAAGTGACTTAAATTTTTCAATAATCTTAGAAAATTTAGAAGTTTCTTTAAACAAATAACATTGCACATGATCAAGTTGCAAAATTTTAAAAATACTAAGAACATGCTGTGACTGCCAACAAGTAATTTTCTTTTTTAAAGCAACAGAATATATATCAAACGTAGGGTTAATAGATGTATTCTCATGTCAAAGGTTATTTTAAGATATTGCTCAGTAAATAATTCTGAAGAGAAATTATTTTCTTTGACTTCATTCAAGTTCCATGTATGACTGTTGGCATCATACTCTGAGAGATTTGTCATGTCAGCCTCCCTGAAGGAGGACCTGCATCTGTTATTCTGGGCAGCCAACCAGTGTCACATACAGTATGATGTATCAGTTGGAGCACACTGAGCATGCACATGCTTTTTCAGGCTTTCTTCTCCATTCTCATTGCAAGTTATTTCATAAATGCTGCATCGAGAAATTTATGTTGGTAATTGTTCTAGGAGCTGTTGCTTTGAAATACAAGCAGCCTGTCTCTTACATGCTTGCCAGTAACTTTATGTTGTTAAGCTGTTCTAAGATTACTAAAGCTTGTCTTTTAAACTGGATAAATATTCCAGCAGAGTATGAGCTACAAGTTGTAGTTAGGCTTCAAATGGCCCATTTGCTTAAAGGGTCAATATATTTTTAAGGTATCTTAGAATACACTTATATGTTTAAATTATTTTTTAAACCTATTAAACTGCAATCCCTGACTTAATGAGACATCAGAAGGTTAATAAGCAAAACATGAAAGTTAATTGAGCAAGTTATTCCAGAAGTGCAGCACCTTATTATTTATTTATTTATTTATTTATCCCTTTAAAATTATATAGCTGGTTTTGTATGCACTTTTTACGTGCTGGCCTGAAAGGCTGTGGCAATGATTCTGATTGGAAAGTCACTCATTTAAGACTTAAGACTTGGGTCAAGTCCATGTCACCTTCTACCTGGGCACACAGAAAGTAGTTCTTTTGGCACTAGAATGTGGGGATTTATTTTTTTGTTTAGTGAAAGTTTTGTACTGATGGGTGTTTGTTAGAAAGCCAGAAATCAGGATGTAGCAAAATAAAAAGAATAAAGGGAGAAAGGGAGTCAAGTTCATGGCCTCAGGCAGTCATTCTGAATTGGTTAGATAAATGGTTTGAAACTTGGACCAATTTTTCATGGATACAGAAAAGTAGATATTGCTGGTAGAGTGTTTATTGCTGAGGGTTTGCTGTAAGGAGAAAATATCACTTTATCAGCTGCATGGGCACCTACTTGCTTCCCCTCCAACTTCAGACAGTTTCTGAAGATAGCATTCTTGTGAACCTAATACTCTCTTGTCCTTCCAGAATGATGAATTTACTGGCATTCAGATCTCTGAAACCCAAGAAATATGTTGGTAAGATACTTGTCAAGACATTTTAATCTGTTGTGTCTAACCCAGTTCATTTATAACATATAATTGAACTCTGCATTATTAATTAATGCACATAATTCAGGAAGTAATGTTACATGTTTTCATCTATTTAGCATCTTTCTTTATGCTAAGGCACAAAACTTGATATAAATGAACCCTACTGAATAGTAGCTGTACCTGCTAGCCAAATGCTGAGCCTACTGATCAAAATCAGCCACATAGCTGGTGAATTAATCCTCATCTTACTGCTATACCACCAATTACAATTTCCTCACTCTTTCCCACGGATTTCCATCTAGCAATTGTCTTTTCCTCATTAAGCATGCCAAAATGTCTTAAATCTTGCTTTGCTGCCAAAAAAAATCATGACCAGGAAATCAATCAGTTTCATTTTTGACAGAAGTCAGCTCTGAAATAATATTTAATATTTAACAGGCATACAAATTTTTCTTTGGTTATAGAGGCATGGAACAGAAATCCATAAACAAAAGTAATTATCTGGTGTTCTGAAATATTATCAGTTTTCTATAGTTACACCAGTTTTCAGATTCTATTATGATAGTAGTCCTGTGGATATATTTCAATTAATAATCTAATTGTTAATGCAACTGCAAATAACGTTCATAATTCCTTTGGCTAGTGGTAGCCAAAGAGGCAACACTTGGGATGACCTTTTTGCAGTAACTTTGTGGGATCTCCTGGGTTTCACAGATTTGGGTGTCACTGAACTTGCTGTTGAGGAAGGGCATGAGATTCCAAAGCACCATCTTAATTACACTTTCATAATAGGATTCTGGTATAGACCAGAATCAGGCCAGAGGATGAGGCTCTTTGGCAACACGTGGGCAAATTTTCTGATGTGCAGGAACTGTAGGTTTAGCAACAGCTGACAAAAATTAGAATTGGGATCTGCAAGGAAAAACAAATCAAAGCAGAACATTTCAGAGAATTCATTCTTGGCTCTTAAGCTTATAAATCTTTCTAATGTTAAGGAATGGTGAAAGAGGTGTTTAAAGACCAACTGTCATATCTCAGGATTTCTCCAAATATTTTAATTTTAAGGGAAAAAAAACATACAGAAAAAGGAAGGAAGGTCAAATTTCTGAGGAGGAGCTTACAAAGATGCTTCAGGAGGACCCTGGGGAGGTCCAGGCATACAAATAAATTGAGACACAATCAGTAAAAAAGTAGAGTTGTACAGAAACATGAATACTAAGAAAAAGGAAAAGACAGAATTGATTTATTACTTAGCAGTGAAAGAAGACTATATTGCTATGTTTTCTTCTCGTTGGTTTTCAGCATTTGCTACGTGAGTAACTGATCACAGAGCTAATATTTATACTCTTAAATAAAGGATTAGAGGTTGCTTAGATAAATAAATTTTGTCCTGCATGTATAGAGTGTCTACAGCCCCTGGGCTTTTTATGATTCATGAGTGAGAAATCATTGATGATGGCTGTGCTTCTGGAAGGTAAAAACAAACAGGACAACTTCAGAAGGGACAAAGAGAAAGGAGGAGGAACCTTTCTAATCAGTTAGGCAGGAAATACCCTAGGAAAAAAACTGTTAAAAGTTTATGCTTTATAACAAGCAAGAAGAGACATTCTGCATCATCTTGGGCAACTGTTCTGGTGCTTAATCAATTTCATTGTGAATTTTTTCCCCTTTATATCTAATCGGAGTTTCCCTTGCTGCAGTTGGGACCATTGCATTGGGTAATGGAAGACCAAAGTTAGATTTCCACCTTTTGCCTTTCAGGCTCACTGAGCTTCTCCTCGATTTATATGCTTCAGCACTCCAATCATCATGGGCAGCCTTCACTGAATTCATTCCAATTTGTCAGTGTTGTACTGGCAAGCCCCAAACAGAATATTGTCATCTAGATGTGGCCTTCAAATGCTGAATAAAAGGGACTAATCACTTCCCAGGGTATGCTGGCTCCATTCTTCTGAATGCAGCCCAGTATGTGGTTAGGCTTATTGTTGAAAGGGCACACTGCTGAACTTGTCCACATTGGCTCCCCCGGTCCTTTACTACAAAGCTGCTTTCCAGTGGGCTCCCAGCTAGTACTGTTAGATGTGGCTACTCTGCCTTTGGAATTCATGAGGTTTTTTCGGCCAATTCTTACAGCCTGTTGAGATCACTTCAAAAGGCAATCCTGCCCTGCAGTGTGCTGATCAATCTTTCCAGCTTGGTGTCATCCACAAACTTGCTAAGGGCACATTCCATCTTACTCATTCTCAAGATGTTAAATGGAGTACAGACATAAAACAACTTCCTCCCAACATTAGCTCCTGATGAATGCCATTAATGTTGACCAACAGTTGGTCTTTGCACTAAAAAACACTAATCTTACAGCCCCTTCATACAACCAGTTTTCCACAAAATGTTCTTTGCAGCTCACCCATTCAGTCCATCTCTCTCCAGCTTGGCTACCAGGATACTATGGGAGACCACACTGAAAACCTTTCTAAACTCAAGGAAAACAGTATCTGCTGCTTTCCCTTTGTCTGCTGAAACAATTAGCAGCAGAAATTTTCTTTCTGTATGTAGAAAACATTCAGGTTGTTTGGGTATGATTTGCCTTTGGTATATACATGTTAGCTGTTCTCATTCACTTTCTTTTCCTGGAGGCCTATCCCGGTATATGAAGGATACCTCCAGCAGTATTTGTTCCATCATCTTCCCTGGGAGCCTGGGGTGAGGCTGACTGCCTCTGCTTCCTCATATATTCCTTTCCCATCTTGAAGATGACATGACCTTTGTATTCTAGTCATCAGGAGCTTCCCCCCATTACCATTACATTCCAAGGAGTCAGACAGTGGCCTTCCAAAGACATTGGACATCTCTGCCAGCACCAGTGAATGCTGCAAGTCTGGGCCCCTGAACTTGTGTATGTCCAGCTTGCAAAATGGTGCTTAGCAGCCCATGCTTCCTCTGCAGTGCAAGGGCTTCTCAACCAGCACTGAGCTTTCCCTTCCCCATCCCTGTTCTTGCATGTCCAGGAAACATTTCTGTTTCCTCCTGGGTAGGCCTCACCTCAAGGTCGCACTGATTATTGGGCAGTGGTGTTTGCTGTGGTGTGTGAGGGTTTCTTCCACAAATTTATAATGTGTCTTTGTACATATACTGCTACTGAAATAATCCTGCTGCTGCGTTCAGTGCAGTGCTAAGACAGGAGTGGCAAATACCAGCCAGTTGGAGGCCTAGAGAAAAGTTAACAAGCATGATCAGAAGTTTGAAATACATGACACTAGAAGAGACTGGGAGAGCTCAGCCTGCTGCACCCAGTGTGTTCTCTCTAGATACTGCTGCTGTTACAAAGGCCACAAATGGCAAACAGGACCAGAGGCAAGCAGTGCGAATAGCAAAAAGTAGAAGTTAGCTCAGACAATGGCATTCCAAGAGTAACTCAGTAAAAGATTCCTGGGGACCATGCGAATATTTAATCATCTGATGTATTTTCCAAAACAAGTTTTAAATGCTGGTGTAGTTGCTGTTGGTCTTTGAGGAACAGGGTGCACAATAGAAATCCTTCCTTCCTTTCTGGTTTTGTTTTTTGTGAATCAAGTGCCCTATTCAACCCGAAAATCAGTCAGCAAGGAAGCATGTAGAGAAAATTAAGGCTATAAAAATGTTGCTCTGCAATTTAATATATTAATATTTATATATTGGTTTTCTCTTCTAATTGGAAATGGTTAACTTTTCATAGACTTTTTTTTTCTCCTCATTTTAGGTTTGGTGTAAAAATATTACTCTTCAGTTCCCCTAAACAATAGGTGTTCTTCTGGATGTACTTGTGCAAGGATTTAAACATGAGGTTGCTGTAAGAGTGCAGTATGCTTTGCACATCTGTAAACTGATGATCTCTGCTGTTTTGATTTAGAATGTGGTTTTGATGTCCTTGAAAAATCATGGTGGTAGCAGTAAATTGTTTTAATTAATGAATTAGAGAGCAACAAATTTGCTGAATCAGGCTTATCGACGTAATTATTACTGGAATAAAAAGGAGGGAAAAAAAAATCTGTCAAAGCTGTAAGATTATTTGGTTATCATTAGAAAGCAAGTTTCTCAGCTACTACTTTCCTAGTGTCCTGTATAGGTATGTCGGTACTGGGGTGGGGGGTGTATATACAGGCATATATTTATATATTCATCAGCTAAAACCAAATGAGTGGCAGAGATACAGTCTAAATAGTAGTGACTCAATATAAAAAGTAGGATTATTCATATTCAGTTGTTTTAAAGGTGTTTTTTAAACTTAATCTAATTTGGATTTGAAATAAGGTTTTAATTGCATTTCCTTGTCTAATTATGTCATATGGAGAAATAATCTAATAATTATTTCAACTTTGAAGTAAATATAAGCTGTGCAATTGTAAGAGTATCAATAACAATTACAGGTAACAGCTTTTGTATGCTGGTCAAATAACAGCTGGAGGAAATTTGTCAAGATGATTTCTTTTTTTACAAAATGCTGCAAAGGCTTTTGGAATAGACAGTTCTTTAATTCTTATTAAAGCCATGTAAAACTTACTTTGATGTTTTTTGGATAAAGCTTTTTTTCTCTGGTTCAGATGATAATTCAGTATAAAATTAAGTTTTAAGCCAGATTTGAAAATTAATTCCTTTTACAATTATTAATATGTGGATTGAACTGATCAGAACTTTTTTGGGTCTCTATAATATGCTGCCTGATATGTTGGTAAAATTTAAGGGTTTTTTTCTTGATTTAAGGTCAGAAGAAGATGAAGTCAAATCTCAGGAAAAGAAATGCTTGTTAAGCTGTGGGTTTCATTTTTATTCCACACTCTTTCCCTCATTCAGTATACCATTTTCTTCCTAAATTGTATCAGGTTTGTGTTCACCTATCTATTGTTTTCATCTGTATGTTTTACAGAAGAAGAAATGTGGTTTTTGCTCGCTGAAACCAGGAATAAGAATTGTTGGGGTTTTTTTCATTCCACCTTAGAAACCTTTCAGTGGAAAGGTCTTTGATACTTGCTGTGGCCAAAGTAGTTTAGTCCAGGTTTCTGTATAGTACATGGAAATTTGAAAAATTCTTCTCAATATCTTACTTTGGTTTTTGTTTCTTTTTTTTTTTTTTTGATTTTACAATTATGAACCCACAGCATCGAGATAGGAAAGGTGAACAATGTAAATTAATTATGGATTAAATTACGGATATGCAAATATTTAGTAGGTGTGTATATCTCATATCTGCTGTAATAACATGCATAAGAGATAATAGTTTTCTTGGTTTGAAGATTCTGTGCAGCTGCTATGCCAGATCTGTACTGCTGCTGGCGAATCCCTCCCCGGGGTACTGTGGCCGCTGACTTGGTACATCTGAGACAAAATGTGAGCAATTCCATCTCTAGTGCAGCAAATATTTCTATTCACAATAGAAAAAGAAGCTACTGACCTGGGAAGCCCTGGTTCTGGATTGTCACGCCACGACAGAGTAGAGACCAACCACAGTCTGTTTCTCTAGTTGACTATTTAATGGTTGCTTTTTGTCCTCTTGATGAAATAGATTCGTGTGTGTGTGTATATAGCCACATATATGCACACATGGTCATCCTTACAACACCTTTTCACGTCAGGTTTTTGTCATACACGTACTCGTCTTATAGAGTAAACATACCAGGTTGAGGACTGGTTGTTTCTTCTTCAAATGACCTAGAAACTTTGAAGCATTTTCACAGTGAATACATGTGCAGTCATGAGCATGGGCAAGGGAAAAGTTATTCTGGTGTTACACATCTGCCACTGAATTACTGTATGCTGGAGAGATTGATTTTCTTCCCTCCCCCCCAGTCGCTGGGGTTTTATTAATGTAATATTTCTGTAAACTACTTTAAAGTTACAAACAAATTGCTTTGGATAAGTGCTGATGACTAATGCTATGGAGTCTCAGTCTGCACCTGTGGCAGACAGTCTAAAGAATTTGGGTTGTTTTGTTTGTCTACAAAACTTGACTTTCTTTTCACAGTGGTGAGTTTCACTGAACTGTATTGGTCACCTGTGCAGTTTGAAGAAAAATAGCAAAAGTGAGAATTCTAATATACTTTGAGGCAAAATTTAGTTCTTTGAGAAGGTGTCATAATTGTCTTTTCTTCCTGCTGTTGAAGATGAATATTGAATTTATCAAGATAGTTTATAATCTTTGAAGTTCTTTTGAATATTCAAAGTTTACAAGATAACTGGATCAAAATTACTTTGAAAGAAAATGGCCTTGGTTAAATAGATACTATCCGGTTTCCTTCCATGTAGATTTAACTAGAATTGTTCAGGCTGCTAAGTTCTTCATTGCTGTATGCTCTATAAGGAGTTTTATTTAAAATTGTTTAAAAGCTGCACTCAGTGGGGAATTCTGCTGCTCGTTCCCTTAACTACTTCAGCTGCAGAGAACATATGATGTCTTTTTCATTAACTGTCTTTGCTGCTTGTTTGCTTTCCGTAGAGTTCTAGGAGATTGTTATATTGTTTTTGTAAACTCAATATTGCTGGATCCTGGCTGCTTATGGCAATTGAGATGAGATTAGATGCTTTTGTTAACAGGCCCCAGACTTTAAATTTATAGGGACTAGGCACCATCTGTTCTCAATTAAAGGTCCTGAGCTCTGAAATTAATTCCTTCCATTGGTCCATTAGACTCAATCTTTTGACCTGAAGTCATGATAAGGTTGTATTAGCCTCTCGGGGTCTTGGAAAAGTGAGGAGGTCACACAGGGGCAGTGCTGAATATTCCTTTCAGTCCTTATACCAGTGTAGTTAGAGGACAGAAAGCAATGATTGTTTTTCCATTTTACAGGTAGAGTGAGATTTTTCTAAAAGCACCCTGGAGATTTAGAGCTCACATCCTCGTGAGCTGTAATAGGACTTGTGCTTCTAAATCACAGAAGTGCTGTTGAAAATCTTTCCCAGAAAAATCAAATTAATATAGAGAATGTTGACTAAATTCACAGGAAGACTTGATAGAGAAGTGGGCCGAGTGTAAAAGTCCATTGTTCCAGGCTTACATTTGCTCATTAGATTAGCTGTGTTGTGCTTCAGCTATCTCTCATTGATTCCTTCTGCAGCTGCAAAAGGATGGGGGATCTTACCAGAAGTCCCTGCCCTAGAATTATTCAGCCAGTGCATTTGCTGAATTTATATCTGTCCTGTGGTGTGTAGAAGTTGCAGAGAAGAAATGGATGGATGGACAAATGGGTTCACATTCTTGTGGTTCTAGCTCTCCCCTCTTTCTCATTTGCTTTCTATATTTTACTGAAAATTGAGGTTTTCTCTGTCAAAATACAGCAGGAGGATACTGTGGAGTGGAAAGAACCTGTAGCCATGAGGTTTTTAGTTTCAAAGGAAAAGCTCCAAGGTATCAAATAGCTATGCTGGTTGTTTAAATTTACTGGCAATTCCTATACACATGAAAATGTATTGTAAAGGTTTCAGGATCTGGTGGTTCCTGAACAGACTTTGGTTTTATTTATACAGTGCTAGTAATCCTCTGGAATACAGTTTGTAAGAGTTTTTGAGACTGAAGGCCCTTCAGTGTCCTGTAAGTATTTCTGTCTTACCCCAAAATGCAAGTTATTAGAATGTTTTGGGATCTGCTAGCCAGTAGGCTATGAGTAGAAATCAGCAGAGAGAGTTCATGTGCCTGTTTTTATTCCTATGCAACAATCCCCATGACATAAAAAATGCAGCAGTGTTTGATTTCATACAGGGAGCAAAGTCAAAGTGGCTGCCTTCTCAGTGAGAAAGAGGGAAAGGGAAACCTGTCAGCCAGAGGTTAAACTCAAGAATTCAGGTTTTTTATTACTTCTCAGTATTTTCCTTAAGTTCGCCTAACTCCTTGTCCATAAATTTCTTCTTCACTGGGCAGTGAGGATACTCCCGGTGCTGTAGAGGTTTATACCTTCAAGGCTGACTGCAGTGCCATTTTCTTGTGCCATCTTCATGCTGCCAAGGCAGTTTTATGTAGTTGTGTCATGCCTCTGTTGTTTTTTGGGTTGCCAGAAGATGGGTTGCTGAGCCCTGTAACTACTGGCTGAACAATACTGAAATACTTTTTCATGTCCACAGGGAAAACCACTCTTCTTACTATTCTAGCAGTTGCACTGTTTATTTCCAGCAAGGCCATATCTCAAGCAGGCCGGAACCTGTTGCCTTTAAAAGGTGGGTTTTACCACAATCTAGGTGTAGGCATGTAACAGCTTTTTAATTGGGTTCATAAGCAGCTAGGTAAAAATAATTCTTTTGTCTGCTGCTGCAGTTAGGAGTTCATAAAGATTGGTAACTTGGAAGTTAGCTATTTTTCAACGTTACTTAAACTGGAATAATGTTGGCGTCCCCATGATACAAGACATTATTTGTCAAGTGTGGCTTAGATGGCTCTGTGACATGTATACGGATTTCAAAATTAATTTTCAGTTGTTACAAATTCCCAGATCTATTTTGGAAAGTATAAGTTAGAGTTCTTACCTTTTTCCCAAATGTAACATATCATATAAAACTATTAATGAAACTTACCCAGAAAATACTAGTGTCCACTTTGCAAACATTAATAACATTCTCCTTATCCAGAGAGTTATCTTTGCACTTCTGGGATTTAGGGAACACATTTAAACTACTATAACAATATTGAAAATATGGTAACAGACCTGAGTACTTTTAGTTAGCAATTTGCTTTAAAAAAAGTTCATTTCTTATTTTCTTACAAATTCTTTGTTCTTTGCAGCATCAAATGCATTGATTTTTATAAAAAAAAAAAGTTAATCAGCTTACCTTCATTCAGAATGGATTTTTGTTCCTCTGATCAGCTCTACACAATTGAATTTTTCATCCTCTTTTCTGAGGTATTTCAATGTTATGAAAAAAGCATTAAAGAGAATTCTGATAAATTATTCCTTTAAAAAAGATTCCACTGCAATGTACTTTCATTGAAGCTGGAGAGTTAATTGAACTGAGAGATATCTCTTTTGTTTTCAATGATAAAGGTATCTATGCTTGGTAAATACGAGAGACAGTGTCTCATGGAGAGCTGGTTCCCTACTGATTCTGGTTACCCCAGGATTTATAATATGGATTTGAAGTAACAATTTAGGTGATGTGGTAGTTTTGACTATTTGAAAATCCAGTTTTCTTTGTGATTTTAAAGTAGAGTAAGTACAATACAAAGTATGGGAAGAAATATTTCCCGGTCATATAAACAAATAACAAAAGGGCTTTTTTTTAAAAAATGTTTTTTATCATGCTGTCCGATTCTGCTTTTATGGAGCAATGGTGGTTCTTCCCAGAACCTGTAAAAAAGCCAGACAGTGTAGTATGTTTTTATGCAAAATGTGTGATTATGATGTTTTGCCTTAAGAAACAAACAAAAAATTTTTAAAAAATCCAAAACAACAAAAAAAAAGCCCAATCCCTCCCCTCCCAAAAACCCACAACCTTTTTTTCCAGTATGTTTCTACTTTATTTTTCCTTGTTAAATCAAGCTGACCTAATCTTTTATGAGTTGTTTTTGTATCTGTATTACCTCAGGCTGTGCTCTCATCAGACTTCACAAGCTAAGTAGACTTGAGTTTCGGATAGTCTGTGGAAATAATCAAAGAAAATGTACCATACTCCTGGATGTGATGATAATGGCTCATTATGTCCATTAAATTTAGTCCTGAATCGGTGCCGAGTGTTCTGCTGTGAGTTCAAGTTAGACCCGTTAGACTCTGTGTGCTGATCACTTGTAATTACTAAAGCACAACTGTTAGCTCAGCTAAACTCCAGTTCTAGTGTCTTTCATTCTGCTTATCAATTTATTCTGAACTTTACATGTGGGAAGCCTTCAAAGCATTTGCTTTGAAGTAAGAGACACTTCAATGAAATCTTGATTTGGTCACTAATTTGCTGTATCTGCATTTGCACTCTGCTTAATTTTTCTGGTTTTGTTTTCCTATTTATGAATGAGCATCATACTGCTTATTTTCTATCAAATTTACTAACTCTGCCTTTCTTAACTTCTTGAACTTAATAAGTTGAAACAGTTGAGAATATTTTTTGTATATATGTGTGTGTGTGCGCATAAATAAATATATATAAAATCAAAATACATTTCCAGTAACTTTACAAAGGGCCTAACTTGTATAAATTTAGAAGTGCTTCTGAATCCTGCAGATAATCTCTCTAAATTTTATACGATTAAAAATACCAAGGTGGGTGCAAAAACCTAGCCAATTTCTGGTAATTTCAGATGAGATGCACAAATTATAAGCATTTTAAGATGCCTGTGTGTCCACATTCTGAATAAATGCAAGTATTTTCATATGTTCCTAAAGTGTGTGTCTATTGCTACTGCTAATTGCTATTACTGGAAATGTGTTCTTTATCTACTTATACTGGAGTAAAAAAGCAGAGATTGTGTTTCTGTGCTTTCTTCGGTTACATGCCACCTCCCATTATAGCAAAGTACAGCTGAGCTGGTATACTTGTACAGGCTTCGGCTAAATTGCTACGAACTTCCTGAATTGATTATTTTGATTTTTGATTATATCAGTACTCTTAGATCAAGTACTGACATTTTTCACATTCCCCTACAACACCATTTTTTTGTTTTCTCTTATCTCTTGTTCAGGGCTCTTCAACCTGAGGCTTCAAATTTTATCGATTGAGTAACAGATTAATTTTCTTTTTTTGGAAAATGGGCACAAGTGTCTCCATCTCCTGTTTTGGAGAGCTGCACATACTGCCATGCTCAGTGTGTTTGATGTGTTCCTATAGGATGCACAAAGCAAGAGGGAGAGAAGGCAAAATCAACTTTCTGGAACTATCTGAACTGGTCTCATCACATCTAAATGAAGCAATGGCCTTTCCTCCACTCTTCTCCCATTCCACCAAAAGCATGGGAACAGTTTGTTATCAGGTAGACAAGCCAGATTCCATTCTTGCCCAAAATGAACGTGCTACATTGTAGTCAACCACTGATTCTTGGAAATGGAGGCAGATGCTTGCACTTTCAGAATCATAGGTGGGTATCAGGAAGAAGCACACTCAGCCTTGCAGGGACATTGAATGGAGGTTTACTCCTTTCCTGCAGTGGATTAAGGAAGAGGAAAAGCCTCCACATTCCACTGATGATGGAAGGTCCAACATGGCTTGCATCCCACCAGCCATGTAGTACTGGGACAGCTGGAGCAGCTGCTGGCACTAGAACACCTGCCATTTTGTGTGCTGGTCAGGTGTGTATCACTGCAGCTCATTCATATTTGCTCCCTCTCCCCGGATGAGTTGGTCTGTCATGGAGTAAGGAAATGTCTGCCCTAAATTTGGTAGTTGAAACTGTGGAGAGCAAAGCCAGGGTTCACAGTGCAGGTAGCAGCCCTGTCTGGTCAGAGCATTGCCTTTCTCTGCTCTGCTCTCTGCTCTGACACCACACTAAATGTGTCTGCCGTGCTGTATTTTCTCTACAGTACCTTCCCAGGACCTCCTCAGAGTCAGCTGTAACCAGAAGTGGCCTCGTTTGTTTTGCAGCTGTAGATGATGACACAGCAGAATTCAAGACAAAATGTTTGTGTTCATAGCATTTCCTCATTCTGAAGTGTAGGATGACTTTAGCCTGTCAGGTGTCTACATTTGAAGAGAGTCAATAGATCCATACATTTCTTATTAGCCCTTTTCATTTTGGTGCTTCCATTCTTCACACTCCTCTGGTGCATGGCTTTTTAACTTGCAAGGCTCACTTCTGCAAGAAGTATTCCACTTGCAATTTCACTGCACAGCCTGTACCACAGGACACAGGAATAAAAGGATTTTCCAGACAGCTAAGCATTACAATATATCAGTTGTGGAAATGTGCATGAGGAGGGACCAAATCCTTATGCAGATTGACATTGCCAGAATTCATGTAAAGCATGCAGCATCAACTAGGATCTCATGAAAGCTGTAACAGCTCACACTATTCTAGATTATAGACTTGGCTGGAGATGTCACCAATCGGGACTGGGAGAGGAAAAAAAAAAATGCAGTCCTGTGAATATGGATAGCTGAAGATGTGAAATCATGCGTGCATACGTACTGCAGCTTTCAAGACTTCACCCCTAACATCTGCAGGTTTGGCTGGAGTTTGTGTACTGCCCTTCCAGTACCACCTGAACAGACAGATATTATGGATCAGACTGATTTCATGGAGCAAGATGCAGCCTGGTGGCTTGATGGCATGAACATGTGGAGATTCTGTTTTTTTTCCTGGTTGTGACTGTTCACATCAAATGCACTAGGCATGCTGAGTAACTTGCAGATACAAAGGGAGTGATGTTGGGATGAAAACAAATTACCTAGTCTTTCTTCTAGGTTTTGAACTTTGTCAGACTGTCCCACGAAGTGTTCTGCATCTCATTTTTATGCCTTACTTCAGAGAACAAGTCCCGAAAAACAACACACTTTCAAGCTAAAAGGATGTGACATTGATTCATCTCATCTTTGCTAGGAAGGAGTCTGCCTCAAAGGAGATCTTATCATATAAATTCTATTTCCATGGGTTCTGCATTTTCACAGTAGTTAAATGATGACTTAGGTGTGGCTGTTGAAGGGATTTGTGTGGGCAGTGTGAAGGATTCATTTGTCACAGAACACCAAATTCATAATTTCTTCTTTCTGTGTTATATCCTAATTGTCATAGGAGTGTCCAAGCTTAGCTGGACAAGGCTGCAGCGTTCTTGTTCCAGAAAATTTCTAATACCAGAGGTATCATCAGTTAGCTCTTGTGCAATTGTGTGTTGTATTTGGGGCATATTCTTCAGAACCAAGGTTCTCTCTGATCCAGTCATTTGGGCTTACCTCCAATGTCAGTGGCTTAAGCACCATCATCAGTTACTGTGGCTTGCAGATCCAGGGAACCCCTTTCCAGAAATCATGAGACTTCTTCCCTAAAGTGGATGGATTTTACATGTGAGATTTGAAATGTTTGGATCCAAATAGAGTTTCTGCAACACAGAACATAGCCAGGCAGGAGCTAGTTTCACATCTTCAGTATCTGATAATGAAACTCTGACACCAGGATTCCTTAGGAATCTCTCTCAAACAAAATTGGAGACCACTAACCTGTGGAATACTGCGCATGTGCTTAGTGCTTTTTTCCTAGAGTTTGCATTTTCTAAGTAACATATACGACTAAATTAATTGTGAAGACAATGGACTTTCTTATTCCACTTCAGGTCTTACTGCTTTCCCTGGCAAAATGCAATTAAAATCAGTAAGCATATAGATAGATTTGAAAAACATCAGTTTAAAGCCTTTGTGCTGAAGAACTTGCAGCTAAAAGTCTTTAAAGTAGGCAATAGACTATTAAAAGTCTAAACAAACTGCTGACTAAATTCATTCAGAAACTAAATTATTCAACAGTATCCAATACACATTGTCATAGCATGAATTTATAACTACCTACTCTTCTTGGGAGCATTTTGTGTAATTGCTATAGCTTGAATAGTAGGAACTAGATTATTCAATCACTTCAAACTGATCTGCAGTATCTGCAGAAATTGGATATGCATGCCTTCAAGTTCCTGGCTTTTCTCAGGTGGAAAGTAAGTATTCACATATGTAAATGTGAATATATGCAGAAAACTATTCAATTCTGTAGCCTATATGACTTTCATGATGTTTGCATGATAGCATACCTCATAGAAACACAAATATGAATTCTAAAATCTGGAGAATTCCTGAAGGGTATTTAAAAACTAGTATCTACACCTTGTTTTATTCAAAGACCTGTAATAGGATTATCTTGTCTTTTAGAACATTATTCACATATCACACTACGGTATTTAAGGAATTTTAGTTGAAAAGCTTTATAGAAAGCATTTTGATGTGTCTGTATATATTAAAAACTCAATATTGAAGAATGCATCTAGCAGTAAAAAAGTTAGCAAAGCATTCCCCTGTGCTGTGATTAATTTGTATATTATCAAGGTCTTTATTATGAATGCAGTTCCTAATGTAGGCCTGTAATAAACAGAGTGTAATTGAATTTTTCAATATTTTGCCACCAGGGAGTGATTTTCTTACAAGACCTCTGCTCCATCTTCTGGCTAATTGTCAGCAGTTACTCAGTAGTACTGCATTAATGTCACCAAACAGTGAAAACAGAAGTTACCAGCTTCCATTACGTGAAAGGATGTGTGATTCCAACCCTTGCCTATTTACTGATTTTGAATAGTGTTCCATTATCACTTGCACTTTTATTAACATCATGAACTTTTTTGAAATTACAGCCTTGGAAGGAAACCAAACTTCTCATAAATTTATCTTCATATAACATTTAAATCAATTTAAGTATTCCACATAGTAAAAGCAGAAGCAGCTACTGTGTTGCGATTGGACTCTGATGATCTTAAAAGGTCTTTTCCAGCCTAAATGATTCAATGATGAGGATTTTCAGACACACTAGTGAGAACAGCCTTTTATGTAACACGAGTGAGTGTTTTGTTCTCTGTCTTAGCAAATGGAGGGATAAATTTGGGAATTTTAGAATACACATTGCCCTTCGCTTCCATTGTCCGTTGTGTTAGACTGCAAATACAGGAAAAACTAAATTGCAGACTGCTGTATATGCAAAGGAAGGGTGATCAGCTTAACAGCCAAGGGCTGAGGTTTTTTGGAGATGTGCGTTCCATTCCTGGTCGATATTTTCATGAAGGTCTTTGAATGTTTGGAGTAGTTTTATTAACTTTTGCTAGCAGTGCCAGGCTAGGAGGAGCCACAAACACTTGGCTGGAAGGGATTAGCATTACAGTCTTCAAATACTGGGCTTGTGAGCATAAAACTGTAGTTAATAAACTGCAATTCAATAAGAGAAAGTACAGGTACAATTTTAAAGTTGCAATAATCAATTCAGGATGGGAGAACCACTTGACTGGCAAATGTTCCTTAGGAAAGAAACCAAGTACTGCAAGGGATTGTTCATAGACTGAATCCACACAGTAATCATTTTGTGAAGGGAAAGAAAAAATAAAATCTGTTGGGATGCAAGCCTGAGTGTCATATGAAATAATCATAAAGCAATTCCCTCTGCATGTCTCAGCACTTGTAAGGCCTCACCTATAGTGCCACTGGGATTCACAAACCAATAAAGTTTTGGACCCAAGACATTGGAAAAGAAATAGAATAAGCTTAAATCAAAAGTGCAGAGTATTTCCTCTGAAGAAACAATGGCCTAACTGCTGGACTTTTTCTAAAAAAAGGGAATTGGTGGAAAGATCTTGTGCTTTTCCTGGAACCTACAAGACTAATGGTAAGGGACAGGGAACAACATTGTGGGTCATTTGTCAGCAGGTCAAGAAATAATGTGCTAATTGTTGCAAGAGAGGTGTTGCTTGGGCATTAGGGTAGCTAAGCACTGTTTGAGATGTCTTGGGAAGACTGTGAAATCTGTCTCCCAGAGGTTTTCAGTCTGGGTTAGTGTTTTATTAAGAATGGATAATCCTTCTCACTGTCTTGTTCATTCCTGTGAATCTTATCCCTACAGATTTCTATAAACAATGTGTAAAAAAAAAAAAGTCACATTTTAAAAGCTGACAAAAGTAAAATGTCTAGCATCTTTCACCTGTCTTGGTTAGCTGCTCTTAAAATAGTGTTTAATAACAATGCATATCTGTTATTTTTAACACTTTTGCAAGCTGGACTGTTGAGAATTGTTTTGATAATTTATTTATTTTCTCAAACACCTGCTGGTTTGAGAATTTGCCAGGTTGCTTGGCATCCAAGTGCTGTATTTCAGATTCGAGCCTAAACTTCTATATTAACATGAGAAAAAAATAATCCCAGACCAACAAATCTTTTTTTACAGGATTCTACTGGCAAATATACAAATGCTGCTAAGTGTATTTGCAGCCTAGCAAATGAGCATCAGTGTATAGTTAGGCAAAATCAGTAACTTTCCTCCCACTTCCTCGTAGGGTGAAACACAAAGAAAAGGCAGAGAATGTGCTAGAGCAGAAATTGCTATCTGTACTACAATCATGCTCTCTTCACCCCAATACCATCTCTTTCCAGTGCTTTTTCAAGCCAACCACCATTCAGAAATACCATACTGGGGCAGGAGCAGTGAGATGAGTGCTGAGAAAACAAGGCATAAACAAAGGAAGAGAGAGAATTAATTGGAAATGCTGCTGGGTGGTTTGGACCATTGGCAAAATGGGGGCTGATACTTGTGCTTGAAGATATGAATTGATTCAAAACTGAGGCAGGAGGAGTTTAAAGTATGCACAGCCCCTGAGAAAAGAAAGAAACTCAGGCATGTTTGTGAGATGAGAAAGCTGACAATTCTCTTTCTAATGAAGAATTGGAATACTAACTTTGCATGCAATTAATCAACAATACTATATGATGCTGTAGTTGTTAGTCATGTGTAAAAATTAACTTACATAAGACATGAACTCAGACTCAGTAGCTGGATCATAGCTTTAATATCCTTAAAAATGTGTCCAAGGTAATTTTGAAGATCAGAATTAAGGTGCAGAGGCCACAATCTATCTCACTGTCATCCATTAAGAATTACTCGCACTTTGTTATTCAATATAATAAATATAATTGTAGAACATGCACCTGAAATTCTATATGCCATATTGTAATTGTACCTGAGCTCTTCTTCCAGCATAAAGAATCTTCATGTTTTTGATTCTTTCATGTTACTATGCAAAGAATATTTGCCCTGAAAAGACATCATAATAACTCTATAGCATTCATATGCCTCCTGGAAACCTTACAAAAACTTCAAAGTGAGGAAATGCCTTCATTTCCCCCTGGTCTCTTTTGGCATGAGCACTAGGACTGTGCTTTTATCAGACCTGTCAGGTCTCATGATTTCAGTGGGATATGGATTCCCTCAGAAAGGTTTCTCTGCCATTGCTTTTCTATCCCCTGTACAGGAAAATAGTGCTGGAATGTCTTGTGGCTCTGTAATGCCTTGGCTGATGACTACCTTTGATGGATAGGATCCTATAACAGTCTTATAGCAAGTGAAAAGCCCTTGAAATGCTGTGATCCTCTACTTTGGCCTTGCATCGCCATTCCTCTCCCCTTCTTATGTTACTCTAAGAGTAACGTGTAAGAGCTGGCATGTTTCATGAGTTTCATCTTTTAGATTGCTTTAGCTTTATAAATCCTCTTCCCAAATTTCCATAGTGACAAATATAGCTTTTCTGTTTCATACTCTTTATCTGTGAGTTTTGAAGTGTTTCTAAACTTTTTTTTTTTTAATGTGTCAAAATTCATCAGCGTTTCTACAAAGCAGGTGATGTTATGGCCCTTCTTCAGATGCACAGCAGAAATGTAAATTCTGGTTTACTAATTGAGCCAGATATTTGTCATAGGGAAAGCAAGTTAAAAGTATTGTATTTTTCAGCTAAGGAGGTAAGGATTTCTTGTCAAGTAGTACACAGACAGGTGGAAGGCACATGTGAAGATAAATGTGAAGATTTTAGTATGTGGGTCCTAGATGAAATGTGCTGGCTGTATGAAGAATGGGGAGTGATCTATTTCAGTTGAGAGCTATCCACTTAACACCAAAAAAAAAGAAAAATCAGTAAAAATCACTTCAGTGCTTTGAGGTACATTGCTACAGCTCCTCAGCAGCAGGATGGTTTTGGTAGCTAGTAGGTAGACAATAATTGGACTGAAAATTGGACAGTGAGGTCATTTACGATGACAACACATAGAGTGAGAATTACTGCTTTGGTTGTAAGTGTACAGTATAGTTTCTGAGGCAGATGTAAATTGGAAGAAAAATTTGCAAGTGGTCAGAGGCTTAAAGTGGCTCTTGTTTTGCCAACCTGGTTCAGTTCCATGAATGGGGGAAATGTAATGTCAAATCTGCTGGGAGTTTCTGGAAATTCTCAAACTATAATTATATCCTTGAAACGAATTTGCATAGCTCCAGTTGAAATAACAAGGACATGCAAATATCAGTTTGAGATTTAGATGTGTGCTGTGTTTTTTGCTTTTCAGGTGGATAATGAGTCTCTTTTGGCCCATAGGGTGAGAATACCATGATATATAACACAGAGCAGACAAGATCAGACTAGGAGTGAGGTACAGGCAGGGGGGATAGCTGAGCTCCTCAGGGCCAATGCTTTATAATTTAGGTCTAGCGTGCATAAGGGACATGATGAAACCCCAGCTAAGAACTCAAAATGTAAAGTTCAGCAGTTAAATGAATACTTTTTTTTTTCCAATGTCACTTAAACCTGCTACAAATTTAGCGCACAATGTGTACTTGGTATTCAGCTTCTGAAACAGAAAGTGTATCTCAAAAATTGTCAGTAAAATGTGTAAAAAGCAATTCTATAACAAATAATCTTGCCTATAGAAAGGATAAACTGCTCTTTACTTGTCATTTTGAGGCCGGAAGAGGTATATTGAGAAAATACAGTATATTGAGAAATTACATCTGTTTCCATATATTGTTGTGAATAAATATACAAATAGATCTTGTGCATTTCTTGATTGCCTTAAGAAATAGTGTTATTAAAGCAGTAGTGAAGCTGCCTTGAAAATGAAATCAGCACTGACTGTTTTCTCTGTCTCTTTATTCTTTCTCTTGAGGAATATGTAAGTGTAGTCTGTGTTTTCTTTGGTTTTAAGGTTTAAGATGTTGTCAGTAAAGATAATGTGTGTTTGATACCACTTGCAGTTTTTTGCATTGCTTTTTCTGATTCTTTTTAAATACCATCTCGTTCTCTCACAGCATCCCTGAGTTGTACTGCTTTTCTAGGTCCCTGAGATCTTGTCTATACTAGCAAAGTACCTCTGATAGGTGTTTTTGTTTAATATGCTTAACTAATGCTTTCCAAATGCATTGAAGCATATGGATGTATTCTGTTTGACTTAAAGGATCAGTATAGGTGGGATTTGTGTCCCTGCCATTCTCTTGTCAAGTCTGTGTTCTTTAGCAGATCTTGTTAGAAGATCCCACCCCTCCCCCTATTGGGTTTTTTTTTTAATTAATTTCTATCTTTTCTGTAAGTATTCAATGAACTGGTGTCTTAATATGCTCCATCTCTACCAAAAAAAAAATAGACTAATGATTTTTTGGTCCTTAGATTTATGTCAGCTGGTTTGGAGGTTTTTTCCTCATAGCTATTGCTATATTGTTGTGTGTTACTTCATAAAAGAAAATCAGTGATTTCTTTGATTTCACATCCAGAAGTATTTCACAAGCATAAGTTCTCCATGTGTTAATGTCATTCTTATTTGGCAAAATTAACTCAGGAAGGATTTGTGTGAATGGAGTCTATGCATTCATGATCAATGGAGAGGAACTCTAGAACATGGATCAAGTACTTTGGGGCAGATGTAGATGCCAAGGCTGATTTTAGGTGAAATGTTTCTAACTGTGTGTGTGTCGTTGACTGTAGAGGAAGCATTAAAAAGCATTATACCTGAGTTTAGTTGTGTGTCTGGACTACCAGGATCTTAAGTCCGTTTAGAAGAAACAGACTTTTTTTGTTTTATTCTCCTAGTGTAAACTGTCCTCTTTTTCTTATATGGACAAAAATTTCCTCCACCGTTTGGCTGGGAAAATGTGATGTTCAGAAATTACACTAGAGGAGTTGAATAAATCTGTTGTTAGCACAGTGCAGCAAAACCAAAGAAATCAACCACAACCCTTCTCCCTTACAGCAACCACCACTGACAACAAAACTGAGAAAGCTGTGGAGCAAAGAAAAGGTTAAAGGTAGTACTGATACTGAAGGGAATGTGTATATTTTGCAGCAAAAATATTATTGAGGTGTAGTTCTTCCAAAGACTGAAAATAGCAAAAAATGAACAAAAATCATAGTGTCCAATATAACTCTTCTTATAATTGGTTATTTCCTAAATAATGAGAAGTAGTGTATATATTTTCCTTTTTTTTCTAGTTCAGAGTACATATTGTAGGGGCCACAGATGCTGTGTGTGGCACAGAACGTTGTGGTAACACAGACACTGTGCTGTAGTCAAATGTGTGTGTGTTTTCACCCCTCCAAGAATAGTCTAGATTATAGTATTGTGTGCCATTTTAAAGCTTAAAAATTTGTTTGGTGATTTCTTCAGCATTCAGGGATGTAGAGCTAAAACATATTTATGTGACTTTGCTATCGTTTTTAGTATACTTGTAGTAATTTTTTTATTTCTGACAATTTCGTGTTGTGTTTACATGTACTGTAATTCAGGCATATCCTTCTTTCCATGTCATACACATAGCTTTTACTTTGGTCTGTTCCTAATAAAAAAAAATGTTTTATCAAGATCATAAAAAGAATCATGGTTGTTTATCATGTTCCTCATGATAGTAGCCATCAAATCCAGGCTATTGTTCTTTTAATAAAATAGGAGAATGGGTTTGGCTGTTCTACTAATAAAACAGTTAAGAAAACACTTCCACAGGCAATGCAAATTTGATTTTTAAAACAAGCCAACAACCCAAGTAAGTTTCTAGGTTTTCACTTGCCACTGAAAAATCACTGACTGCTATAATTTTAAATTAGTCACTTGAGCAACTAATACCTGATGTGCTGAAGTGTGAAAATGTGAAACGCAAAGAAAAAACAAATACATATATGCATATGTTAGTTCAGCAGAAAGAGTACCAACGTAGTGCATGTGTGTCATTAGGAACAAATCACAAACATCAAGGTATTTCTGCAGATGCAGGGAGCTGTAGTTAATTTTCTATCAGAAGGTGACTGTTTAAAGGTCATTTCCCAAAGCAGAAGTCAGATTCTTTGGGGATGTATCCTTTAGCTTCATCTAATGTTTCATTGACTGTATAAGCATTAAACTCGGTGAGAATGACAGGCTGTAGTAAGTGGATCCCAGGTGGGCCTTGGGATCTGCAGAGGCAGCTGTTCCCCAGCTCCGATAACTCTTTCAGATTTGCAGATCCTTTTGCATTTGACATGGCATGCCAGGCCTTTGTACTGCCCAGTGCTGATGTTTTAAAGGAGACTGGCTTAATAATTTATTAACTGCTACATTTCCTTTGGGCTTTATCTGTGTGATGCTGTTGAGTCACTGATACGTGTAAATAATAGGAGTTAACAGAAGCATATTTTTTAAGAAAGCCAATGCTTTTAAGCTTCTTTTTTTTTCTTCTTTGTTTTCCTTTTTTTTTTCTCCAAAGAATCCTCTGAGAATTTATTGTTGGTTTTTCTTTCGTAACCAGGTAAAAAGTTCCGCATTTTAGGTCTGGGCTGAAATACGTCTTGAGCTTGTTAACATCATGCCCTCATAATACTATAATTAACAGTATAATGACATTATATTTTCCTGTTTATACACATTTTAAGCTGCTGATATTTTTTTAACTTACTACCAGTATCAGTCTTTTTTAGTGACTATCACAGCTTGTAGTGTGTGCATGTGTCAGTTCTTTCCCTTTAAATTCATGAAACATATTCTTGTCCATTACCTGGGCCTTTGTAATATGTTACTATAGGTTTTTGAAAGTTTTTAAATCTCCCAAAGGCCAACTACTCCACAAATCTAGAAAATGATGATGAAGAAACTGTAATACTTCTTCAGCATTTCTTGGCTAAGAGAAATAAAACCTGTCTTCTGGTTCCCTGAACAAACACAGTAAAAATTGCCTAGAAATGTTGCATTTCGATACTTGCTTCTTTAATCCCTCCTGTCCACTTCTGGAAAATCAAAGCATAATGCAGTCTTATACATGCATACAGATTTATATCTATTTCAATATCAGTCCATGTCTTCTGTTCCATATTTAAGACTTACAACACAGAATTACAGAATATTTAATATTACTATTTTCAGGACTACTATTTTCACAATCTGGAGTAATGCAGTAGTGAATTTGGATCTTTGCAATATTTATTGGTCAGATACAAAACCAGTATAGTGTTGTATTTAAAAAAACCCTAATATATTTGTTTAGATATGTAACATAAAGACCCCCCAAAACTAGAGGCATGAGGCCCTGCCTTTAAATAGAGTTTCATGTCATTCTTTATCCAAATGTTTAAAAAAAAAGAATTACAACCTAGAAAGTTTTATTATGTTCAGTGCCTCCTCTCTTCTATCAGGACTCCACTTAAACTTCATGGAGGCACCAACAGGTATTGGGAAGCAAGGTGACAATTCTTCTACAGAAGAAGTGAAATAAATGGGCTTTTTAGGTTTGTGAAAATCAGTCAAAGAATATGAGTACACCTGAAAATATGTGGTAAATAGTGAGGTAGAATAAAATGCTAGAAGTTAATCCTGATACGATTGAGTTTTCCAACTCCATCTGGTGCAGTCACTCTCTTGCCCTGTGTCCCTAAGTCTGGGTACAATGCTGTGCAGATTTTCACATGCTGTGATACTGCTTTTATTTCTGTGAAATCACCAATGCTTCATTATTAAAAAAAGCTGAGATAATGATTATGGGGCACTTGCAGACTTTATGCTGGTTTGAGAATCAGGATATGATAGCATGAATTATTTTTCATCTGTTCAGCAGCATTTAGGCTTCATGGAGGCTGAGAGCACTTTGAAAGCTCTTCGTATCTGAAAAATTGTAGACCAAACCTGATAAGTATCATCACTGAGCATTGTTCCTCTGGTAAAGAATGATACATCCTTTTCTGTAGATAAAGCAAGCGAACAAGTCCTGCCGGTGAGACGCGTTCAGGATTCCCCTGAACAGGCTCAGGCTTTCTGGTGGAGGTTTGATGTGTAGCTCCAGTGTGGAAAGGGGCTCTGTGGAAATGACTGTTTCTGACTCAACTGCTGGGAGCTTTATATGTGCTTACAGTTCAGATTAGTAATGGGAGTGCTGATTTATAAATCCTTTGGTCTTGCAAAGTTAACACAGCTTTGCATTACTGAATTGTGTACTGGTCTGCCCTGGTCTTGCTTATAAATTAACAAAATTAGGTAGATTTAAGTAAATATTTAAACTCCTCTCTTCGTTGCTTTCCCAAGGGTGTTCTCAGTGGTGTTGCACTGACGCAGCTGAGACACAATTCACCAGAAAGAACAAATCTGATTTAGATCCAGGATGAATCTATAGCATTGGCAGATATAAGAAATTTTATTCATTGTAAAGGCAACAAATCCAGCATTGAAAATAATGAAGAACAATTAATACAGAGTTTAAATATGCATCTTCAAAACAAAATAATTTAATCTTTTTCTTTTTAAACTCACATTAAATATCTTTGGGTTTCCACAGTTTCCAAAATTATAATTGGCTTTACAAACACCCAAATGAGAAAACAAAACTGTAAAAGAGATCATTGCTCATTAATGTATTTGTTCTTTGTGTTCAAAACTTAACAAACTTTTTTTCTTCGTGAATGAAGTTTACAAGCCAGCATTTTTAAAATAGATTTTTAACCCTGTTAGAACAAACATCACTTCAGAAGAGATTCCCCCTACAGACATGTGTCTCATACTACCTATCCCCAAAGCCAAATAGAAACTTGGTAACACAGTTAAAGAACTCAATCCTTTGTGAACTTGAAGTAATTTTTAACTTGAGGCAGGTTTTTGGTTTTTGCTCATAAAGCAAGCAACAGTTAATAAATTTTTTTGTATTTGAATTAAATAAATAATTTTAATACATATTAAAATGGAAAACTGCGCATTTACAGTAGAGAGTGAACTATAAGAGAAACTGCTGGCTGATTACAGATTAGCTTGCCCAGGTAATTCTTGGACAGACAAAAATAAAAGGATGGAAATAGTGAATGACTGCTCCTGAATGTAGATAAATTCGGGAGGGGGGAACCAACATAAAAAAGGACAGTACTTTACTTTGACTGAAGTTATTCTTTGCTACTTTCAAAGTACTGTCTTAATAAACAGAGAGTATATATGATGTGTATTTTGTGAGTGTTGTAAATCAATCTCACCTTATTCAGTAGACTTTCATTAACTTAGTTGACTTTAGATCATGTTCCTATCTTGATGTTGCTTAACTGAGCCCATTAGAGAGCTGATATTATGGAAAAATTTTATAGAAATAGAATATACATTTCTTTAAGGAACTAATTTTTTCTCCAGTTTGTTGTATCACCTACAGATTATTAGTATGAATAACAAAGCACTTGTGCACTCATTAAAAATTAGCTTTAACTAGCTAGTATGTTATGCCTGGTTATGTCTATATATACCACTCTCATTGTCTCTTGTGGGAGTGATCAATATACACTGAATAACAGATTTTGGTCCCTTCTTATTTTTGTTGCAGTAACACAATACTGTAAACCAAAGAAGTTGTTTTGTCATTTTTAATAGCATTCTGTTTTGATTTCAGCATGCTTAATTCTGTTCATTTCTGATCCATTGATCTGTAACTGGGCAGAAATGAAATACATTCATGAAAAAGAAATAAACTTTTCATCTTAATCAGTCAAGTGCAGCCACCTCTGGACCACTTGGTTTACCTATTTTACTACCACGTCAGTTTTAGTCAGAAAAAAAATTTAATTAGTTCAATGCACAGGAATTACTATGAGAGAAAAAATAGAATTGTAAGATCACAAATTTAAAAGAACTGATTAAGATATATTTTTGCAGGTTTTTAGAAATTATTTCAGTTAATCTGCAAAGACAGAGAGGATGGGATACCTGCAGCAAAGTTCAAACACCAGACTTTTTATGACTAGTTTAATGTTAAGAGATCTTAGAATATTTCCTTGATGGAAAAAAAAAAATTTCCTTGATGGTTGGAATTTATGTCTTACACATGCTAATCAATACTACTGACACCTTATAAATTAAGAGCAATAGTCTCAGTCTAAAAAGCATTGTCCCTAAGTAGGGATGCTAATTTACAAAGTCCAATTAGATGCCGTGTAATAAATGGACAGAAAATTGTCCTTGAAGTCAAGCCATGGCTGTGTTTTCTCTTGAGATCTGGGAGATTTACTCTTAGCAGGTAAATCAGTGATATTCATTGTTAACTGTACTCTGTGTGGCTCCCACCATGCTGCCATGCACTATTTGGTAGTTTATGAGTTTAGCCAGCACTACCACATCAACCTTAGCACATGCCTTCAAAAATTCTTTGGTTGTAACTGAGGGCATGAGCAAAAGATTTGGGTGGTCTCTGAGGTCTTAATGGCCCTCAGCTCCATCAGTCTTGGTATCACTATGTGCTTACTATATTGATTTTTTTTTTTCTTTTGCAAGGAAACAAATACATTTATTTTGTAAAATAAATTGTAAAATAATCTCTTAGCAAGTCATAAAAGTGCATCAATCTGATGAGTTTTTTGGGCTGACCAGATTTTCAGAGTATTTTATTTGCGTTTTGTTGATTAGCAAAAGCTTTTTTTCTAGTCGCCTTGCCACTGTTGTTTAGAAATGTGTTTTTGAAAATGGAATTGATTTTTTATTAAGAAGCCTTTACTTTCAGCTACAGATAAGCCAAACTGACACAGAATATTCTTAAAGCATATGCAGCAGATTGTCTGAATTGCTAAGCTGTCTTCTCAGGTACTTTGCTAATGTGGCATTGATCAATCTACAGGTCCCAAACTGTAGAGAAGTGATAGGAGTATTGGCCACAGGATGCACTACGAGCCAGAAAGATAAATTGTTTGGGTTGTCTTTTTGCAAGTTTAAGGTCACAATTCATTCATCTTGTTACTTTTCTGTATCCCTTTAGTGGCTTCAATTGCAGGATTAAATATTGAATGGTGGCAGATCATTCAATATATGGCTCTTCTACTTTGGCATTAGAAAGCTTTTCATGCTTAAAATGGAACATTGTGCACACAGAATGCCAAAGGTAGTCGTGCCGATGATCTGTTCTGTAAGATTAATCCCACAACAACATTATCAGGCAATTCTTAACACATTGATTTATTCCTGATATGACACTTCTGAAACAAATGGATAAATGCTTGGCATATACTCAGCATCCTAGGAGGGAGAATATGGAATTGAACCCTCTACAGAAAAGGTCCATATTTAAAATTAACCCCTTAAAGGCTTGGTCAGGAAAATTTTTAGATTGAAATTCATGGCCACTCATACAAAGCTGGTCTGTAGGAAACAAGAGCAGGGTAACAGAGAGGTTTCTTCCCCAGAGACCAGATCATAGTCTGCAGATTTGCCACACACCTTGTGTACAGTAATAGTTGTGCTGTTATACATTTCAAGTAGAGAAATGCTTCATGTTTCATGTTTTAGTGCCTCTGGCTTCCCTCAGAAAGGCTCCTCTGCCCCCCTGCAGGGCTCTGCTCTGAATCCCCCAGGAAGGTGCAAGATCCCTTGCAGACCTTTGCCACACAGTTCTCCTCTTACAGTCAGTGATCAAGGGCAGGCTTTGCAAGGCTTTTCTTTAGTTTTCTGCACTGGTGAAAGGAGCAAGAGAATTTTGCCTCCAATGATTGTCACCTGTACAAACTGCATAAACACCTTGTGTGCTTTCAAAGAATATTACATATGGAATGTGAAAAGCAGCACAGCTGTTGAAGGTAGGTGCATTTGCAGGTTTTCCAGCTAGCATTATGATTGTAGTACAGACCAGCTAAAGGCAGTTCTATTGATTCTAGCTTTAAAGCTGTTTTCTATAAGGTTTCAAAATTGGCATTGTAGTTTGTATGTTTTGGGTTTTTTGTTAAATGTCTGCAAGCTGGGAGAGCCCCTGGATTTCAAAAGCACATAACTTCAGCAGGTGAGAACTATCTTCAGAGGTGAAAATATAGTTTTGCTTTTTCAAAATAGATCTAATAATTAAATATGGATTACATATGAGTTTGGACAAAAGTGAGATCCAGTTTCAGTCCTGCATCTGACTTGTAGACACTCTGTCATTGGGTAGAATCAAAAGCCTCAGGTTAGGTGCCTGCACTTCCTAACAGTGTATCAATATACTGCCCGTACAGATGTCTCACACTGATATTCACAAAAGGCTGAGCCATCAGCATCACTCATGTAGCCAAGAAGGTGCTGCAGAAGTAATATCCAGGAAGGAACTTGTGCCCAGGGCTGTAAGGTGACACCTGAACATTTACATTCATAATAAAGGGCTTTTTCCTTTGGATCTGAGTGCTCCAAGCGTATCTACACTTCCTTGAAAAATTAGAAGGAAGTGCCCTCTCTGATTTTGTCTTTTATCATCCCTCAAAAACAACCACAGGTTATTGACACATGGACACATATATCTAATACATGTATGTATTAAACACCCCTCTTTCCAAAATTATTTGAACACGAGTATCTCATTTCACAAGGAACTGGAGTGTCAGTACTTCTGGCAGTCATCCACATATGGTACAGATATGGAAGAGTCTGCTACAAGTGCCACATGTGACTAAAAGTTTTTTAGGCAAGAAAGAACAGTTTTAATAAAGAAGGCTGACAGAAACCTGCCCAAAGATGTCCAGTGTGGTAGTCAGCCAGAGCACATTTCTTGAAGTCAGAGATGTATTTTTAAAACACTTTAATAATAAAATTCTCACAAAGAACCATTTTAGTGCCACGTAGGTGGTAGAGAAAGGATCCTGTCATTCCCTTGTTTATGATTCAGTCTGTGTGTGTCCAAAAGTGAAGCACACCCCTGGTGCACTTTTCAAAACATAAGTTTGCCCTGTTAAATGGATGAGCTTAGTGACACTACCTGACTAGAGATGTTAGGACAAAGTTGTTTCTGAGGTTTATTCAATCATCAATGTGGGTTGTGGTCTTAAATATGAAAAAAATACACTAGGCCAGTTTGGGTTGTTAGATGAGTGTTTTTTACCATGTTGAATTTATATAAATATTAAGATGCATGAATTCTGCTTGTCTATCTGCCAGTACTTCATCTGGATGTGGTTAATAGAATCTATAGCTACTGTTCATGTGCTAATGTCTGCAAGTATTCAGGCTAGCTAACAAGACTATTGCTTTCTTTGCAGTTTCTTCATGTAAGTGATTCTTTAAACTGACCATCTTAATACATTTGGATTTTAAATATCTGTTGAAATTAATTACTTGAATTGAAAGTTGAAGCTTTTTGATATTCAACATTTTTTCTTAATGCCAGTAAAATGTTTCTGTTGTATGCAGCACTTTTTACAGTTTGTTTTAATCTGGTAATTTGTTTATTCCTAGTGCCAGTATAATAAAAAGCTTACTTAGCAATGGTTTTTACTGGAAAATAGTGTGTATGAAACGCTCTACAGCTGGCCATTTGTATGTTTGAAAATGTAACCTCTGTGCAAATAGTGGTCTTAGTTACAAAAAACTGGCATCCTGATTCCTCTGAATTTGGTGACAAGTAGGTGATTATAGTCAAAGATTTGTTACAAGAATCACAAATGGTATTGACCATAGAATTAAAAATATACATATATTATTTGGACCTTTTTTACTTTAGCCAAAATCCTTGCTTGTACCAAAGGGATATTTTAATTAATTTGGCTGCTGTTCACATCATAATACCATCAAAGTCAAAATGAAATATGACCAAAAGGTCCTTTTTGTGCATCAAGAGTCTGTTGGAGTATTTGTGCTGTAGATTCATTTTTCATACTATCCACCTATCATCATGCAAGATTCTTTTTGATCTCACAGAGAATTAGACATAAGAATTACCTGCAGTAATGTAGTAATGTGGTAATTCAGTTTCTAAAGCAAAATTTCTCCTTGGTGTTTGAAATACTTTTTTCAGAATATCTTCTGTTGTAATTATATTCCATAAGAGGACATTCTTAGATAGCTACATGTGCTCCCTAAGTGCCTGCTTACCTTTCACATAGATTGCAGATAAATTGCTGCGTAGGTGTCATAGTGTAGACACCACAAATTTTAATGAAATTCTCTTTTTTTAATTGGTGTAAATGTTTCTCCTGGGCTCGACGATGAAATAGTAAAGATGAGAAAAACAGCATGTTACATTCTTAAATCTACAGGATGATAAACTCACCAATTACTTGAAAAGTTGGCTGGAATGGTTTTCCTTATTTAAAAAAAAAATGTTGATTTTTCTGCTTATAAAGAGATTTAATAAGCTCGTTTTCTTTTTCTAGATTTTTTTTGGCACTGTAAAATTAATAACTTCATTATCACATACTCACTGGCCTTATATTTTGTTGTTTCATTTTTGCCTGTTAGATTGGCATAAAATTCAAGGTGCAATTCTGGAGGTGAAAAGCATCACTGGCCTGGAGATTTTGACTTCTGATATATGTAAATATGTGAACCAACATTCCTCTCTTGATAAGCAATATATGTGACCCATGACAGGCAGCTTGCTGTTTAGGTGGAGGAAAATATTGCAGCTAGAGCATGCAGGCTTCTGCTCCACTGGACTTGGAATAGATTAGTAAAATGTTCTCCCAGCTTGAAGGGCTTTACTTTGGGGTTTTTTTTCCCCATGATGGATAATAGATAAACTCATATGCAAGTTTATTGCAAAATTCCTTTGAGACCCTTAGCTTTTTATGAATGGAAGGTCACTTATAAATGTTCAACTTCATTGTATTTTATTATTTTTCCCATAGGGCAAGATCAGTGTGTTTTCTCTAAGAGACTGCAGTCAGATTTTACAACTACACAGATTTAATGTTGTACATATTACTTGTGTTCAATAACTGAAGACTCTGTAATGAAAAATACTTTTGATTTCAGCCCATGGAGGTCTCTTTTATTCCTATGTTACAATCTTCAAACCAGAACATAGACTTTAACAAGGCCAGGAGCCTTCAATTCTAAGTTATCGATGCAGGGTCAATCTTTGCCTTGACTGTGGTTTTCTGTAATGCTAAAAACTTCTGTACAGTTTTCTCTGAAACATCTGATATTTCTTTGTCACAGTGGCCTTGAGGTCCCCTATTGGTAGATCTCTATTTGAACCATGGGGTGGTCATATTGATGCTTGGTTTGGTCACTTAATTATACTTCATATTTGCATTTGCTGAATCTTACTCCATTGGGCGTTTAGTCACTATAATGTCTAGTTTGTTGTCCTCTATTTTGAAAACATTAATGTTAAATAGAAATATTTTCACCCAGGGAAAGTCCAGGAGTTCAATGTGTGGGGCCACAAGCTGAATTCATTATTGCAACATAAAATGTCAGTTAGTAAATTTGAGAGTTAAAGCCATAAAAACAGCTCTGTGGTCTGATAGAGAGATTCAGCATCAGGCTGAAATCCTTCAAGCATTTTTTTCTCTGGTTTAAAGCTCTCAAGGCAACTTGGATTTTTTTTAGTAAGGCTTGATAGCAAACTCCATCCCTGTATTTGCATTAACGCTATTTCCAGAACCCCCGCTCTCCGTCTCTCACCAGAAGAGACACCATTTCCAACTGCAAAGCTCTTGATCAGCATTTAAAGGAGCATCACTAAAGTTTAGAAGCAGTTTCCCAAAACCTTGGGAAAAGCATGGGAGTAGGATGAGTTCCTCACTGCGGAGTATTTTGCATATGGGAGGGGAAGAAATTTTTCCATATTCCAAACCAGACAATTGATGAGAACCCCAGCTATACCTGAGAAAGCTTCTAAAAGGTTTGTGTGGAACATGTTCTCCAGCATGCAGATGTATCAATGACAAGTTCCACGTTTTGTAATTTTTACATAAAAGAGAATGGCTAGAACACTTTCAAAGTCCAAGGTGCAGGATTGTATTCTTACCTCAAGGGAATATTAAACTCAGAGTAGGAAGGAGAATATGAAGTGTTTCACTTCACACACATCAATGTGGGAATAACGTGCAGTTCAAATATCGCACGTGGACACGAGGAAAGACACTTGGACTCACATCAGGCGAAAGGGCCAAAAGGGGCCTGGCCTCTTTATTTGGACAGTTATATATCTGCTTAACAATCACCGTGGATTGGAGGGTGAATATTACCACCCCTCAATCACACTGGTCAAAGGAAAAATCCATCAAACATCTCCACCCAGGAGAAAGAATGAAAACAATAAGGACAGTTAGACAAACATAGCTGTGTTTACAGAAAAGTGCGTGAGAACTTCTATCACAGAATTAAAAACATCTAAGAACTGCAGAAATCAGTTTAGGAAAAAGTTTCTCTTAAACTAATAGATGTTTTTGTCAGTAGTGTACGGCTGTGTGAAGTACCAACTTCTCTGTAAAGCATTTAGGGGCCCATGAGGCTTTAGATTTGTAGATTCAGCTCAGTGTGCATTGTTGCACAGATGTTGGAAAGATCTATCTTATTAGTATTTAACTGGTGCATAGGTAGGACTCATAATATACTTTACCATAAGCATGGAAAGCATGGAATTGGTGTTTTGACTATAAATTGCACAATACTATTGCGTTCAGCCTGCACAAGACCACATTTTTGGAAACTGTTTAACACAACCTATTGGCCAAAGAGAAGTGAGTCTGCTCTTTTCACAGTGGGGTCTGTTATTTCACAAGGTAGTACAGTGGTTCCTTGTTCATTTGTCAGTGTTCTAAGACAAGTGGATTTATTACCCTGAAGGGAGAGCATTATGGGCCTGTAGTATATTTAATAGGTTCAGAAAGATCACCTTATCATGTACAAAATCTAGTAGTTTTTTCTCTCTGAGAGGTGTCTCCAATTTTTGTGTCAAAGTTTTGTAAATACTGGAGGTAGATGAGGTTCTTGTAAGTACTCACGAAAGATTATTTTGATAAGATGTTCTGAAGCTAAATGATTTTGAGGCATAGCTTTCGGGTAGTATTGACAATGAGAGTACCATGAGATCAAGGCAATTGTTGGTTGGCAAAGAAAATCGTGTTATTCAAGAAACTGTAACAAGTGACACTACCTGATAGGGACAAAATGAACTGTTTTCCTTCCTCCTGTGCATTTTGTTGTCATCTTGTAGCTTGTTGTCATCTAGAAATAGACTAGGTTATGTTTCCCTTCAAATGCCTGAACTCCACCTTGCTCACAGACACATGCCCGTACTGTTTTTTCCTAGTAAGTATCTTGAGTAGACAGGATATGTAACAGCCTTTTTGGAGAGTCCAGAGAACAACTGCCCATATTCCCCTGAAAATAACATGGTGCACTTTCTGAGTAAGGACAGCTGGCATTCATGAGAAGGTGCAGAATAAAATATGTATATACATGCATGTATTGTGTATCTGTTTGAAGAAATCCATGGTTCTTCTAGTTTGCAGTTCGTGTCTCCTGTCCTGCTAGAATCCTCAGTTGTCCTTATGGGAAGGTATACAGTGGGGTATTATATTGCAAATGTGTAAGTTTGTTGTTCTCTCTGGTATTTGTTCATGTTGTTGCACAGAGATGAATATGGGAGCAAAAGAGAAATGACATTGTGTGTCACAGCTTAGTTTGCACATTAGTTACCATCAGATTTCTTCCCCTCTTTTACTGTCTCTTTCCCTTCCTACATACAAGTGAAATTTAAGTTTGTTGTCTGGGGAGTTCGGTGGGGAAGTGAAGTTTACCATGGAGCAACTTTACAGATGAACCAGAGTGGGTGTTCGTGTAAGTTCAGCCATGTAGTGACCATGTAAACTCAGTCCAAAGCTGGTTCACTGCCTTCTGTGTGTTGTTCATCAGTGTGCTGTAATAAGACAATGTTAGGCAGGGTTCCTCCTTAACACTCCCTCACACTAGGTAAGGTCTGTTTTAGCTCTGGTTTTACAATTCTCTTTTCTGGAAGTCAAGTTGTAATAAAACCAGCCAAGGCTTTCTCACGTAGTTCAGCTGCTTCTACAATGTACCCCTCAGGACTGCTGATTCCACTCGGCAGTCTGCGGTTTTCAATTACTGGCCACAGATGACTTTTAAGAGACCTGGCAAAGCTAACCAAGAAAATTGAGCCTGGCAAGATTAAATTTGCTGTATAGGAATCTTCATCTTCACAGGAAAACTCTTAAAGGCTCTGAAGAAAAAAAAAAGAAAAAATTAATTTAAAAGGCTGAAAACTACACATACCTCCTCTAAAAGTGACTTTTATATCATGATAGTTCAAAAAAATCATCTGGTCTCTAGCCACCAGAATATACCAACCTTTGGAAGGTGGAAGAAAAGATTCTTTAGTATGTTATTAGAGTTACACTTATCACAGTTACATAGGTTTCTTCCTTCTAAATGAGTTCATGTCAGCTGAATTCATATCCACTAGATGTTAGCTTGTTCTAAAATTGAGTAGCACATTGGTGCATCTGGTGTCTTAAGGTGAGACGTGTATCTGAAACATGCTTTGTCTCCCTTGTCCTTTCCCAGTTAGGGTTTCTCATTCTTAAAACTATGAATATAAGAACTGCTGTTTTATCTCAAAACATTTGTATAGCTATTGTGCACGTGATATCATGTTTGTGGAGCATATCCTTTGGATGCTTCTAAAATAATGTCATGGACAGATTTTACATTTTTCCATTAGTTGTTTCCACCATTTGTCTCTGAGCTATTATTACAAAATATAAGAATGTATTTTGACAGCAAGGCTGCAGGAAGTGCAGCTTGCTGCTTATAGCAGAGTTGTAGTATTTTGCCCTAACAGTCTAGAAAATGACATTCCCAGAAATCAGCAAGTGTAGTCAGAATGCAATTTGCCTACCTATAGAAAGCTCTGCCGTTGTTTTTTTCAACAGCTGGCAACCTGCAGGCCTGAATCATTATGTCCTCTTCCCTTCCTTTGTCCCTTGGGCCTGACCTGCCTTGCTTGGAAAGCCTCACTCGGTAACACCCAGTGTTCATACCTGCTTGTTCACTGGTTCCACCAGCATTAGTTGCCAAAGACTCTGGTCTACCATACTGCTGATTATACTATTTATATTTATGGCTGAATTTAACTGAGGGAACTACAACTTGAAGTTAAGATACCCTCAGACACACCTGCCTATAACTCCTGAAATAACTGAAGTGGTCATTGCAAGACTGTATAAAGTACCAAGAGAGACCTCTGTGAAGTCCTGAATCATGATCCAAATAGCAGACCCCTTCACAGCAGTTTAAATACAGGTTGTTGTAAATATAAAAGCAGGTCGTATAGAATTACATTAAAAATGTTTTTCTTAGGCTGTGTGAATACAATCTTAATTAAGTTAAGTGAAATATGATTTGATCTAAAAGAACTATAGGTTTTCTTTTAAATCGTGTTCAGCTGTCAGGAACAGTAGATGCTAATATATAATATAAAATAATATCTTTATTCCCCCTCCAGTTAGTGTCCTAACTAATTGGCTTTTTGTACATTCATATTACTGTACTTGAAGTTTAATATTTAAACTGTTTAACATGCTAATCGATTAGTAGAGGACCAGACCCTGCTACAGATTTTTATCATGTAATTTCATAGACCTATCTGCACCTAGTTAACCTTTTTCTCTTGTGAATGCTATCAAATTGTCTATATTTGAAGTGCTTGTAGTTCGTTAAAGGCACAGATTTCCAGTGAAGATCTATATTGGTTAGATCTCTTTACTGGTTGATAATTCTGGCAATTTTATTTTTACGTGGGGTAGTCCTCTAGGCCGTCAGGGCAGAAGATGTATGAACTAGGGCATAAGGTGAAGATTTTTTGTTGCTCTTCTGGAAACTAAGGTCTCCAAACTCCAGGTTTTGTATATTTGTTAGCTCTGACATAGCTGATGATTTGCTAAGTTACCCATTAATGAACCTCAGGAGAGCTGGACACTGTACTGCTGTGTTAGAAACCCTCCATCATCTACTCCATAGTGAACCCAGCCTGCCAGGAAAGTTAGGGACCCGAGGCAGGTATAAGTCTGAACATCATCAAGTATTTAAGGCAGTGTCATTCCCTCATTAGCACCAGCACATCAAAGGTGGTTTTAGATGGATATAAGCACTGCAATATCTGGTGGTCCTTGCTCAGAGAAGCTTCTTCCCGTTGGCAGCACAGAGATCCTGATTCAAAGAGAGAATGGAGATAAATATGAGATTGGGCCAAGAAACTATATTTTGGGTGGACTGGTTTTCCTTGGTGCTCCTCCTCCATGTTGTGTCAACACAAGGGACATGATGTGGGTGGATGCTGGTGTGGGGACCTGGAGGAAGCTGTGGGAGTGATGTGGGCTTGGGAAGCAAGAGGTCAGACTAACACGACATGGGGGAAGGAAAAAAGGGTCATACGTGAAGTAGGAACAATAGGTACAGTGGAATGGCAGAAGTAGGGCTTTCTTCCCCTTTAAAATGCTTAGTGGTTTTGAAAAATGAGGGTATTAGACTTGAGCTAACATGGTATTCCTTTCTCCTTTTCTAATTCAACTTTCTGACCCCCAGGAACAGCAGAAAAAAACATCTTCAGTGAGTTGTTTGATTGTTTTGTGTTTTTGAAGGATGACACAAGTCAGGAAAAATGTGTTTTAATGTTTTGATTTCAAATTTAGCGATTTAATTAGCCAGACATACTTTTGAAAATGAAAACGATTGCTGTTTCACAACTTGGTATCGTTATTCCTTTCCAAATATTATAAGGCCTGAATTCCAGGCCTAAACTTAGCAAACTGTTCTTCTTTACAAGAGCACATCATATTTTTCAGGCAGCAAGTTGATGCGAAGCATTTATGTGACTTCCTCCTCAATAAGCCCCATTATACCTGTCTTTGGCTGTGGATTTGCTCTGTTAATATGTCATAGACAGAGCAAGCGGGGTAGTAATCAGAAGGTCAAAGGTGATTTGGTGAAATGGAACTACATAAGCCAGACCTAATGCAAAAAGACAAAGAAAAGCAGGGAAGAGACAAAGGAGAGAGAACAGTAACAGCTTTTTTCTGTGATCTGTGAGGTGCGGGTGAGAATAAGCCTGCATGTTCCCTGCCTTTTTTGGTCCAATTTGCCCTGTTTCAGCATACCTGAAACATCCCTATTCCAGCATGGGTTATTTTGCTATCTTTCTATCTAAGATTAAACATTTCCTTAAGTCTGATTTGTGTCTTCTTCACTATATTATTAGTAAAAGTAAAGGTAGCAGCGTTTCAGAGAAAGCTGTGCAAAAACAGAGCGTGTTTTACAAGGCTCAGGCAGCTTGTGCAGAGCCCGGCTGATGGATCTGTGTGTTCCACAGTAACACTGCAGTCGTGCCACTTTGGGTGCAGAAGTCTGCCTGCATTAGCCAGGAGCTTCACCCAGACTAATAGACCTTGTCAAGAGGTACGGCACAGTGCTAACATGTTTTGATGTTTTGCAGCTCAGAGGTACTTGCATACTTGCCAGGTCAGGTATTTCAGCATCTGTATGAAGACATCCATCCTTAGATGTGCATAGTTTGAAAGATGTTTATATAATAAATGGAAGGAAGGCATGTCCCCATTTTACAAAGCAGTAGCACATTCTCAAAAGTAACTAAGTTTTTTGTTAAGCACATTTGTTGTTAAACCTGGTCTGGTTTTGAAAACAAAGAGTAATCAAGAAATTCAAGAATAAAGATGCAAGTTTCAGATTCTTATTATATTTTAATTACCATAGTTACTTGCATATTGGTTATATAGTAATTATTGTTAATGTCCCGCTGATTTTACCAAGAAATGAGATTTGTTTTCCATATAGGAACTTAATAAAAGCCAGCCTATTAATACTCAGAATGAAAAACACCCTTAGCCTTTTTATCATGAGATATAACATTATTAAATTAGCACCCATGTAACTAGTGTCTACAATATTTTTTCAGTCATTAAAATCATTACTAGTGAATAATGCATTGTGAAAAAGCATTGTAAAACAATCTGGAGCCTTTCAACCAATTTCTTTCATGTCATTTCATTCAATTTAAACCAGTTTGACATTGTCCAAGTTAACAAGTTACTCTTTTCTGTTCAGCACCTGCTGGTGGCAACCCGTAAATCAGCATCTCATCCAGAAGCATGAAAGACCTCATTAAATCTATTTTTGTGTGAGTTAACAGATCTCCAAATTAACCCTTCTTTAAAAATAAAATATAATAAGACAGTAAAGGTCAGCCTTTTTGTACAACAAAGTTTGCTGACCACAGAGATTTTCAAGCCTGATGGCACATTTGGCTGCATGGTTGTCTCATCATTTTGGCAGTGATCTGTTTGATGCCAGTGAGGAGTGCTAAGACTATCTGTCTGAAATGTGTTAACATGTACATTTTATATTTTTTTAAAGTAAGAAGTGAGAGGTGAAAGAGAAAATGTCTTTTTTTTTCTCAACAGTAGTAAATCATTGATGTCAAATGACTATTGCTAACAATTTGTGGGGAGAATTGCTCATATCTCCATTCACTTGCCAACTCTTTGAAATGCAATACAGTCTTGCATTCTACATTTGATTTATTGTGTTGCAATTATCTTTATTTCACTAATAGGTAAATACAAATAAATATATTTTGACACAATAGTTGTAGAAGGGCTACATAAGAAAGCCATGCCTTACTTGAACATGGACTGTTAACAGTTTAAGGAAGCAAAAAATAAGCCCATATATGCTGATGGGCCTAACAATATTCAGGTATGTCTGAAGATGAAGGGAAAATTTATTTTAAGCACATTACTTTTTGAGTATAGGGTATAGAAGCTAATGTACTTACAACAAATATAATTCACCTACATTATACATAAAAGACAAATGACAAACATTTCTGAAATTGCAAAAAGGAACATCTATAAATAAAAACACGTCAGTACCATCAAATAAAGGTAGAAGAAAAAAAGACAATAAACCATTAAGAAGAAAAATGAGTATGCTAAGAATACAAATAGCATTTTAATAGCAACATTATTACAACAATACCTATACTTCTTAGTTTGTGTGTGTCTTATAGAGAACTACAATCTGATTATAAAATATGTCAAGTAACAGACAGTGCAGAGTGCCAATATTTGTAGTAAAGTGCATGACAATTTATTTATGACATTGGGTAAAATTGGTTAAAATTACTGTTTCACTGAACAAACTTCATTTTTTCTTGTCATTTTTACTTCAGTGTACACAATTTAAATAACAAATAATATGTTTTTGTCACTACCTAACAGACCATGTTAGCATTAGTTTAAGTATTTGGGGTTGGTTCTAAAATCATGTTCAATGTTGAGCTTGATCAAGTATCTATGACATAAAAAGCACAGCAGGGGACAATATGACTCCCTAAGAACCCACCTATAATATCCAATAGGAAGAAAAAAATTATGTATTGTCATGGGGACTAAATGTTCTGTATGGCTTATGCTGACGGTACTAAAATGACTCAGACATTCAGAAAAAATCACAGATATCTAAAATATTGATGCAATAAATTCTTGATTAAACATATATTGAGGGCTAAAAAATAAGAAAAAAATCACAGTGTTGGCTTAGATGAGTGAACAGATTAATTTATGACTCTTACTTAGAAGAAAATGAAAACCAGGAAATATTCTCTGTGTGAAAAACAGTAATGTAAAATCTCTCTTGGTAAATTAAAAACACACTTTACAAGCTGAAAACAATATCGAACCCAAAACTGAAATGATTCTTTCATGTTTGTGTTGAAAACTGCCTTAGATAGGAAACAAAAAGCCCTGTTAAATAAATCAGTTTGAGAGGATGTGTATTGAAAAACAGCTGAAGGAAAGCATAATTTGGTGATAATTAGTATGTATCAGCTAAGAAATTCAGAACACTGAAAAAGCAGAAGGAAAAATTAGGGAAAAAGCTATGACCACAAAGTTTGGTGGGTTTTTTTCTTTTTTTTTTTTTCTTTCCTTTAATGGGGCAGATGTTTGGCTTTTTGTTGGGGCTGTTAAAATGAAATTGAATGAATCCCAACAACGTTAACCAAATCTAGACAAAACCAGAAGAATTCCTCAGAGTAAGGCAGAAAATACTGAAGTATTCAGCATTTAGATGGAGGAAAAGGTGGCAAATGTTACATCATATGATAAAATATTTACTTTTTCCATGGAAATATTAAATTGCAGCTATTAGTACTGGATGTTTTCAAGTCCTCTAGACAGATAACTTCATTCAGGAGTGAAAAAATATGTAGTGAAACAATAGGTAGACATAAAGCAGAGGAGTTAAGACTGCAAACATTGATGCCAATTTATAGTAAAGTTCCATTAATAATATTAAAAGAGCTGTCTCAAAGGCTCTTGCATTTGTTAATGTTGACTTCTATGCAGTTGTCTGACACTGGCAAACTTTTAAAGAAATGAAACTAAGACAGTGCTGTTCCCTATGCTTTATAAATACTATTTATAATTTTACAAGGCTCACTTTCTTTCTGGCAAGATAAGTGACTAAATGATGTAGAAATCACTCATGTAAATTTTAATGTTAACATTTTACATTCAGTGGCATTTTAGCATCGAGACTATTAGCCACTGAAACCATCCTGTGGTTTTATGAAAGATTTCCAACTGCCAGAAATTTTAATCATTATCTTTTCTCCTAAAATGAAGTTAAACCAGAAGTGTAACTAGTGGTAGCTCTGTGGCCAGTGTTCTTCGTGCTTGCTGTGGGATCTTTGAGTCTGGCTTCCATTTGTAGCATGCAAGAACATGAACCTGCCAAGGTTTATGCCATGTTACAGTTGAATGCTTTATTTAAAAATCTTCATGGAGAAAGATACTAGGAAACTTATTCTATAATGTGTATTTTATTTCCAGCAGCTGTCTGTAGGCTGTTCTTTTAGAGCCACAGTTCGAATAATTGATATAGAACCTTTTGAGGTGGTAAGGAATGTGATACTTCAGACCATCTGCAAAATGGTGGCCTTACAGGAAAAATGAAATGAATAAAAGGAGCTCTAGGTACTCACTATATTAATCTTTTTTTCTCTCTCTATGATCTTCTTTCTTTAACCTGTAATAGAGCTCTAACCTTTAAATGTTCTCTGAGTTGAACAATTTTTCATGATACAGCTGTCTCAGGATTGTTTTAGTTCAGTTTAATATATCTTTTGATTCACTGTTGCATTTCAGTTTTTTGAAGGTATTTATGGGATTTAACTCCTTTGCCAGACAAGGGTTAATTATCATAATTTGAATAATTACCAAATTATTCCAGTTGAATAAATGAATAAGACCTCATTAGAAACAACTCTTAACATCACTATTTTTTTCCAAGAAATAGCTGTTTGATGTTAATTTTCCATACCCCTTCTCTCAAAAAAGTATAAACATACCAAATCTCTGACTCAAAAGATTTTTTAAAAAGCTGAATCGCATATTGATGTTTTCTTGATCTATTGATGTAACAATTTTCCCTCCACAATATCCAATCCAATATCCTTATGCATTGAAAGGGGATGATCCCATCCCACTTGACTCCAGACAAAGGCAGGGGCCATTTCTTCTGCAGACTTAGCACTTAATTGCACAGACACAGAGGTTGTCAGTTCCCTGGATGATGCAGGAGTGATGGTCGATGGCAGTGGAGGCTGTGCTGGTGCTGCCTTGATCCCGAGTCTTGCTATGCAGTGGCTGTTACTTCTTTGTACTGGGACAGGCTTTCATCCAAATTCTTAATGATCTAGCTAAGGCCACTGAGCCTGCAGAGTATTATTCCCTGATCCTCTCCCCACCCCCTCTACCCCCAAATTCTTTGGATAGTTTCCCAAAGATTTAGTGGCTTGAACTTGCTCCCTGCAGAGTCAGACAAACAGCACGGTTGACAAAACACAGGAGGCAGGTTTTGGAGATGGACGTAAGTAACTGCAGCAGCACTAAATATTTAAATGTCAACTTTAATGGAACTGTATCCTAACTCTGAAAGAAATTACTTTACATCACTAGCCAGCTGAACCAACTCATCCTGCAGCTGCACAGGCTGATCTAACAAAAGGGATGGGAGGGAGGCAGGCAGGCCTGGGACCTCCCCTTTTGGCATCTTTGGACTGCCATAACTGTAATACAAAAATGCTTAAGGTTTACTGAACACTTGGAAGTGTCTGATTTAGTTTTACATAATCTAATTTCTGCTTGCATGTACTTTCTCATTGCACTTTGTATTTACATGACAAAATTAGTTGTGAAGCAGAGAAAAGAGGAAATTAATTCAAAACCAAAATTTATAAGTGCAAATAGGACTTTCCATAAATAATTAACCAGTCAAAATATAAATGTAAATGTAAATTTATTTTGGATCCTGATAGTGTTCCCCAGACCCCTGTACTCCCTTTTCTAGTACACCAAGCTCATTGTACATTGGTACCTTCTTATTTGGCATCCCTTTCCTAGGGAAATGCACAAGGCATAACAGGAATTCACTATCTGTTCACTCATTTGTTCCACCTTTATTTTCCCAGGCTTCAGAAACTGGGTCTCAAGTTAGAGAGAACCATTTTGGCCTGGTGCTTGGATCAAGCAGGAAAGGGTCATTAAACAGGAGGGAGCAGAGCTATTATGTCTGATGCAAGTTATTCATCCTGAGTGGCATTGCCTCTTTCCTTTACTAATTCTCTCCTGTGTCTGTTTAACTGTGGTTCAGCTATTTCAGGATGACACCTTTCTTCCCACAAGCTCTCTTAGCATTGCTGATGTCCAGGTAGGCTCCCAGCTGAGTGGCTTGCTGTCAAACAATCCAGATATTCCCACAAGTGTGAGCAAGGCATGGGACTTCACAAGCTTTGTTCACTGAAATGTGCAGGAGTTGATCTGCTTTGGGTAAATCTGACGGTGTCAGGACAGATCCGAGGAAAAGCAGCTCATTCTGTTACCTTGTTTATTCTGGGTGTGGTTATAATTTTCAAGCCATGGAAAGTGACTGACTTCAGCCTAGTCTAGCTCACAAGCCTTGTCTGGTTTAAAGTATCTTTTTGACCAGGTTTTTCTGGGTTTTCTTTTTTTAATAAAAGAAAGGAACCTTTTATTAGGGAAGGTGAAGAAAATAAAATCATTGGAAATTATGGTTTTAACTTCCTATCAAGCCTTTAATACTTAGCTTTTAATACTTAAATCTGTAGCTTTCCAGATTACTTCTTCCCTGTCCTGGCACATTCTGGAACACCCATTTTAGAGGTGAGATAGCTGTATGTTAGTCATCCCATATACATTGATGAATTATGAGTCAATGCTGCGTCATCTAAAAGCAGCCGTAGGAGTTGTGAGATTAATAAAAGTTGCTTTGTTTCCTTCATTGTTCATCACAAGTTTGAGTAAGGAGGGAGCACATGGTGGTAATTGTACTTTCAGCCACAGGTTTAGAAATTAATGGTCAATATTATGTTAAAATAAGAAGGTTACTTTACAACTGAGAACAAATAGTGTATCAAATTAAAAATAAACTTCTTCTCCTGTAAGCTCTGTTCAAACAATTTTACTGGTGGCTTTGTGAAGCTTGCTAGGATGTGCACTGAGTCCTGTACCTAGAAGATAATAGTCACTTACCCTCTGGAGTCCTAGTGAAGAAATAATGTTAAAATTATTTCTTCTCTGCTAGTTTTGTCAAGCCACAATAATTACCTATATTTCACCTGACAGCATTCTTGCCTTTTCCCTAAGTTTTGACACCGTGATAGGTTTTATAGTTAGAAAACTCAATGCTCTAGCTCTGTGTTTTTGAGAATTAAATGTTTTCATTTATTTTAAGTCTGAAATTCAAAATTAATAGAAACAAAATCAGTAACTTCAAAATTAGTAATACAAAATATGATTCAGCGAGTGATGAATTTTTGTCTCCAGTCCATAACAAAGTAACAAATTCATTAATAAAGACACTGCTGCAAAATATAACCTCTCCTCTTATGTTCTCAAACTTAAATTTATTTTTGCTTTACACATTTCATTTTCTGCAAAAGAGTTAAAGTGATGTATAGTCATTATTTATACAACTGTTAATATCACTGGTATAAGGGTTTCACACCGGTAAGACCCTGCCAGTTGGTTCAGGCACCATGCAAAGGCTTTGGATGAACTTGGATTCTCCTCATCTTCTCATCGAACATTTAGGAAGGAATAGCGAAATCTGAGCTCATCCTCTGGGTTGGGCAGTCAGCTCCTGTGGCATATCCAACATAATAACTGCATCATGTTGCTATTTCCTCTGGATCCCATATTCACCTACCTCTGCCTGAGGCCTGAGCCACTATACCACAGAAGTGTTTCTGCCCTTGCTGTGAGCTCATATGGCCCTATCATGCACATTTTTTCATGTGAAAGGACTTTCCTGCTGGTACTGAATTGCATCAAGAGGCTTCCCATGATAGAAAGGGATGATGTCATTCACTGAGAAAAGGAATTGCAACAGTCTCAGAGCAAGCAGAGTTCCATTTTTACTTGGTTATGTAAGGGTACTCCTGGGCTCTGGAAATAAATATATATTTTTCTGTGTGTATATATAGACACATTTAGGTGTCTATTTGTAGCTAAATGAAACTTAGAAAGAGCAGTAGTGTTTGCAGCTATGCACATTTGGCTGTGAGCTTTCTCAGTACCGTGAAGTAAGAATTCTTCTCAAATGGTGTGCACCTGTATGTGCTTGTAAACTAGTAGAGCTGAGATAATTTGTGCTGCCTGTCACTTAGCTGTTTTTATCATGCTTTTAATCATGCTTTGTCATTAGTTCTCTACATATGTCACTCTGTATGGTCTTCTTCCCCCGTTTCCCATATTATTCACAAGAAATGTAGATTTAACCCATTAAAGAAGAGTACTTTTACTCCTCTACAGAGAGAAATAAAATGAACATTCACATTATTACAGTCCATGCGCTCCATTAAAATTAAACTTTTCACTGGCAATTCAGCACAACACAAGGAAAGAGGTGTAGATGAATCCTGTAAGGTGTAGATGAATCCTGTAAGTTTAGGCTGCAGGTTCACAGCCTAAACATGTAGGCTGCTGGTTCACAACTAGATTTTTTGCTTTATTATGCAGTTCTAGCCACAAAGACAGTAGCTCTGTTAATGCACCCAAACCCAAACACTTCCAAATCAGTTTTGCTTTCTCAGATCACTTGAGCACCACATGAATGTGTAAAAGAAAGTATGTAGGTAAACAAATAAAGAATATGATATCAGTATGACTAAACTCTTTATCTTCTTTTTCTGCCTTTTGCAAGTATGATATTTTGTTTGGAAAGATACTTAAAGAAGAAATGGTAATTTGAGGATGAGAAGCATTGATTCAGGATGCAGGTCTGTGTCTCAAGCAGAGACTATTTGAAATAATTTCCATCAAGGGAGATCCCACCTCTTAGCTTTTTTTTTTTTTTTTAACATCCAGACAGAAGCAGCTTGGACCCACTGACTCTTGTTCTTTCACCGTGCACCCTTATGAAGAGAGTACGTCCATCCTCCCTCTAAACTCTTTTTAGGTACCAGGAGACTATTATTAGGTCCCTATGGGTCTTCTCCTCCCTATATTGCCCAAATCCCTTCTTCAAACTTCTCTTCATGTGGCAAGTTCTCCAATATTTAAATCATCCTGGTGGCTATTCACCAGATTTTATCCAGTTTGAACTGGAGGGACCAAATTGTTGATACTTGTCTACAATCATGACCTTGAAAATATTCGAAGAGAGCACTGTATATGAATTTGTGAAAGCTGTCATTTTAGTGCTGCACTCTGTGTGTTATCGTATACATGGCTTAAACTTGTTTTATGTAGTCTTGTATAAGATATTGTATTAATTTTGTCTAGAGACATCTATGTTTTGTTGCAATGTTTAGTAGCATTAAAGCATTTCAGTTATATATGTCCATACTTTTGTACTTTATATGGTATGAATATTAGGGTCTGGAGGAGTTGAAGATATAGATGATTTTTATTTTCTTAAACAAAATTAAAGGGAAAAAAATATTCATTGCTATTGTAACAAGTGCTGAACAGTGAGTGGTGGCTTTGAATAATCAACACATAATTGAATGTATTTTGAGGCACGAACACAGCATCAGGAGAGTTGTGTACTGGAGTTGAACTGCAATCCCAGACGGAATAGAAAAGATGTTTTTCAAGAAAATCCAATGATCGAAATTGTGCTATTGTCTTAAGACAATGACTGACGGCATTTGTATTTTTTATATATCCTAAACTCTGATGTTCTCTGACTCACATTAACCTCTTTCACAAGGATCACAAATCTTCAGAGGATCTCCTATATCTATGTAATTTACTCTCTGTCAAACATATAAAACAAATCTCAGTAATACTTTCTGTAAGGAGAGGAAAGGAAATCTCTGTCATGGCTGGTCCTGGCAGTTTGACTGTCCAGATGAGACAGGTGTGAAAATCCATGTTTCAACACTCATAACCACAGTTAGACTGACTCTTGGTTAAATGCATTAGCTCACAGAGTCTGTTTTTTGTGGAGTTAGTGTCAGCTTTTTTTTTTTTGAGGGGGGATGGACTTACCCTGTCACAAGATTATTAATAGTTATGTTTTTAGATTAGATTAAATAATCCAGGGTAAAATTAAACATTAATTAATTAATCAGAGTAAGATTAATTGCTTAGTTCTATCTCCCTTTTAAAAATAAAATCAGCAGAAATCCTGGGCAGCAAAATATTGTTGCTCTTATTTCTTGTTATTTTGCTAGGCTTCACTTTGCGGCATATCCTGCTTCAGTTATAGTTCTAGCTCTCCCCTATATCTTCTTCATATTTCTTGGTTTGTATAATGCAGATCTTTGCTTCTGAGTACTTCATTTTTAACTTCTGTGTTCTTACATGATGTTAGAAATATTTCTGTATGATGGCCAATGGTGCAGGTAGACATTTTATCTATCTTCTTGCCCATGAGCTTATTTTTGTCCTTTTTGCTATACAAGAACACGCCTATCTTTTCCTTAAAATGTAATTATTTTAACAATATATTCATGCATGGTTTTGAATCTCACTCTGTTGGCATTACGGAGTAGAATTTGACAGCTGGGTAAGTCCTATTTAAGAGCTTATTTTGCTAAGAACTACTTCCTGCAAAGAAAAACAGAAAATATATAAAGTTCCATTTAAACCAAAAAACTGGAAAAGAACAACACCAGCTTTCTTAAACTTCCTTCCAATACACAATAAAAACCTAGGAGACATCATTTAGGATTACACCCATAGCTTCATTCCAGGCTGCTGCACTTTTCTTTGCACTTTCTCTGTATTAGGAGGAAACCTGTGTTTAGGTTGTGACTAGTTTTGGTAGCAGAATAAGATGTAGAGTCTCTCAGCACTCTGAGGAGCCAGGTTAACTGCCTCCATCAGTGAGTCTGACCTGTGTAGAATGCAGCCTTTAATCTCAGCCCTACTTACACCACTTGGTTACAGTATCACCAGACCAATTATAGCAACATCCAGACTTATCAGAAGTCTTGGCAGAGCACCGGCCAGGGCTATTCACTTACCCTCGATGTTTCAGTAGCCTAAATTTGAAAATTCTGAAAACAACCTCATTGCTGCTGCTGCTGTTACTGTAGCTGGGCTGCGGACAAATGTAATTTTAGTGTCTGATGCTGTCACTCTGGCATCTTTCACACAAGCAGGAATTTTATTATGTAGATATTTAATCTGTCTGCCGTATCTTACAGGGTGGTTGTGTAGAACATGATGCTTCTTAAAGAACAAAAATAAATTTTTTTGTTAGAAGAGACTTAGGGCAAAGACTCCTAAAAAGTTGTTAACTCTGAGAGGACAGACTTTTAAAAGCCAGTGCATAGTGCCAAACTCTTGTAATGAAAAGTTTTGGCTGAAATATTGGGATATATAGATAATATGGTCTCAGAAATTATGCCAAGGAAACTGCAGTCAGAAATGTAGGAAACTGTCCAAGATTAGGCCTCAGACATGCTGCATTCATTACCAGCAGCTGTGCATATATGAAGTGTTTCTTTATACCACAGAACCCAAACCACTGTGGCCTGTCACTGTCATTTTTATAGCAATTTGCTGACTTTTTTAGAAACAGGAAAACATTTAGCTAAAACAGAAGTTGAAATGACTGACAGAAGAAAATTTAAGGGAATTTTAATGGCTACTGAGTGTGTACCTTAGAACTATGCTGAAAGGCACATATATTTAAGACTTTATGTAATAAAACTCACTAAGAAAACAAAATTATGCTAACAGTAGTTTAATGTTTATTGTAAGTCACAGATGCATACCTTAAGATATCCCTTAAAACGCCCGAAAGGTGAATGTGATGTAACAGTGGTATTATTATTTTTAGCATTAGGATTTACAGTTATTGACATTTTCTTTTAAGATAAATTCAATTATGCCTCCATTAGGGGGAGTTACACCTTCATCACTAAGTGCTTCAGATTTTCAGACACTCTTTCGTACGATAGATTTTCTCTTGGATAGTTTTGTTAACTTTTAAAATACTTTATTGCTACCACTACCCCATCTTCCTCTGTAGTGGGACATGTTTTTAACTTGTTTAATCAGCATGAAAAAATTTGCAGCAAAGCAGAAGTCCAACTTTATCAATTTCTGAATGCTTCAGGGGGAAAAAAAGCTATTACAATAGTAAAAATATCTCTATTAATTGGAGGATTTTCCAGAATGACATATAGATGATAGGATTTAGAAAACCTGAAGCAAAATTCTCTCTCTCAAGCAGTTTTTCCTTTGCCCATCTTTTTTTTTCCATCTGTGAAATAGCTTCTGCCTCAGGGTAGTTCAGGAAATCTATCAGTGTCGGGTGTGTTTACTATAGTACAGGAGGGTTTTAAATAGCAATGTGACCCTTGTGCTGGATGTCAGTATGAGTGTTCGCAAAAAAAGGCAAACAATACTGATGGACTTCAGTTGATAAATTCTTGTGCCAGGCTTTAGAGCATAATAGTTTTAGATGAGGTATTGAAATCATGGAGTTACATGCCTAAGCACTCTCCATCTAGCTGTCCTGTGCAACGTGGATAGCAACAAATCCCTTTCCTTTATACTGAGAACTGAAAACCACAACCAGCTGGATTCTTCCTGGAATAAGTCCACTGCACGTTTCCCCTGCAATCACAGCAAGTGCCACTGTGCCTCTGCATAGCCCTTAGAGTATTTTTTCCAGTGTCTGTGGTCCAGCTGCAGGAAGCACTGGCTCCTGGAAGTTTCAGAAGAATTTCTGGGAGGCCACATAAGTAGCAAAAAGGATTTCCAGCACCAGGATTCTGGTATACCACATTTGAGAGCCTGTCTCAAAATGACTTCCAGTATCAGTGCTCCACTCTTCAGCACAGAGCTCTGCTGGAGACTTTCTCTATCTCCCTGGCAAAGTTATCGCCAAGGTAGGTGGACAAGATGAGAAAGGGCAATTCAAAGGAGGGATGAACTCATGGCAGCAGTTCCTGAAATTCATTTTTCAACAATCACTGTCTTTGCCCAGATAAATGACTGAGTAGTGTAGGTATACATCACCCCCGTTGTAGAAAAAAGTATTTGGGTCTCTGGGTGGTGGACCCAGAGATGTGAGAACAACGTATTTACAGAAAGTGAACTGAGACATTAAATGTAGACTAGAGGTCTTTCTAGTAATAAAGTTAACATTTTTTGCTAGATTTTCCATCCAATTTTAAGAATAAGCTGTTTTCCATACTTTTCTACACTTTTGACCTCACCAGCCAAATACTAAGCAAATGCAGTGGGATCAGTTTGAACTCTCAGGAAGCACAAGCATCCCCAGCAAACTGGAAGGAGGGAAGAGTAATCCCAAAGAAAGGGAACATCCAGATTCTTGAGAAAGGGCTGACGATGCTTCCCGCAGTATAATAAATAGCAGGGAGAACCAAAGGCGAGCGCATGTGGGGAAATACTTCAGGAAACTGCTGTAGAACTAAACGTGAACACTGAGACACTGGTTATGCTCTATCTGCCCAGTTATCAATACTAAGGATAGGTTTTATAAATTCAATTATCTCCAGGACTTTTGCAATAAAAGTTGCATTTTTTACTGAATATTGCCCTTATCTTTGAGTCCTTCTCCAGCAGGCTTGGCTCTGACCTTCTCAGATTTTTGGCCTCAAAATTGATTCAGTCACATTGGCATTATCAGTGCTAAATGCAGCTCCAGTCTTCCATGTAGTTTTTCATTTAGGGTTACACTTTGCATGCTTTGCTCTTAAGTGTCAGCATCTGGTGGGTGGGAAAAGTGGGGAAGGGAGGAGGAGGGGGTGTCTTTCCTGTGACTTGCACTGATTCATCAGGAGTCTGAAAACCTGTGTCATGCCATTATCTTTTGTATGCCCTCTGTATATACATACTATATTTAGTTTCTTGATTTTCTTCGAGAAATACCTTTTAGGCTGAATATTCTGCCACTTGTTCATGTTTTAAGGGCTCTTGTATGAGAGAATTCAGCTGGACTTTGAGTTTCTTCTCTTGGCAAATTACACCAAAGCTTGCAAATCTGGCAGTGCTTGTGGGAAGGTCTTTAGTGAAATGCAGTTAGCGAAATCATTTAGATGATGGAATTAGGAAATGATAGTGAGGAAGTTGGCTGCTGTGAAAATGGTAACTGACTGATAGAGCCAAGCTATGATTTCTGAAGCTGTTTAACACACATGGATCCATGGCGGTCTGACATTTATGCAGAGGCATGCCAAGCAAATGAATAGAGTATGAGGAAGAAAGTGGGAAGAAAGACTTTTGGGACTATTGCATGTGACAATTTGTATATAATATGCTGTGTTCTGGAAACTTGTGCAATGGTTAGCCTTGCCTGAAGAAAGTCAAGCCCAAGTGATGCTTGTAAGACCTGTGGTACAGCCTCATGCTGGGTGTGTCAGCACAAAATATAAAGTAAAAAGTATTTTCTTCTCCTTTCTTCCCTGTTAAGTAAATGATAACTTTAAATTCTTGGAAGTGTCTACACCCTGTTTCTGAATATGCAACACCTGCTGGTATAGAGTAAAGTTATTCACTAGCAGTTTGGCATGTTGGCAAATACGTGTTGAGTCAAATGTAGAAAATTATCACCTTCTCTCTAGGACAATCAATATCCAACAAATCACTTCAAGGTGTGCCATAAATGCAATTCTAGATGCCCTGCAGCACTTAGTCTTTTGCCTAACAACCCACCTATCACCAGGCATTCATCCTCTGGCTGAATGTGTACCATGGGAAGGTTTTTTTATGTACACAGTTCTGAGTGGACTCAAAGCGTATATAAACCCTATTCTTATGCCTTATGGAAACCTTTTCTTTTTTTCCTGCAAGGAAATATAATAAGGTGTCTACTTAACAGCAGCCCAAAGTGGGGTTTTTTATATATATAAGATCAATTTAATATTTTGGAAAGTATTAATTTTATTTTACATGTATGATTCATATAACTATTTTGTATATAGACCACTTGCAGGGATATGGCTCACACCAGGTGTCAGAGGAGTGTGAAATAATTTTTATGCCACCTTTCCAAGGCAATAAATGTCATATAAGCATACAGAAGTGCAGATAGAGTACTTTTGGATGAACATTCTCAAACTGTATGTAAGAAATCTGTTTGACAGACTTACCCAAAGGATGACACTTTTTTCTGATCTTGCCAAACCAGCAACTGTGTAAAAAGAAAATTTGCTCTGGTGGTTGGGTTTTTTCCCCAAAGAGTTATGATGTAAAAGGAGCGAGGAGAAACTGTAACTAGGAGAAAATAAATGGTTACTTTCTACTGAGCAAAAAAGAAATTTCTAAATGTCATAATTTTAGAAAGAGCTAAATGACATAGTAAGTGTTCAGTCATCCTTCCCATGATAAAAAGACAAAATAGAAGATGGACGGCAGCAGCTGAACCCACAGTCCCAGCCACATAGCTTGTGTCATGATCAGTATAATGCTTATTCCGAGAAATATGTGAAATATTTTTTTGTGAGAATCACACGGATATTGATTTTGTGTGTGTGTGCCGCTGTTTTTAAAATATCTTTTTAAAGACATAATTTCAGAGAAGTACCTGGAACCTTTTTTTTTTTCCTTTTCTTTTTTTTTCTTTTTCTTCATATGATGAGAATACAAGTTAAAATTTTCTAGAGGTATGAAATTCCAGATTTATCATTAAGAATAGAGTGCTTTTTCTTAAAACTTATTCTCTTATACTGATAGGATTGCTCTGCTGGTGGTCTTTACCAATTCTAAGAGATTCACAATTGGGTAGTTTGTTCACAAAAGCCAATTCTTTTTGACAGACCTCTATACAAAACTATTTTACTCTAAATGGATTGTTTCAAACAGCCTATACATACCTTGTTTGTTATGAGATGTCCTGCATCTCCTGACTTTACATATCAAATTGACCTCTTTTTTCTTACAGTTACATTTTTATGTCATTTTCATTTGCAGTAAATATCTTCCTCTTTTTCTTCCTGAAAAAAAAGTGTAAATTTTTAATTAAAAAAATAATCCAGTAATCCAGAGGGATTTAGAGCTGTGGACCTAAGTATTAAATGTAAATCAAAACTTAGTCAGTTGGAAGCTGCTTATTATGAAGATTAGACACTCAGTCTCCAGCTCAGAGCATTAGCTGTGGAAGCAACTGCTTCTTTGCCTTCCTTTACAGACGAGAGCAGTGAGTAGCAGCTGCTGATAGAGGCTACTGAGGAAAATGGGAAAACGGTGTGATAAACTGAGGGAGGAAGGGATGCAACTCTGTGTGTTTTAGGATCTTTCCTTTCAGGGTTCTGATGATGTGTTGAAGTGAGTCTCGCAAATACAAACAGCTTTCAGATTCACAGTTCAGTTTAAAGAGAGATGCAAGGTCCAGATTACAGTTGGATTTTTCTTTCTTTAGTGAAGGGTTTAAACTTTTTCCTAAACTACTACTGCCTTTTCCTCAAGAATTAGGTAAAACGACCTGAAAACATTAGAGCATTATTTTTGTATCACTTCATCTCATTACTGTTATTCATATAGCAGTTCTTCTGAAACAAATAGAATTAACCTTTTTTTTTTTTTTGAGGGGGGGGATATTTCTTTCCAAGGGGTCATTGATACATCATCTAATCCCCCAGAACTTTCATGAAAATTTCCTTCTCCTCCTCCTCACTTAGCTGTACTATAAGATAAGGAAAGCATGTATGCTTTGTGTTTCCAAGAACTGTGTTAATCATGTCTTTGATATTTCAGATTTTGGAGATTGAGGTATTCCATCTGTAAATTTGTATTTTCCCATGCCTTTATATATGACCAATTAATGTAGAGTAGGATGATTCCAATCAGGGCAGTGTACTTTTAGGGAGCAAAATTCTAGGTACTGATAAACAAAAATATTTTGCATTTTTTACTTGGCCTTGCACTGCATTGAGCTTGCTGGGAAATTTGTCAAGGAACAGAGGAACATTATTTACTTCAATATACGAATCTACAGCACTCAAAAATCACAGTACAAATGTACACTGGGTAGTTTTGAGTTGCTTCTTAGGGAAAAAACCCCACACATTACCCACTTAAATTCAAGAAATGTGTCATAATTTAATCCTTTTTTTGAAAGGATTATATTTTTGCTATAACTCTTGCCCTACCCCAGTTACAGCTACTTGCTTACAATTCCCACTTGTATATTTAGGGAAATACTGCAAAATTCTCAATACAATCTTGGAAGGGGTTATAAAAACTAGAGTTATGCTTTATCTATGTAAATGAAAGGGGAAAAAAGTTTATTGTTCTCAGATTTGAACCTAAAAAGGAAAAAAAAAGTTTATTATTTTCAGATTTGAACACTGAATCTGTGAGCTCATTATGGTCTTAGTCTGTTCTCATTTGAATCAGCATAATTACTGCATGAAAAATGGCTCATCTTAATCCTCACTTGTGAGAAAAAACTAGTCAATGTAGCATACTATTTAAATGCTTAAGAACTACAAGATGTTCTCCATTAAATATATTTGGGCACATGTGCTTTCTCATGGGAACACATTATACTGCTAATCCTGTTGATATCAGATAGTATTCCTAAGACTTTAATTTCTTGACACGAATTTGCCCTTTTTTTTAAAATACATTTCCAGCAGGAACTGGAAAGCCATATTATAACTATTTTGCTTGATCAAGTCTGTTTTGTAAAACAGACATGAGAATATATGTTGCTGTTGTAAATGATACCTTATCTGACAAAAAAATCTTTCTCTTAGGCAATGTTTAAATTTTATAACTTAATACCCTGATTTTTGTAGGGTTGGTAGAAAAACAGGTTTCCAAAGTGATACACTGATGCTGTGCAATTTTGGCTTCTAGGTGGATCCTCCATTTTTACTTCTTTGTACTGCAGACAACCCTATCTCTTTAAAGTATACCTAGCATCTCAGTAGAAGTGGTTGTACTAATTAACTATTTATGATAGGATGTCTTAACAGGGCACTTAGGCTACTACTATTCAAATAGGTGAATGAGTATTTGGCTAAAAAGGTGTTTGTTCCCTTTTAATAAAAGGCATTGGTCATCATGAGTATTGATAAATAGCTGAAATTATTATTTTGATGAGGAGGAGAAAGGCTCAGTGATTAGGGTAGGCCCCAGAGGACTATCTGAGGCATCATGTTTTCCCTCTCCTATGATACTACTTTTGTGGTATTGACAAGTCAGCTCTGTGCCTTCATTTGTCATGTGAAAAACAGGCACAATAAAGTTTTCTGCTTTGACATGATGGCACTCAGAGAAGGTAACAGTAAGGACTGAAGTGTTACGGGCTGCAAGGAGCACAGCTACTTGTTCCTGGGCCACTCTGGTCTAATGACTACCCAGAGCCATCTCCAGTGGAACCCCTTAAGTCCTTTCCAAGCATCAGCTATGAGTGATGGAATTATTAATGTGGCAGTTCTCTGTGATAATGCCTATCTTTATCAGAGAGTATGTTTGTTACTACCTTTAAATTCCTGAATATCGGATGAAGTTCAAATGCAAATATCAAAATTAATCATTGTGGCTAAGCTGCAATAGGCCTCCCTCCTCAGACAAATGCAAACCAGCCAGTTTAAAAGCAGAAATACAGTCCTGCCTCCAGAAACTAACCACATCCACAATTCTCCGGTTTTCATGCACTCTGGAAAAATATGAACTATGCAACATGCTATGAAGGCCATAAAATTTGAGCTCTTCTGGATCAGGGAAGAGGAATCAGTTCCAAAAGCTTTGAGTTCCCACAAAGAACATCCTGTTGGCAGTTCCTCACCCTTTTATACCAGCAAGGCCCCTAGCTCACTTGTTTTCACTGATGTAAATCGTGGCAATATGACAGAGACAGTGTGAAAGAGAAATTCTTTCACATATGTCAAGGCCAGCTGTGTGGTACCTTTCAGTTCTTCCAAAAAAAGGTAAGTTTTTAGGTGACCCTGGTGGTGACCTGAAAAGGCAACCATGACTTGAGTTCAGCAGGGGATGAGTGTTTGTTGCCCATGAAATGCAGCTTCCAGAAAGGAGAGTAAAAGTGGCTACGGTAGTGATAAATGTACCTGCAGATAGCTGCATGGATTAACATGGCTCTAATTTATTCCACATTAAGAAAAAGAACTATAATGAGTTATTAATAAAGAAAGACTAAAGATGGGTTCAAATTCAATGGTTAATGCTCTGCATAATTTACTGCAATAATCCTTCTGACCAAATAATTTTTTTTTTAAGTACTTCTCCCTTTTCCTGTGAATGAAACACATATGTTATTCTTCCCCCCCAGCCCCTGCACCTACCCCCAAGGTTTTGTTTGATCTTTCTGTCTATTCTTTGGCCATGGGCTATGTTGGCATTAAGTGTGATATCTGTTCTGGAGTTTGCTTCAACCCCCATTTGTCTACTCCATAGAAATATTTTCCTAAGCAAACATTTATGTTTGAGATGTCTTTAGTGTTGCACCTAATAGATTTCATAAATCATTTGTGCTGGCATTAATGGGACAGTGGAATCTCAGCACAGGGGGCATCATAGCAAAGGAAAATTCCATTGCAGCTGGCTGAAAAGGGAGAGAAGTGGATGCACTGCAGTGACATTCAGGTCCTATTTTTTGATAGGGTGCAGTCTTCATTCACTGAATGTACAGTGATACGTATTTGTAGAAAAATGGTATAGAATGTATAGGTGTGGATCATTTTCTTTTGAAAATAGGGATTATCTAAATATGTCTTTCCTTCCATAGCATCTGGCTCTTGGAGGACCCAATACCCTGCTTCCTTCACAGGTCCATGGCAACCTTCTGTAAAGGGGTTGCAATTACAGGTGTTATCTGAGAGCAGAAATTCAAATATGCTCTAAAGCTCTGCACAAGCTGACTCCAAGCATCCAGTTCCCCTTCCTCCTCCTTCTAAGATCTGTAAGGATATATTCCTGAATTAATTAATTACTTAGTAGATTTTTCAATGGCAGAAAGTGCTTATCTATAGGTACTCCATTCAAGCAGTTTGGAAAATCGTATTTCTGTGATCTAATACCCCATTTATTGCAACTAGACCTCGTGGAAGAGATGCTGAGAATATGAATGTTGCTGAGAAATTGCTAGAAACTTACTTCCTTAAACTGACTCTATTAGTTCATGACTCCATCTCCCAGCTCTTTCTTGGCTGGTCTTGTAGCTATCCCTGATAGGAGTCTGCCCAGAATCTGAACTGTAAAAGGCTTCCCATTTTTATCAAATTGACCCCAAACCTGAGCAGTTCATCAATGGTGACTATATTAAAGTTTCTCGCTTGTGCTAAGTCAAAGCACACGTGTTCTGTTGCATCATATCAGACTTGAAGAGCTTCAGGTCAAGATGTAGTACTACTGCTATTACTTTGGAATTTTTTCAGGATTTTTCCCCACTGCCAGCCATGACTACCCTCATCAGGACCTGGCTACTCAGACCATTATTGTCCCCCGTTTCACAGAATTCTACTATTTCAATCTGTATAGTCTTTGTTTCTCTAGGAAGTTGCAAATGAGCACTAATTGTGTGAGCTTTTTGAATATTATTAAATTTCTTATGAATAATACATCTGAAATATGTACTTTTATTGCAGCCTTCTACATAACAGTGTCAAAAACATATTCTGGAATGGGATTATTTTCCCTGGAAGTATTGTATAATCATTAACAATATCTTGATCTGATTTTTGGCAAAATGTGGCTTTTCTGGGCAGCTGCTGTGATGACTTGGCCTGTGTCAGCAATGGATCTTGAGAGAGAGTTAAATTAGTTGTTATTAGCAAAGGTCCAAGGTGAAAAGAAAACCATAACAGAAGTTTTGTAAAAATTCCTACATATCACTGTATTTTCAAAGCCAGCTCAGAAGGGTCTCTGTGTAGTGATGTTAAGAATGAAGTTGGAGATATCATTCCTGCAGACATTTTAAAAGAGTTCCATGTTCCAAAAGGGGGTAATTAAAAAAAAAAAAAAATTTAAAAATCTGGTTCTTTTACTAAAGACAGAGGCACTGACTTCAGTTTGATTACCAGCCAAAAACAGGCTTTTCTATTTCGAATGAGTACATCGGTATCTGCATATTTTGTAGGCATCTAGTTCTTCCTGCTCTCTCTACAGTATTTCAGAAATTAATGGTGAGTCATGTGAATGCTGTATTTTGTATCTATTATTTGATAGCTTTATCTATCTGTGATGCATCCAGTCAGATCAAGCTGCAACTCCAAAGGCTTCATGAGCAGAGGACTTGATCACAGATTTCCGAGTGTTTTGAATTAAGCAGAGTGTATTATATTCATGCCTCTATAGACACGAAGAAAAACTGTCTCCTACGGTGGTGAATGGAGGGGGAGGTGTTTCTGTTTCAATTAAAGCCCAGGTGGTGCGTGATGAGGGGGCCGGTGTCACATCTGCGCGCTCACAGCTGCGCTCTGGTCCCGGCCCGGCCCGTCGGCTCAGCCGCGCTCCTCCTCGGGCACCGGCCGCGGCCCGACGCGAGCCCGCCTCCCGCAAACCCCGACCGGAGCCGCTTTCCGTCAGTGCCTCCCGGCTGCGGCGGCGGCGGCGGCGGCGGCTTNAGCGCTGCGAGGAGCCGCGGGCGGCCCGCCCTGCCCGCCGAGCGTGCCTAAGCCGGGAGGTAACCGCCCGCGTCCTGTGTCCGGCCGTGCTGCTGAAAGAGCCCGACCCGGTGTCTGGCTGGGATGCGGTAGGAGAGATTCGCGAAATNTTTGAATTAAGCAGAGTGTATTATATTCATGCCTCTATAGACACGAAGAAAAACTGTCTCCTACGGTGGTGAATGGAGGGGGAGGTGTTTCTGTTTCAATTAAAGCCCAGGTGGTGCGTGATGAGGGGGCCGGTGTCACATCTGCGCGCTCACAGCTGCGCTCTGGTCCCGGCCCGGCCCGTCGGCTCAGCCGCGCTCCTCCTCGGGCACCGGCCGCGGCCCGACGCGAGCCCGCCTCCCGCAAACCCCGACCGGAGCCGCTTTCCGTCAGTGCCTCCCGGCTGCGGCGGCGGCGGCGGCGGCGGCTTGCGCCGGAGGGAGCAGACAGGTACTTTACGCGGATACACCAACTACCTTGCGCGGCAGGGAGTTATTCTGTGTCTCGGGAAATCCCCGCTTTGCGGTGGATGCCCGCAGCGCCCGCGGCCCCGTAGGAACGGCGCGGCGGCGGCGGCTCCGCGCTCTCCGGGAAGGCTCCTCCTGCCCTTCCCCGGAGCTCCGGGCCGTGCGCGCTTGCTGCCGCTCCGCGAAGCCGCGGCCCCTGCAGGGTTAGGCGGAGGCNGGAGATGTAAGAAATGAGAAGTTTTTGCATAATTTGCATTTGAGGTATCGCATCTCGCTGCGGAGCGAAGCCTTCGAGCTCCCTCGCCCGACTCTGTTACGCTCGCGTAATGGGAAAAGTACAAAGTGCTTCTGATTATCGTGCTTCCTAGGGGCTGCGATACCTGCTGCACTGGGGGGGATGTGGAAGAGATTGTGCTCGTTCAAAAGTCTAGAAAGAAAAATGTAACTTTACAACAGTGCAAATTATGCAAATAAAAGTATGGGGGGAAAATCGGCCCAGATTCATTTCTAAAGAAGTGTAAAGTCCTTCATTTAAAGCTTAGTGTAATCTTTGACATTTATGTGGGTACCTGAAAAAAAACCAGCCCTAAAGCAGAGCTTTGGTATGGAAGTACTGTGCTGCTGCGAGCAGACACATTTCTGTCTGCTTCTCATTTAAAGTGCCAGCTCCTTCTTTTTTGTATACCTAATACACGATACGCATGGAATATACAGCTGTGTCACAAAGTCATTCTGTATTCTTAAAGCTTAATATAATCAAATTCATTGCCTAAAGATGGTGTAGTTGAAGATTTGATCCTTTTTCACTGAAGTGGAAATACTTTCAGTAATTGAAAGCAGATTCATGTCTGGAATTGTACAAGCCAAGGTTTTCATTTTTAAAATAAACCTTTTGTTCTTCAGCTTTAAATATTTCAGTGAGCCATCCGGAGACTTCTGTTAATTGCTAGACTAGACTTTAAGGAAGGATTGGGGAAAAAAAAACCTGAGAAAGGTATGTCAGCAATTAAATTTACTTAAAATAATAATGCCTGTATTCCAGTGCATGAACATACCATTGCTGCTTTTGTGCACACTACATTTTAGTTTTCTTGTTCATCCACATGAATCCGAATTTGAACTACCCATCTGTCTGTGGAGTGTTTTATTTTAAACTGTCTTTGCTTATTTTCACCTTACTTAGCCCATTTGCCATTTTTTTTTTTTAACAGTTTATTAAACAAAACAATCTGAACTTTAAAGATTTGGGGAAATACTGATCTGCTCGAGTAAACAAACCTGACACTTTGTAGTGATAGCTGCCCTTTGTTAACTTTGTGTCTGTTTTCTGGCTGATCCTGTGGTAAGCTTTCAAAACCCTTGCCTGGTAATATTTTAGCAATGGGGAAAGAAACTTAGGATGTGAACCACCAAACTCCCAGACAAAGGCTGAACTACTCTGGAGCTGTTTCTTAGCATCTTTGAAGGTAGAGAACAATGGAGGGAGAGGAAGGGAAGTATCTTCTCTCCCCTAAGATCTCTGATCCACAGAGTAAATTCACTGAAAATGTGTAGAAAAGTTACTGAAGATGGCGAGAGTCCCCTGTCTGTTGGAAAGTGTGTTAATTTCTTAATAAGACACAAGGATGTAATTGCCTGATGTTAAGTATAGCCTATCATTAAGATAAGAATTTGTAATTTGCATAATGGCACTAAATAGGCTGGGTTTATTCCCATGAACTTCTAGGTGGTGTGCACACAGCTGGTGTAGTGCACTTTTCCTTCTTTCAAAAGGTAAATCTTCTAATGTATCCTCAGTAAGTTCAGGCAGAAGTATTTGTGTAAAACTCGGGAAGGGGAAAGTGCTCAAACAAGAACAGAAAAAAAATCTAGTTTACCATTTTTTTCACCCATCAGGCTGGGGTTCAAAACTGTCAAGCAGTTCAGTAACTACAAATAAGATGTTACAAAGTTTTTTGATTAACCGCTCTGCAATCCTGTGTGGAGAGTGGCCTCATATTTCACAGTATAAGGGTTTTTTTTCTTTCAAGGATTTATAAAAGGGTGTGTTACAATTTAGCAAGAAACCTACAGCAATAGGACCTTTAAAAAACATTTAATGTTTAGATGGCTTTGGCTTGTTGTTTTCACTTTCTAACCTTTCTGTAGTAGAATTGAGAACACAAGAAGTTATAAGTTCCATGCAGTATGGGGTATATTTTTTTTCAGCTGATGTGGCAACTGTCTAGAAAAAATGATAATTGATGCAATAAAAAAAATATAGAATGTCATGTCAGATGTGTGTTCATTCTAAAGGTCCACAATAAGAACGCTGCCATACACCCATCAGCTTTGAAGTCTGATTTTTTTTAAGTTACAGATAGCAAGTTAGAGGCTGAACAGTGAAATTAACTTTTCTAACAATGGCAAATTTTAGTACTGGAGAGTTTATCCTTTGGCTGGGAAGATACAGAAATATCTGTACATATCAGTGTATGATGCAAATGGACCCAACTCAAGGGATTTGTCCTGAGCTGTAGTCTTTCATTTCTAATGTACATCAGTGAAGATTTAACATGACTTTTCAAATGACCAAAATGGTCTGATAAGCAATTGTAAGATCAGACACTATAACTTTTCTTCCTATAACTTGTATTGCTTACCAATTCACTTGTTGAACTAAACAAGGAAAAATAAAAGGTTGTAATATATACACTTTGTACAACATAGACAGTTGAGTGATGAGATCAGAAAATAGGACTTCACTGTATTGTTGTCCAAAATAAGAAAAGACATTAGCTTTCCTATCCTTTCTGCATGTATTCAAAGATCTTATTGCTGGTTATATTCGTTCTAAATACTTCTATAGGCTTCGCTCTGTGTGGGTTTGAAGGGCTTTCTCCAGAGGTAGTTAGAGACTTATGCATTTCAGAATAGCAAGAGGGCTTTTGTATGTTCAGTGATGTGTGGAGGATGATGCTGTGAGCTGGTGACCTCACTAATGGTTTGAAGATGTATATATCTTTCTAGGTTTGCAGATTTTTATACAAAACAAGAAACCAGGATGAAATAAAGCAACTGTACTAAAAAAATGTTTCTGTAGTTTTCCAGCTAAGTTAACCTTTTTAAATGGTAGGGACAAGTGGAAAAAATGGCGCTTGTGTTCCTTTAAAAAACGTCACCCACGTTAAAAACTCTGAACAGAATAGGTAGGTGGCTGAAATACTCTGAAAGAGTAGAAAATAGTCAGCATCTTCTTTGTCTAAGATTGAGGAATTCAAAGTGCAATCATACATAAAAACTTCAGGACTCACTCAAGGTAACAGCAAGGTGTGTAGTCTTCTTTTGAGATTGACTAGGGCCACCATTTATCCAAACTTGAAATGAAATAACTGTATTGTGTAAACTGCTATAAAGTAGATTGTTTTTGAAGCAAGTCCTTTAGATGTAAGAAAAATGTGGATGGAGTTCTCATATCTGGAAACAGTATATCATTCTAGCTCAGCGTGAAAGGCTTATTTATGGCTTGTTATAAACAGCAGAAAGGACTTTGCATAGCTTTGGTATATGAATCATTGCAAACTTGTTGTTTTTGATACTGTAATCACTTATTTTTGTATTTAATACATGAAGGTACCTTTACAAGAGGTTTAACTTCTGGTGTATTCAGAATTCAGGAGTTGAGTCTGCATTAAGAAGTGTTACAGCAAAAGATTAAGCCAAATACCTGAACATGTTGAAATTTGCAACAGAAAAATTTTTGTAGATGTAGTTTTTTCAAAAAATACTACATCTACAGCTCAAAGTAATGCTGGCCTGACAAAATGGCAGAGGTGGACTTGCTGTAATTTCTGAAGAACTGCGTTCTGATAAAACTGATTAAATACATGTGACAGGGGTTCTGCATACTTTATTTTCTGTGGCAAAGAAACAGCAATTTTTGCAGTAGCAGTGAGCTAACATATCCGGTATCACATCAACAATGAGTTATGAGTTTTTATCTTTCTGATACAACTTGCTGTTTTGCTGCTTTCTCACTTTTGAAGGGGATTCAGACCTATACAGCAATATTTCTAAGATGATTAAAAGAAAAACAGATTTAGAAGAAAAAAAAATTAATCTAAAATAAGATTTCTTGCATCTCTGCATAACTAACATCCAACTGCTTTACCAGGTTTTTTATTCTTTTTATTCTGTTTCAGTTGTTATTAGTCTAAGAGCTATTGACATGAGGCTTTTTTTTCTTGGTATCAAGAAGAATTAGTGTCCTGGAAAGCTATTTGGAATGCAAGAGTATATTTAAATCAAAACTTAAAAAAAAAAAAAAAAAGGCAACTGCTATTATATAAAGATATTATTTGGTTGGTTTTCATAATTGTATAAATCAGAAAAAAGCACTACCTTAAGCTTTCAAATTGTCATAACTGCCAAACTAATTTTTAAACTGCTTTAATTTTCACCTCTAGTATAGTTGCTGACCACACACAAAGGAGAAAAAAAAGGAATGAAAATGGTGTTTTAGAGCAGCTTTTGGTTTAATCATATAGACCTGCCTTTTCATAAAACATTATTGTACCCTTGTATGAAATATAACCAGTTTCAAATCTGCAGAAATTTCAGAGTTGTTAATTTTTGCAGAACATTTTTCCTCCTAAGTCAGAAACTGCATTAAAGAAAAGACTGTTGTCCAGGGAGTTGTAAAAAGTAGCCTGGAAAGCTTCTCATGTTCTTTCTTTTAAATAGAACAGAATTGCCTTACGTAGCAAAGTTAACTTTGTTAACCTTTTATAATTATTTGACCATTATTTCATTTTACCCCCTGCTTAAACATTGTACATTAATGCAATAGACACCTGGCTGTGCTCTTAAAAGTTTATTTGTCTTTCAATTCCTGTGATAGTAGGGGGCAGTATATCTCCTTAATTATCTTTGTTCAGGGAAATGTTGAAAGGCCAGGGTAGTTAAACAAGGCCATTTGGATTTGTAGTAAGGTCGAAGTCAGATGCAAGGAAAGTGGTTAAATGTATTATCATCTTATTGAGCACATCATCAGTAAAGTGACCTTGATGGAGGTGGAAAGAGCCATTTGGCTATTTTATGACAGCCACCTCTCTGCTGGCTTTATCCCTGAATGTACTTCAAATAGCTTTATCACAGTCTTCTCTTGTTGCTTTGAAATCTGATTTTTCTTAATTACAGATAACGAGTTAGAGGCTGAACAATGAAATGAACTGTTCTAATAAATGACAAATTTTAGAGCTGAAGAGTTTATCCTTTGGCTTGGAAGATCTAGAAATATCTCTAAACTGACTATTAAGGTGACCTTTATGTTAATTATTATGTACCTGCCTTTAAGGATTTCATTGATAATCATTGGTTTTAATTCATTACTGCTATTAAAACTGTTTTTTAAGTTACCATGAGGACTGACAAGACAACTTCCAGCCTTAGCAGCATTGACGTTACTTGTTTAAACATGTGTGCATTTATGTTTTTGTAAAGATACTCAAATCCTGGGAGGCCTGTGGCTAAGCTGGGAGCAAATAATTTAGAAAATATATAATTAATGGTTAAATTTCTATCTTACGTGTGTTTTGTAATGGTAGTCAGTATTGATGTCTTAAAAGCTTATAAAAGTATAATTCTAGATATTGCATGTTAATATAAGTATTTAATCAAAATACTCTCATTTAATCAAAATACTCTCAACTGTCCATCTTCGCCTTTCCTTTTTAACTATCTTTTCTCATTCAAGAAAGATTTCTTTCATTTGTGTAAAACTACATTGATTTCAAATAAACAGGGAAGGGAAAGGAAGGGAAAAATTTTCAATTTTCAGCTTTTAAAACAGCTTTGTGCTATTTTTTTTTTCTTTTTATAGTGCTCCCTGTCTAGGCATTGGCGTAATTGTTAAGGGAGTTTCAAAAGAAATGCACAAAATACAAGGAAAGACAATAACAGGAAAACTGGATCCAAATTTGACCACCTGAAGGTATAGGTTAATTAGCTGAGACTCACAGCAGAGTATTAAAAATTATTGGAGACCAGAGGGACTGATTTATAAGAAAAGGTGAAAAAAAAGAAAAAAATTATGTAGCATAGTTACATGGAAGAACCACCTGTAACATTTTTAAAGGCCTTGTGGACTCAGATGATGTATCTAGATGCAGTAACATGAATTAAGGACCAAAAAAATGAGCTGCATATCAAGACACATTTTGTAATGCTAACATCCTGGAGGTGATTGAAAATATCTCAGCACAGTTCACAGAAGTTCCATTTTTTGAAGAACAAGTATTTCTTGTTTTGTGGTAGTGTGTTGAGTGGCTGTTAACACCTTTTGTTCCTAAGCTTTGATTATATATTGCCATTTTGAAGGGAGATGATTTTAACTTCCTCTTTGCAACCTATGAGCTCCTTTTCTTCAACGCACAGGTGATCTCCTAAGAAGAGAGCAGGGTTCTTCTTCCTATCATCACTCAGTCTTTGAAGCTGGAAAGCATTTCATAATTGTCTCCTCGCCAGTTTCATAGCAGTAAGAAAGCACATTACCCTCACATTTTTCTGGGACGTTACTTCGGGCAGTTAAGATGTTAAAGTTGCCGGTTGCCAGCAGTGTTTTGGTGTGGTCTTTAGCACAGGGCTATAGAGACAGAGTGTGTACTCAACATGAAGCATCATCGTCCAGACGGAGAGAGAATCTCCCCTTTCACTCACGCCAGGTTCCCCTTGTTCCTCACAGACTTGCCTATTGACCTGCTCATCTATATGATAGAAGTGCCCTTTGCCTTTGTAGTCTAAAGAATTTTCTTTCATTTTTCTTTCTGTTTAATTATTCTTGCTTCCTCCTCAGCTCTCTCCTTGTACTTGTCAATCATGTTCTGCCATAAAGCAGGAGGATTATCTGTATGTGTATGTTTCCATATGCCCAACCAGAAGACAAACCTTTTGAAGGCAGACACATAGAGTCAGAGTTTGAAAATGTAATTCTGTCAAACTGTCTTTTTCATCAGTTGACTTCAGGAAGGTTGCCACACAGATAGGCCTATCCATTGTCTTGTAATGATACTGAATTTTAGGATCTCTCCTACCAAGCAAGAGACAAGCAGTAAGCTGATGGATCTTGAGCTGAAGAGGATCTCACTGTCCCTTGACAAGTATGCTGAAAGCACTGACAATATTGAAGTCTTTTTTGTAGACTGGAAGTACCTCAAAGAACTTTTCTTTTCCTACCCTATCTTCTTTTTCTTTTGCCCCTCCATTGACAATTTTGGTTTACAGAGCTGAGCACGTATTTTATTGCCAGGAGTTTCTTTTTAGCAGCTGTCCTTTCTCCAAAGGATATAGTAAGGCTCATAACATTGAATGGGTATCTTCAGAGAATTTCAGACAGTCTTACTCTGCAAACCCTGCTACTCCTCATTTGTGTGAGAGCCCGGTGTTTACCACCCTCTTTTTCCCCTGTGGTCAAGGAATCTTAAACAGACTTTGCAGTCAGTGGGTTCCTCTCTGGATGTAAACCCTTCTCCCCTGATGATTTTTCTATCAGTGGCATTTGGATAGTATTTCGAGTTATTCCTCAGCAGTTCTGCGAGCTTTTCAGAGAAGAGACCTGTGTATTATTTATAAATTCTCTTTTCTCGTTTCTGCCCTCCAGCTTTTACATTACCTCCTCATCCTAGTCCTTTCTACCTAATCCTAATTTACTGCTGATCAGAGCCATGGCAGCAGAACCAGTTACTTGAGGTGAAAAAAGAAGAATAAAAATAAAAACCTACATCAGATAAAGTTATGTTTTTGCCTTTGAGGCAATTGGTTTTGCTTGCAATGATTTTGGTGACATCAGGCAGAGCTGAACATTCTTCATTCTGCTTGTATATTGTCTGCTTTTGTTTCCTGTAGTGCAACTGTACCTCATAAAATAACGGGTAACAAATTGTTCATTCTGAGTGTTTGGTTTCACTTTGCAGTGTACAGCAGAGCTTGTGCTAGAATCTGTTCTTTGTTTATTTTTCCCCATCTTTTTGTGTGTATTTTTTATGTGTGTGGAGTTTCCATGTGTGTTCTTGAGCCAAATGTGGTCAGTATGCAATAGAGTACGTGGGGATCTTTACTAAGAAATGCAAAAATGTGCGGAGTCCTATAGCAAACTGAATTACCATCATTCCATGAAAGTAGGTTTGTTTTGTATAGTCTGTATAGAAATTATAACCTTTATTAACAGAATTTGTAGACTGAGCTGTGTTAGTCTGAAACAGAATATGCTGTTTCATGTGTATAGTTTGAATTTTAGCCAAGGGAAGGAGTCCCCTACACTCAGCTAGCTGATGTGCCAATTGTGTTCATGACTGTAACGCAGCATCTCTTTAATATTCTACCTGAGCGTTGAAATGGAACAGGCCATGGATGTTGATAAATCCAGAAGCCTGGCAAAGCAGTAGTACTTGGGAAGCATTGGAAAGCATCAGTTCTGCTTGCCTGCTGAGAGCTGCCTGCAGCTCAGAGTGGTGTGCTGCAGGCTAGCACCTACAGCCATGAGGCGTTCCCTCCTTTCTTGGGTTTCCCAAATTCTGTGACATGGTGGAAGAGGGCAATGAAAGGGAAAGAAGAAGCCAGCCGGGTGCCTTTCTTTTTCGCTGTAGAGAGCAAAATCAGATTGTAGAGAAGGAGAGACAGACACATAGTCTTTGTGTACACTAGCAAAGGGAACAAGCCAAGGTCCATTTTCTGTTACAGTGCAAGTATCACTGATGTGCACACGTGCTTCACCAACAGCCTGAGGACCTCATTCATTCAGCCTCCTGTGAGCAGTCTGTGGTTCATACCCTTCCTTGAACTGTGTGGCTGTTGTCTGGGAGAGCACTGGTTGTTAGAGCCAAAAATGAAGGCAGGAAGAATGCTATCAATTACAAGTTATTGATGATTTTGTGCCAGTGTTTGCCCTCAAGCTTGCACTAAACTGCTTCTGTTGAGTTAGTGCAGATATAAGCATTGAGCCTGAGGCTCATGGTAAGGGTAAGAGGGAAGGAGTAAAACAAAGGACACACCTGTGGCTCTAAACAAATTTGTATTTGACAGAAGCCATTAACACTTCCAGCGTAACGTTGCAAACTTAACAGCAAATTCACTGAGTACGTCGGTCTCAGAATATTTTTCACACCACCGTTCTAGTTAGGTCTGTATTTCTTTGTTCTTTTTCTCTGGTGATTTCTGTATGGGCCTGGCGGGCCAGGGCAGATGGGAACCCTTTAAAAAGTGATCTTGACAGGCCTGAAGACTGTCTTCTTAAAAGCTGGTAGTTACCTCCACTTTACTAATTCTTGATTCCACAGATTCACTTCCTGTGCTAGGAACATTCAAATTATGCTTTTGCTTCCAAGGTTTTCTTGTCATATAGCTCTTAATTTAGGATAATGAGATTTTTTTTTAATTGCTTTAAAAAAAAAAGGAAGAGAAAACCACACAAGAATATGAAATGTCAGTTCCCATTCAGCACTCAGCCTAGTTGAGAGGCTGCATGCATAACTACCTTGCATGTACCTGTTCTTGCCAGATTTGTCACTCCTTTATCAGTGAAATCTGCTTGGAAAATGTTGAGCTTTGCCTCATTTTCATATACATTTGCACATTTGTTGAGACAAGTAACAATACTGTAACACATGTTAGTGGTCACACTTCATTCAAGTGAGAGGACTAAGTAACAAGCCACGTTTTGATGTGTTTTCTGCTGGATGTAAATGTATGCAATACAGTTTTTTAGTTCATAGAAGTAAGTTCTTCCCTTACGCACTCAACATCCTGAAAGTCATGAACCTTTGTACCATGATACTCCTATTGCTACAATTGGATTTTAAGTTGTTTGAAAAGTGTGTAAGTAGTCCCTTTTGGCTACCCATATGAAGAGCCTAAAAAAATGCGCTCAGCTCTGTTGAAAGTAAATTATAGCTCACACTAAATGTCTCTCTGTGGCAGAGGAATGACCTAGCTAGCTTATGTTTTTGGATGGAAGTACATCTCCTTTTGTAAAGCCACTGTTGCTTGTTTAAAGAAAATTATTAGCACTGAAGCATGGAAGCCAGATTTTTGTAAAGTAGTGGACTCTGCCAGCTGATCTGTTAATCAGTAATCTGTGGCTCTGCCTTTCACTCAAATGCTGGTTGGAATTCTAGAGACAGACCCTCTACCTTTGCCTCTCATAATTCTGGATAGCTCTTCTCCACCTCAGTAGGATTAAAATTAAGCAGAAAGAAAGTATTTGTTTACTTTTCACAGGCAAACAGGTAACAGGCAATTCACTGTCACTGTGACAGTGTCATACTTTGAGGTGACACAATGTCTTTTCATTGAGGCAGATGTGCGTGCACTTGCACTGTTAACCTGCCTTCTGCCCAGACAGGCTGGTGTTTTCTAAAGGAACTTCTGTGGTAAAAGTTTCATGTACTTAGTGGAAGAAGGGTTATCTTAATGGTCTGATCATTTGGGAAAAAGTAACAGTAGTGTCTTTTATATAGATATACAAATTGACAATCATAAAGTACACTTTTCTCTGAAATACCTGAGTTTTGCAAGAATCTATGATGTAGTTAGTAAAGCAGATTTTATTAAGTTGTTTTGCTCTTCCACATGATAAAACTTCTTTCTTTTATATGCAGTGTAAGTTGATGTGCCAATGCAGGGAAACAGTATAACCTTGTCGAGGAAGAACCTAAGATTAATCTGTAATAAGATGTAAAGAAAATTTTAGAATTTTTAGTGTTGATGGTATATACAGTGTTCATGGTGTCAGTGTAATTACACATCTGTCATATAACCAAACCAGGATCAAATCAATTCATATATATGGTATGTATGACAATTGCATATATTTATTTTTCTGATACTTTATTATTGTACTTTCCTGAGTCATGCCAGAAGGAAGACAATGAAAGGTGTTACTGTTAGCTACTTGTAATTTCAGATACCCATACTTAAATATCTGCTATTGAGTATCTACTAACAGCAAACCTGAACATAATCTAGATACAGCCTCATAAAATAGGAGTTCTTGGGTCATTCAGACTACACCTAGAGTTCCAGTGAGCTTAATGAACTCACTTTTGGATACAAAAAGTGATAGACATTATTAGAATATATTATATGTGTTCATACTTCGGGGGTGTGTTACGAGTTATTTGATCTATGTAATAAGACTTGACATAATACTCGTGTATTAAGTGGCAGCTAAAGCTCCCTGTGCAACCTGAATTAAATTAAGAAACCTGTTGGAGATCACAGATGGGATCTGAAGTCTGAATCTTTCAAGTTTCTAGATCCTATTGCAAAATAGGGATTATTGCCTTCCAGAATTGTTTCAAGATTATTTCAAGATCTTTTCAAGGTATGCTCTCTCCTTGAGAGCCATCCCTATTGCATTCACGTGTCTGCAAAGATACATCTCAGTGTCCTTAGTTTCACATGGCAGCACAGAGCTGCCTAAGAAGGCACAGGGCCAGCATAGCTCTGATACAGTTTGGATTGGGAAACCACTAATCCAGGCTGTTAGACCAAGGCATGGCTTATTGAAATAAAATATTATTAATAAATTGAAATATTATCGACATTTATAAAAATATCTTGGACTCCCAAGGAAGAAATCCAAAGCTTTTCATTTCCCCCACCTCTTGAGAGGAAATTTGTATGCAAGCTGACTAATGCACCGAATTTCAGACAGATATGAATTAAAACCACTACGTTATGAATGCCTGAGAAACGGAGTGCATAGTGGAAATGACAGATCCAGCACAGGAATGCTATAATAACTTAATATTATAAATGCAATCTAATCAGAAATAAGCCCCTTCATGTTTCAGAAGGAGATTATAACTAGACACATTGCTTCTGTAGACAAATTCCCTGCTATGTGGCAGTTGTAGCAGTGGCAGGTCTTTACATGCCCACGAGAGCAAATCAGTTCCTGAAGAGGTAGTGCATTTGAAACTAGCAGTCAGGTTTTTTTTATTTTTTTGTATCTTTATTACAAGCATCTGTAAAGTTTGAAGTGCTGTCTGCTTGAGTAGAGTTCTCTGGAACAGATGTCTAGTGTGAGGCAATGTGTCTAATACCTTGTTTGGCCCTTCTCAGGTCGGGAACGCTTAAAATCAAAAGGTAACAAAATGTTTGTTTACTTATTTTAGGGGTTATGGTGCTGTTAAATGCAGGTACCTTTCAGATGGCCAGCATTTGAGAACTGTCATCCTTTTCATTCTGTGAAAGCCTTGAGAAAGAGGAAAAAAACATTTACTGAGAGACTTGTTAGTGTTCTTCAGAGGCATCCTCTTCTGTCTTCCACACTTTGTAACTGATCACAAGCACACAAATGTGGGGTTGGGGAATTTTTTGCTGTCATGAAACACTCTTGAAGAAAGGACTTAGAAAGCAGGTTTGCAGGAAACAAGGTAATGGGAGTATTTTAAACTCCTACATTCACATGAGGGAAAAGGGTGTTTCAAGTTGTTACTTGCATTGTAATGTGTGAATAATAAAATACTATCAACACTATTAGGCAACTGACTACAAGCTAGTTTTATTGGATAGCAAGAGATTACAAGTGTGGTTGCATTTCAAATGACAAATAGGTACAATATTTATGACAATAAATACATTGAAAATAGTAGTCTTGCTATCCCTTAGACAATACTGAACAGTTTAATCCCAAGAGATTTAGAAATACAAATATAATGAGTTATGCCTGATAGGGAACATACCTCCTGTATTTCCTACTAAAATTTAAATGTAATTTGAGTAGTAGCTTTCCTACTTGTCTGTGACTGATGTTAAAACTTGTATCTTACATGTTAAGATGTTAAAACTCATAGCTGTAGCCAATAAAATAAATAATCTCTGATAATATGAATGGAAAATAGGTAATAAATTTATGTTCATTAGTAATGAACAGAATTTAAATGTGTAGATCTCTAAGGACTAGAAGTATGTTTTTCAAAGCATTTCTGAAAGGCTTTGTGTAATGCCAAAATTCCTTCAAGAATAGGTATGAAAAATCAGCTAATCAGAAAGTCAGACTAGTCAACTGAAATATTTTGATTAGACAATATTTTTGTTCATGCTGTAGAGCTCTTTGTGGAATTATAGACACTGGATTCTTGAATATATCATAAAACAATCTTAAAATTGTTGAGAATCTGTGGTTTAGTAGCCTGTGTAAATTTACATCAATACTGCAAAATTATGTTTTTGCTACTATGTGGAATAACAGAATTTTGATTACAAACTTAGAGATGATAAATACCAAGAACATGTTAAAACTCTGGCACCTTTTCAACCTGTAAAACCTCCTCACTGGCTACTGCAGAGAGACTTTCATAATGAAACAGTGGATCATTTCTTGTAACAAGTTACAAGGTTAGAACTATTCCATAAAACACGTTAAGAATACAATGAAAAAAAAACCCACAAGCTGCTTCCTCTCACTTGTGGTAGACCAAGGCTGTGTCAGGAACACAAGTTACGGGCTTACTTTTTCCAAAATATTTGCACGAGAGGCGTAGGTATGTTGGCAAGCCCTGCACCCTGTTCACAGTGCTGGAAGCATCTGTTATTTCAGGGAAATAATTGTGGCTTCTGTTGTTTTAACTGAGTTCTGCTGCTGATACAGTTATATCTGTGGTAGAGTATTTACTGGCGTAAATGTTTGTTTAGAAATGTCATTAGGGTTTTTTTTTCCATTTCTATTATGAAAACTGGTCTACCAGCATATGCATGTTCATCAATTTCTTACAGTTTTTATAACAAATAGTAATCTCTTAGGCATAAATATGTTGTCAGCTGTTTCACATTATTTTCCCTGGGAACTCCATAGTGGCATTTTTAACCAGGGAAAAACCTAATCAGCTACACCAAGAAAATACTGACAGTAGCCCCATGCAGAGACATTGTCGAACCCTGTCTTCCTTACATGTACTGAGCTTGCTATAGGGGTGCTCCAGTGACTTAAAACAGGGGCTTGCAGAGAACAACTGAGCTTTTGCATGTTACATTTTCTCCTGCGTGCACTATCCCAGTTATGTCCAACCCTGTCTTATCTCCACTATATTGGCAGTTCAAACTAAGCTTTGTCCCTAAGGCTTTTCAGTCCAAAAAACCCTCCTCTGAGCTGAATCCTGGTTTAACTCTGGTTCAGCTGGCTCCCTGAGGTAAGGTGGAGGGTTGTAGCACATGGAGGGTGAGGAAGAGGAAGGTTGAAGTTTGTGTTGCTGTGCTGTAATAAAGGTATCTGGATTTACAAGTTTATCTAATGGTGATCCATGGACACTGTGTTGCTGCTTTGTGTTGTGCATGCTGTTTCTCGGGGTGGCTGGCATAGCTGAGAGAGAGGCATTGCTGACAGACTCATGTTTCAGATGTATTTGGTGTAGGCATTACTTGCCTCTATTATGAAAACATTTTCTGGCAGGATTTATCTGTGTTTGATTTCTTTAAATCATTGTTTAAGAAAAAAAAACCCCAAAGAAATCAAAACCAAGACAAATCCAAGTAGCTGTAACAAGGTGCTGTTTTAGAGATTGTATAATTAATTGTAGCACAGGGAGCTGGTCTGTATTTGTGTGAAAATTGTTAAAATATGTTTAAAATGAGAAGAAAATAGCAATATATCTTGGAAGTTAAAACCTCTTCCATGCATGTGGTTTACACTGAGTATGTTAATGTGCTATGCATTCATTAATTTAATACAAAAACACCATCTGTATAACAAAGATCAAAATAACTTCTGTATTTTCTTCATATTGAACCAAGTAGTCTCCAAATACCACACAGCAGGAAGAGCAAACACCTTACACCGCTTTCCCCCACCTTTGGGGCACCATTTTCTTTTGTATTCTCTCCTTACTGGTGTCTTACTGGGCAGGGTGACTTTTCACTAAGGGGAAGCTGATTGTGTCTTTCTGAGCTGTGCTTAACTCCCTGATTGAATTTCATTAACTGTGTTATCCATTCTTACCAGTGTGGAGGGATAACCCCACAAGAGAAGAGGTGCAGCCCAGCATACTTCATGCTGGAAATTCACTTGAAATGGCCTCATGGCAGGGGCTTTTTTCCACATACCTTGTTCTGAAACCTTCCTAATTTTCCTATCCCTTCTTGTTCATATCTGCTCTGATTTGTTAATTCCTTATTTTTTTCCCATGGACTTTTTTGGTTGCTTGGTTGGTTGGTGAGTTGTGTTCTTTCATTCCTCACTGCAGAGGCTCCTTTTTGGTGCTTCCTTACCATTTCACTGGAGCCAGCAGTGCTTTTGGCTTTGGCTCATCTGTGACTGCACTGAACCACTTAGTTCTGATTTAGATGAGAAATATACATTAAAAAAAAAATCTAGAAATGTATTTTTGAACTAGACATATTTTTGAGGCAATCTATTCTGGTTTAAAGATAGAAAGATGTGGGGCACCTCGAGTTTTAGGGAGATGTGAGCAGCAGTGTCTGCTCTCCTCTAGCCTGCCTCTTCATTTCTTTCTTTCTTAGTTGATAATCGCTTTTTTGTTAATTTGGTTGAATCTTAGTGAAAACTTGAGGGACAGGCTCAATTAATTTTCAGGAAACCCCCTCAAACTGCCTTTCAGTTCAATGCCCTGCTAGAAGACAGACTAAATTATGGGACTGCAGAACTCTGTGTAGACCCCGGCTTGGGTGCAGTGCATGTCAGCAGACAGAGAGAAAAAGCCATGTTTAGGCTGTCATATGAGAGTTCTACATACTGGCTTCAGCAAGAACAGGACTGGTTGCAGGATTAACTTTAAAGAAGTTTCTCACTACTTAATCCACAGTAGCTGCTGATGGGATGTTTGGTGCATCTCTTTTTACCATTACTGCTCTTCTGCTCAGACCTGGCTTTTCCTAATCCAGAGTCGGTATTGGTGTGGACAGCAAGGTTGGAAAACATCGATTTGGGAAATGAAAGGTAGCTTACTTGCTATCTTGAGGAACCAGGACCTTGGCAATTCACACTGGAACTTATATATTTATTCTTTGCACTTTCAAGTTGATGTGAGAGGAAGGATCAATTCCTTTTCAAATTTCAGATAATTACTAAGTATTCTGAGATTGAATTTGCATTCTTACAGGAAAGCTATGAACCTTGCAATATTTCAATTAGTAATACTTTTTGACTTCAAAATGCTTTCGGATTGCCTGTGACCACATCTAAAGAGATACTGTGGACGTTGTGACTAATTATGAGAACTGCATGTTAGCATTGTAACTAGCTAGCTTTGCCTTCCTCAAACAAAAGAAAGGAGTTCTTGCAGAAAGTCTGTATCTGTGAAGAGCAATAATCATAAATGATTGGCATATATCTGAGCAGTTACAATTTTGGTATCTCAGTTCTAGAACTACTCTGTTATTACTTCCTTTTTTGCTTCAAAACCTGCCTTAGAGCATAGACTGACTGGCATAAAATAAAATAATGGGGCTTGTTTCCAAATGAAGGTGGGTGATGTGCTATAAGATGAAGATAACCAGCTGAATTGTGCTTGCTCCCCAAATAACTGCAGTGCTGCATAGATCTGAACAAAAACCTCATACTTCCAGTATCTTTGAGGATATTGTTTTAAGGTGGCTTTCTTTTAGTTTCTAGACTGCTAGTTACTTGTTTGTAACTGCTTTTCTAGCATGTTATCCTCTGCTTCTAGCTACTCTGCAGACATGCAGGCTACCCAAGGCTTTACAGTTCCCAGGCACTGCCCTATTACTCTGTCCTGCTAGTTGATAACATCAGGTAGGAATTAAGGTCCCTGCTTATGTCAAATTTTAGCAAAGAGCCCTCTTACACTGGCACTGTAAGAAAAGCAAACCATAGGGTGTGGTACTAGAACAGGTAAGTTCATCACTAACCCAAATTTGCAGGGGCACAATTTTTGCTAGTGGAACAAGATTTTGTCATGGATTCAAATCCTTTCCATTACACAGAAGTTCCCAATATGACTGTAATAGGCAGGATTTTCAATTATTGTACTCAGGGACAGGAGACAATAAAAAAGGAAAGTTGTTTCTACCACTGCAACCCTAAATCATGGGGGAGAGTCATTCTCTAAGACTGTAGCCTATCTTGAGCCAACATTTCACTGTGGAAAAAAACGTAACACAGAAGGAAGCAGAAGGAGGGGGGCAGTGGTGAGGAAAGGGCATAGTTTTCTGTTGGGTTAGGAAATCAAGTCAGTTCCCCATGCAGGTAGATGAGTAATAAAGGGCAGAGAGGGGGAGGTGGGAATGGCTTGCTAGAGCAGGTGGAAGGTAGGGTGGGGTGACCCCTTTCTGTTGGCAGGCAATGCGAATAGCTCAGCCTTAAACTATAACTTCAGCCTTTGTAGCACTGATGTCAAATACCTGTGATCTTTTAAAAACCTGCATCCTGTTTTGCATCTTTTTTAGCATTCAACTGAAGGCATTGGGGGTGGCAGAGTGGCTTGAGTTTCTGCAGAGAGGTATCTGATTCTGTGCTCCTAAGACCTAACAGGAGACCTAAGTCTCCTGTTCTTTAAGGTGTTTTCCTTGCACTTGGAATGTATGTAGGGCACAGATGTATTAGTTAAACATGTTGATTGGTGATTGCAGTATCAGTGAAAGTGAAGGTTTCAGTGCTGACTTGCAGTGTATTTGCCATTTATTTACGTTTTAGGATACCCAGTGGGATATGAGAGTGAACTTGTCCTGCTCTTATTTGAGCCCCAGTATGCTTACTGTGCACATTTGTGCAATTGCTGTGAAGAAAAAATCACTACCATAGTCTGTAAACGTGAGCAGCTGTAGTGGCTTTCTCCACAGAAAAATGGAGGATTCTATCCCAGACACCCTGTGAGTTTGCTCTGTGTCTGGCTGCAACTGTGCCCTGGCAGCACAGGAGCACGGTCCTGCCTGAAAAACATGCTGCAGTACAATCTGGGCTGCAGTTGGTCCTCTCCCCAAAGCCCTGCTGCTCAATCTCATTGCCCTCTTGCTCTCAGAGACTATTTACTCCTTAAAAACACCTCTCAAACAGCTGCACAAGGCGCATGGAGGCAAGCACTTTTAAATAATACAGCTCCTTTAATAGCTAGTCTTTAGAGCAGAGTGAGATGAGCTGAGCTCCTTGATTTCCACAGAGCTGAATGTTTGCTCAGTTCTCTGTAGCATACAGCCCTAAGGAAAATGACAGTCTGCAATCACTTTGGCAGAGGTAGATGCCGTGTAGGTGTGATGCAGTACTTGCACTGTTGGTTACTCACAAGTTAGAGATGATGAGGAAGTATTTGGAAAGAATGAGAATTCAAAGGCCTGAACTTCATTCTGTAAAAAAAAACAACAAACCAAACACAAAATGCTTTGCTTTCAATGTATGAGTCTCTTTGCTGTTGGGCTCTCAAGTGCTATGGTGATTCTATAATCTCTTGAAAAAAACTAGGGAATGATGGGCAAAACTGGACAGTGAAGCAACAAAGAATTCATTGCTCAATTAAAAAAAAAAAAAAATTAACAAGCAGAAAGGTTCATGTTGAGTCATCCCAGCTCTCTCCTAGTGCTTCATTTTGTGTGAGTTTGGAAAGAAGGTGGAGAGATGCCAAAATCCAGGGAGGAGATCCCATGTAATCCTGTAGTGTGCCAGAGAGGAAAGGCTGGGCAGAAGGATTACACGTGCTCCTGATGTGTTCATTTATGGTAATGCAGCTTTGCTATTTGCCAACCAAATGGATACTTAAAAGAGGAGATTAATAGTGGAGAACATCAGCTCAAACCTGCCATGGCTGTTTGAAATAAGGTTTATCTGATAAATGGTATTTCTGTAAGGTCATTCTGCATTTTAGTTGTTTTACTGCAGGCTCTTGCTAATTGATTGGAAACTTGTCTTGAGAGGTCAGGTTTGTTCCGTGGTTTTGTTAAGAGTGAGAGCTGTTAGATGTGGCATGAGGCTGTACAACCTTTTTGGGCAGCAAATCCCTGCAAAAAGGCCTCATGTTATCAGTGTCACAGGGATATGCTTTTGATGTGTGCACCTGTAGCCCTGGGGGTAGAGACAGCACATGGCCTGTGGGCACTGAGCCTATGCTGGTGCTGTGTCTGAAACTTGCTTGAGTTTTGAACAATTGCATGAATGTCCCCATCTTCAAGTCCAGTCTGTTTCAAAATAGACAATGCCCAAAGAAGCAAATTTCTTCAGGTATCATTTAGCTTCAACTATTTAATTAGTTTTACTGACAGTAAAGGAGAAGTGAGTGTGATACGTCAGCAAACAAACTAATTTTTGTTTTGAGAATGTATTAATAATAATATAAAGGCATTGAAATACCTGATGTGGATCCCTCTTCTGCAAACAGAAAGAGTATCTTTGGTGCAATATTTGCATTTCATAAGCTTTGCTGAGATTCATATTGTGTAGAGAATATGATAAACTGTTTTGCAGAATTTAATAGGAGATAAACACCAATTTTAGTGCATGAAGAGGTGCCTGTTTAGTGATAAAGCTAAGATTACTATCAGCAGATAAAATTTTCCACAATACTCTTTGTTTCCCAATATTAATATAAAGTGCTGTCAAAAAATGAACTTAAAATGTAACTTGATTCAATTGGGGTGAGGAAATTAAGAAACAAGAAAAAAAGGTATATTTTTTTAGCGTTTTATTTTTTGTTTAACTTGTTTGTAGTGAATCATCCGCTCTGTCTCTCAGTAGAACAGTCCAACTTCATGTGTAAAAGTTAATTCTTAGTAAAACAGGAGATGTTTGTAAAGAGAGTAGATAATCCAGATAAACTGCAGGTTCTCAGTAGCCTGCTTTTTACTTAATCTTTGCTTAGAGTAGATTAGGCAACCAGGTTAAATCAAACAAGCGTGCCTTCATTTCTGAGGCTTCATTCCAGGCCAACACCGAGCATGAAGAATGCTGGTTGCCATTTCATGGGGTGAAGGTTGCCAGATCCACCAGCTCTTCTCAGAACCTTTTGCTGGCGTACAGGGAGTTTTTGGCAAGGCAGTATTTCAGAAATGCTGCCACATCCACGACATGAAGCATTTAGAAAGTGCCAATGCCCCTTTAAATTTCTACATGATAATTTTTTCGTGCCTTTTTTGTTGTAACCAAACCTAACGTTATCTGAGGAGGAATCTCACAAATTCCCTGTCATAATATTTTACTGTGCAGTAGGTGGTTTCACTGCTGGTTCTTAGCAGCTTTGCAGAAGCAGACGCCCTCCATTTTGAGAGGAATGCACCATCTCCTCGAAATGGCAGCTCTGGACTGGATCACTGGGTGTGTTGTCAAGCCACATTAAAAAGAAAAAAAAAAAAAGGAGTGGGGGGTCAGAAGCTTTCATAGGCTCAGAGTGGCAGAGGCCATATTGTACAGAAGGTGGAAGACCTTGCCAGACAAACATTTCTTTAAGGCCTTTCCCCATCAGAAAAATCTTAAATTTTCTTGCCAGCACTTGGGATTGCCCAGGCAGTGTCCATAACCACCTCCAGCCTGAGTGCCCTCAAAAGGCTTTGAATATTTCCTGTTATCAGTAGGAAATGTCTGTGTACAGCGCTAGTGCCTCCATGGGCCATGTTTTTGTTGTACGCCAAGTGCTGCTGCTGTGGCCCCAGATGGTGGTGAAGAGTGCGAATCTCGGGTCCCACAGGTGCTCAGCAGTGCAGGCTCGTGAGGTTCGTTTTGACACATAACCTTCATTATTTCACATATTCTGAAGTTATTTTATATTTTAACCATGTTAAATATTCATCTTACTGGGTTCAGCACTTTATGAAGTTAAATCTCCCAAAGCGCTCTGTCGTGACATAAATCCATGGAGGGAGAATGCATGCCAGCAGGTGTCATCCTGCAGTGTTTGGTGAAGGCCTTTTTGCACGACTAGAGTGTTTTAGTACCCAGGTAAGGTACACTGAGTAATATAGGGAACTCTAGTCTTGTTGCTACTAACTGCCCTAACTGTAGCATGTTTAACAGTCAAAAAATTTAGTACTCCTTTATGAAGGGCTTATAGGTGCAGTGGCAGAAGGGTATGACTGAAAGATGGACTTATTTTGGGAAACCTAATTATAACTGCATCATTTTACTTTTCTGTTATTGTTGCCCAATTTTGTCGTGCTTCTAGTGTTGCTATTAATGTCTTCCCAAATGTCAAATTCAGACTGCTGATGGTGATCATCTCATGTCATATTGCTAAATATATACATGCTGTTGAGAATGTCTGATGTAAATGTTATGCCAGACCTTCTACATATGCATATTGGAAGACTTCTTATGCTAAATACCTGCTATCAAATACATACTTAACTATTTTCCTAAGTGGTATACGAAACAAATTGAGACTTTTTTTTTTTAGGCATCATCATGCTATTGCATTATTTTAAATGATCTATGATAGGAAAGATCTCACTTCTGAATGGATGTGACACTGAATGATGCTAAGTAAGAAATTCCAGATATATCTTCACTTTGAACTGAAAGCTAATGTCATTTCTTTATAAATATTTCTCTGAGAGATCTGGATGCATGTGACTACCACCTAGAAGTCAAATGAAGAAAACCAAAAAATGCCTCAGGGACGTTCTTAGTAAAACTTTCTAATATATTAAAAAAAAAAAAAGTGTTCCTTCTCGTCTGGTAAATTCAATACCGCTTCAATTATTAATGTCAAATAACTCTTTATTTCTTTTTTTCGGAGTCATTTTGGAAACAAAAAGTCACGTTAGTTGGCTGTACATGAATGAACACTTACTGTGTGCAGCATAAGTTCTTTTGTTCAGTTTACTAGTCCTTGGAAGCACCCTGTGCAAAGTTTTCCTCTGATACATATTGAATTTCATGTGTTCAAGCTATTTGAAGTGTACAATGTTTGTAATTTGGATTGAAACATCAATTACATGCTGTTGGAGCTGCTCTTTAAGTGCTTTTCTTTGTAAGAAATCACCTGTAGCTTCACTTGTAAATAAGATTGCAAACATAACTGAAAAAAGAGTTAGTATCTTGTTGCTACTGAAAATGGTTGCAAATGACTGTGGAGATTACGTACCAAGGGAATAAGATTTCACCTTTATGATGGTTTTGTGATGTTTCCAGTGGCCTTTAATATTTGCTGTTATGCTATTTTCATAGTTAAAAAACAAGGTCCTGAAATTTTAGAATTATAAGGTATTTATTATATTCCCCACATCTAAAAAAAAAAAAAAGAGGTCTGAATTCTAGCACATGAATACATAACTGTGGGATTTCAAAGTGCCTGTATCCTGTTAGAACAGCAAACCTTTGGATATCAATTTTTAAAAAATGAGGGATGCCATTCGTTTTTATTAAGCTGGGATTTGAATGCCTGGAGAAAGCAATTGGGGAGGCATTTCTTGTGGAAATGGAAGTAATATTCCTCATTTGTGATGTTAAAAATGTTATTTTTGCCATAGTTACGTTCTTTATCAATAAACCTAGGAATATGTGCCTAAAACAAATATGCTTATTTTCTATTTCTACTTATAACTTTGGCTTTTTATTATTTTAGTTTTCAGGGTGTTTTTTCTGTAAGACCAAAACCAAAATTGAATATACAGGTCTCTAAAGGTGCCATTGTTTCTTTGTGATGGAAAGGGCAGTGTATTGATTACAGAATACTGAGGCATTGAAAACTCTTCGTTCTATTATCAAGTCTAAGGGAAATTAGTGAGTGATGTTTTTCGGTCAAGGAACTTTGGAATAAAGTTAAAATTAACTATTTTATCTGACCACAAAAAAATAGGACAAGAATAAAGGAGCAAGCTGGTAATTCAGCCATTTCCTCCCTTTTTCTTAATTCAGTGAACATCTTTCCATCTTTTGTGCAGCTTTCCACTCTTGTCTGTTTGGTTAGTCACATATTCCAAATCTTGTATGAGTGTTGTAGAAGAAGCTTGCAATTTCTATGAAAGATTAAGGTTATAGCTGGTCAATCTAAATTTGCCAGTGTACTTATATGATTTTAGATGTACAGTAAGTGAGATGATGCAACAGAAGTTTCTGGGTTTAGACCTGTCTTATATCCTGGCCAATGCTCTTCACCACAGGAAATTTTAGTTATTTTTATATTTTTCAGCATCCAACCTTGAGGCATTTTGTACTATTTCTCTAATTATGCTTATGAAGTGACATTGGTCACTTTGGGGGAACCCTTAGGGACTATTGGGAAATCATTTTCGTAAAGGTTGCTGTTTAGTATAGGAGGTGGAAATAATTAGTTTTTTTATGGTGGGTTATGTTTGTTTACAAGGAAATTGTATCCTACATTTAGTAGGGTAAAGCCAGTGCATTCTTCTTCATGCAGTAATTGTTGTCTTCTGCTATAAAATTAATTCAAGAATTCAGTACAATCTATTTTAACTCAGGCTTATAATTTTAGTGCATTTTGTGTTCATGGTGAACATGATTATTCTTAAGTGTGTTTGAGATTAAGGATGGCTTTATGAACTCAGCATTATAATTATTGATCCTCATTTCAATGTCTTGTGTTTCAGCATAAGCTTGAGTATATTCTTGTTACGAGGAATTCTTGCAGGAAGTCCATATGCTGAAGAAGGACAAGCTAGCGTGGATAAACTGGCAAATACAGAGAGATGCAATTAGCAGAAAAGGAAAGAAAATTTTCTGAAGTGATATATATCTAGTAATACTAGAAATAAGGGAGGAAATTACAGTATATATTGGGAAAATGTGTAGATTGGAGAACAAAGTAAGCATAGCATTTCTCTGGAGAAAGTTGTCTAAGTCCTAAATTTTTTTAGTAGTAGACTGCACACAGCACTGTGAAATAATGTGTATGAAAGCGAGAAGAGGAAGGGGGTAATTTAGTGTCTTTCTACCTCTTAGAGCCGTAACCTCTGCGTGAGATTCAGTTGAACATGGAAGCTGTGCCAGAGATTTAAATGCAGTATGTGCTTCTCCATGTCCTGAACTGTGAATCAGGAGCAGCTAAGCACATGATGACCCTCTCTCACTTTGGGTAGATCAAATTAGGACATTCAATAACTCCCTTACAGGGATTCAACATAAAAATTTTAGTTACAAGTGGGGAGGATTGAACCTAATGGTAAGAAAGACAGCACACGCATGAAACTTACAAGAGCCCTTTCACTGGAGCATGTGGTGCAGTTGAGTATAGGCATTATTTTCCTTTTTAATTTTTTTCAGTTGTCTAGTGCCAATGCAGACCTTGTCAAGCCTGCATTTTGTTGTGTGAAATATAGTCAGTGGCAGCTGCCACATACAACAGGTCAGGTGCCAAGAGGCCCCTCTCCATGCAGGTTGGCTCTACAGGCATGAGTGCCTGAAAATCCAGTGTTTTATCTTTCTGAGCATTCCCTCCCTTGCCAAGATTACACCTATGACAGCCCCACAGAGATATGTGTTGCTGCTCTTGATATTGTTAATATTAAATATTAAAATTAAGTATAAAATATTAATATTTTAGTAGTCACACAAGTCTCCACACATCTTTAGAGCATCTTTGTACTAAACACTTTTCAACCATGTAGAGGCACAGCCCTGTCCTGAAGAGCTTGTAATATAAAACAAAGGATTTATGAAAAATGGGGAAGGATGACACAATCACATACCTCTATAATACATTTTGATTTTACTTTATGGGTAAAACACCAAATGTTCCTATTTTCTCTTCAGCCAAGCTGTTGGTTGGCTGATTTGGAAGGAGAAACTGCAAGTAGGTGTGGATTTGGGTTTGATTGCCTTTCCCAGATACTTAAGCGTATTTCTGTAATTTATAAAAGCTTGTCGTTTCTCTTCTAAATTAAAAAAAATAATAATTTCAGATGCAATATTCAAAAATACTGAAGATAATGAAATTTATAGGACATGTTCCTGGCTGCCCCTCTCTTGTATTTTACCATCTAAGGAGTATACCAGTGCTACAAATACACCTTTTGTAGCTAAAGTTTACTGACTTTAGTCAAATTGGCAACAGTACAAATTGATTCCAGACCCAGGATCCAAATTTATTGTAATTGTTTGCAAACAGATGTTGATTCAAGTTGCTGCGTTTAACAGCTAGATTTAAAATGCCACTGTCTGGTGGTAAAGCGTTGATTTGGGTGACTTGGGGCAGTTTACTCCACACCCCAAGGGGAGCCTCTGCTGTGCCATTTGTGGCTGTGCTGCACAGGAGAGGCAGTGGGGCAAAGGCACGAGGAAGAGGCCATTGCAACAGGATGGCCCTGCAACCTGGCTTGTTTTGGTCAGTGGGGCCTTGGGGAGCCCCATCCAGGAGGAGGCTCTGTCTGTCAGGGTAGAGAGACAGAAGTTGGGCTGTGTTTCCTTGCAGTTGCACTGATCAGGAATAAAATTTGTTTAGAAAAGATTATCGCAGGCTAGCCAGTTTTTTTATTGTATTGTCTGAGCAGAAGCAGTTCTGGGAAGAGAAATTCTTTATTTGTAATGACTTGTGAAGATTATTATGGTCCCTAATACATAAATCCTCACAATGCACTCTGATGACCAAGGATCTCTGTCATGCAAGAACTGCTGAATTCAGTCATACAAAATATACATACAGTCGTACAAAATATACACCCAGCAGAAATACACACCAACACCAGTAAGTGTCATAGACTGGTGCGACATGGGCCTTGGAAGGAAGGCAGAGACTGACTTTCATTAGGATTTCTCCTACTTCTGGAAGAGTACCTCAGTGTACAAAGATGGGGATAACTTCCTGCGTGGGCATCTGGCAAAGCTGCTGCATAGAGGTGGGTAGATTCACTTTGGTGTTTTAGCTCTAGCTGTCTTGTTATCTAGCCCACATACTTTGGTGTCTGCTTCTGTGTGTGTGTGGCTTTGAAGGTTTTGTGTTTCTGTGTCTCCTTGCTTGGGATTCCCTAAAGAACTTCCCCCGCTCCATTAGAAATTGAATCACTCTGCTCCATAAAATTAAGAAGAATATGGCTTGTTTCCTTTTGCATTTTTATGACAGTATCAAAAGTTCCAGTTTCCCTGGCTTGCTGGCAGGTATGTCTGGTTTGCATTGCACTTCAGCTTCTGTTCTTCATCAGAAAGGGACCCAGTCCATCCATGCTTCTGGCTTTTCCGTGTGCTCCCTTTAGTGTCACGTGCATCTTCTCCCACTAACCTTAACCTCTCATATCAGTGCTGTAAAAGTTGATAATTTCTTGAAGTGTTTCTGCTTTTTGGGAAACCTAAGTATGCAAAAGTGATATTTTAAATACTGTGTCTTATTCTAGCTACTACGTATTTTCCACATATTAGTATTTCAGATGTTATCTGGTTTTGAATGGTTTTAGGTTTTTCTAATTTTTTTTTTAATTAAAACAGACATCTCCTCCTAAATATAGCAACTGCGTAGTGACATCACTTTTTGCGTGAAAATATTGTCAACATTTTGTATTATGTGCTCAAGGATAGTCTCTTACTTCATGAGAACACTATTTAGTGTTTAACTGCTTTGTTTATTTGGGGCTTCTTAGCATTACATGTTTTATAATCTAGTTGTTTATGATAACATGCGACTGTGACATTTTTATGATGTTTTACATCGACTTACATACATACCTTATTGCAAAACTTAGTTTTGTGGTCTCAGTTTTTACTGCCCCAGTCCTTCAAATAAATCACTAAGGAAATAAGGTTTAAATAGGACTGCCATGTTTTCAAATTGATGTCTTCTCAAAGCAAAAGAGGGTCATGGCCACTCTGTCCAGCGAAGCAGTATGTTTAGCCACACTAGCTCATCATGGTGTCACTCTTCTTCCCTGCTTCTTTGCTTTAGTTTCCATGACTAGCTGTTATCATTTTATTCATTCTTAAGAATATGTGTGATGCAACCTCTCTGTCTCTTTTCATTACTCCTGTTACTATAGTGTTACGCAATTCCATGGTGTCCTTCACATGTTTCCATGTATTCTTCTCCACTCCTGATCAGCTAGTGTTACTGAACTGTGTAGAGTATAGCAGAGCTCCGTGGAAACCCATCACACCGTTGTAGCTGTTGAGACACTATGTGTTGATTCGCCCCAAAATTATTCGCATCTCTTGTTGGTGCCCCTTTCATTTTCTCCATGTTGGAGTCTCCCTCCAGCCCCTTCCACACTCCTGTCAGTAGATGAACTTTGTGTTCATGTATTTGTTATTAGCTTGAACAGGGAGCTGTAAAGCAATTCAAGAGAACTTTTTGCTCTTGACAATTGCTCGGTCACTAGCGCCCTAAAGGTTATCTTCTTGGAGCTTTTGTTTCCCTTCTCAGAGTTAATCAGAGACATAAAGACTATTTTGTCTTGAGACGTACAGCCACTGAAAAGCAACAAAGGATCAGCACAAATCACTAAACTTCTTGTGGCATACAAGACTTGGTCATCTCATTAAGTATTTATCTATGCTGTCTTTTTTCTCTGTACCTTTCATGTTTCTCTGAAGGGACAGGGTACCTTATCACCACATCCGCTTGTCCTTATGCCTCTTTGTGAAGTACCAATGGGAAGCTCAATCTTTTTTTAGTGAGCCAGACATAGAAAAATTCCTTTTAGTTTATGCATTTTTCAGTTTTGCAGGAAAATCTTATGTGAGCTCTTTTAAGTTCTGTTTGCCTATAGTATGGCAAACCTTTGTGGTACCTAAATCCTGTGAGTTTTGTTTCTGGTGTTTCAGTTTGGGGTTTTTTTGTTTAACTCTTCGGTTTGATTTAGGGGTTTTGTTGGGAGGTTTTTTGTTGTTAACCTTCTAGTTTGCATCATTAATATGGTTTAAACATGTACATAATGAGACGTTTCCCTTTTGCAGTCTTGTTTCTTTTCTGAATAAAGGATTTCAGTCTTGGGAAATTTATACCTGGTTTTGCATTGGTCTGTGCATCTACTGCACGCAGGTTCCTGTACTCTTCACATTTTGTTCTTGGTGTTGAGCACCATGGCAGCCTTGACTGTTGCCAGTGAGTGCATTGCTCTTCTGCCATCTAGGTCACTGCGTGTTTTAAAAGTACTAAACTTCAGTATATCCCAAAGAGTACTTTCTGACCCAAATGGAGAAATCAAAGTACAGGTCTTGGAACTTGCCTGCAAAAAGGAGCTAAATTTGTCTACCAGCAAGACCTATATGAACTGAAGATTTTTTTTTTTTTTTTTTTAACTTGTCCCCATAGGGTGAAATATTTGGATTATGTTTTCTGTATTATTTAGCTTTTGAGGGTCATTGTAAAGCTCTGCTCTGTTTTTCTGTGTTACCGTGCATTTGAACTTCTGGCTTTTCGTAAGCTATTCTTATATGTATTGGTGGACTTTTCTAGTTTTGTTTTAGAAAGCTTATAAAAAAATGTAGAGGATGTGTATGCAGAGCTCAGTATACAACCACAGTATCTTATGATGCAGACTCCAAAATAATGAAGCTTTCTCATGCTTCTGTTTCTTTGATTTTGTCAAGAGGATTGCTGGCTGCTCACTTCTGTATGTTGAAGTGAACGTTTGTATTTCGATAATATTCTGTTCCAGGTCTGGAAGTCTTGCCCAGCATTCCTTTTATCCTGTATGATTGAAATAGTGTATTTTACTTTGTGGTTTACTCAGTATGGCTGTTGAACCTCTCTGCTAAGCTACAAGTACAAAATTTTGATCATATTTTTATCAAACATCTCTGTGTTTCAAACTACTATTTTGATGCAGAGCAACTATTAAGTAATTTGCTGCACTTAAAATCTCCATAACATTGCTACTAGAATTAACTTTTCATTCTGCCTTCTCAAGTTTGGCCAAAATTTGAGTATTTCTGTACTCAAAAGAAGACATTTTCTTGTGTATGACTAATCATTTGACCTCTTTTTTTAAAAATTATTTTCTATTTGAATTGATTTAATTTATTCTGATGACTGATACTCTGCTTTGTGTTAATTCAGTGAGTAGGTTATCTCAGAATTTCACAGTAAAATGCAAGTAGATGAGATGATTTCTCCGAGTAAGCTAAAATAAGTTGAATAGAGGAATATCCTTGTCAAAGAAACCTGAGAGAAAATTTTTTAATCTGAAATTGTGAAAGACAGTTTCAGATGTCAGCTATTTTGAAGAAAATAAAAAGTTGAGGCCAGAAAATAAAGAAAACAAACGGCAGCAGCAGTTATCATAAAACCTTGTATGTGATTCTGCTTTTTGCCTTCCCTCTCATGTGCTGTGAATGGTGATACTGGACATAATACAAAAATTTTTCAGGAGTCTTACCAGAACCTTTATCAATGCTGAAAATTTATTTCCAGAGTTGTTGTCTAGATCTGCTGTAGTGCTCAAGTCATTAAATTCCCTAATCTGGTGGCAGGTGGGTGAAATTAAATTAACAGGACTTCAAAATATGCTTAAACTTAAGGCTAGGAGTGAGTTAGGTCCTGTGTTCTGGGCACAGCAGACTTGAATGGCTCCTTTGAAGGAATCCTACCCTACAGGGCTCAGCAACTTCATGCTCATTAAAAGTAAGAATCATAACTTGACCTTTGGCAATAGATTCTGTATGTGTTTGACTGTGTTTGGATGAGGCAAATAAATGCAGTGCTTCAGATGCTGGTGCAATTCATATGGAGCAATGAAAGAAAAGCTTGTTTCCTTCTACGTAAAGACATTTTCCCTCCCACTGTTGCCACTACACATTCAAGGGCACTGACGTAGAAAAGAGTGGCATTACCAGAGTCAGCAAGGCCTTAGGGACCATTGTTATTTTAACTAGTGCGACAGAAACATGCTCTGAACAAGGTAAGAGGGCAGCAGTCTGGAAACTTCTCGTGGCTGCCCCTTTCTCAGCCGCGCAGTCACTGGTGGCAAGTGTCACCGACACGACTTGGTGGCAGCCCTTACAGTGCCGGATGGCCGCAGGCAGCTCTAATTATGTGTTGAAGTCTGCTGGTAGCACAGCAGGTAGTGTCCCAGAACAGTGCCGCTCAACTTCACAATTTGCTTCCTGCTCAGGGGTGAGAAGGGCTATTGAACAAGAGCTGTAGGATTATTGGAGGTGTTGAGAGGAGCTGCTGCCTAGAGGGATGGCTGTTTTATAAAGGTGTTTTCTTTTGAAAGCACATTTTAGCAACCATTTCTGTATTAGCTTCACAAAATATTTGAAGCTGTATCTGCTTTTCAGGTAGAAAATGTCTATAAAGTAATTTCAAGATATTTACCAAACCTTTGTGGGTTTTCCCTATTCTTTCTTTGTCCTCTTTTCATCTTCCAAATTGCATTTTCTGGGGATTAAATAATAATGGGCCTGTTTTGTCAAAACTCCTTAGCCACTGCAGTATTACAGCCCAAAGAGAGTGTGGGAGTCTTCTAGCAGTACCTTGAATTTCTGGTCTGATAATTCTCAGGAACAAAAATATTATTTCAGTTGCTAAAATCCCAGCTGCCATATTTTCAGGTAATTACTGAGAAAAAATTATCTTACTATATGGGAAATGGTTACTGAATGTACCCTAATTTTTAAGTACAAGTAAGTTTAGAGAATGCCTCATATAATATGGGTATCTGCTGCTCTTATATAATCCTTAGGTTTATATAACAGTCTTTGTGAGGTTATTTCATCTCCCTCATCAATTTGGGAGAAAATTTGGGAGTTTTTCTTCTGTTGGAATGTAAAATTGAGTTTTCATAGTTACATCTTAATTTTATTTTCTTCCCCTTTTTTTCTGCCTTTTTCTCACTTTTCTATTCTGTTGTATGTATACATTCATTGCAGAAAAAGAATTTATGGTATTTTGTAGTGTCTCTACACGATGTTGTGCATAATACCATGAACAAAGTAACAAAAAGATGGTGTTTTTAGGAAAGTGTCACTCTAAAAATTACTGCAGACATTAAATAGTAACATTATGTGCCTCTGATCTTGACAGATACTTGGTCATAATTGTAGCCTGTCTGCAAAGATTTTGTATCTCATATCTAAGAAATAAAACATGGAATAATAGTGCATGTGAAATTCTTTTGTTTGTTTTAATACTGGTAATACTTGTTAACATAAACTTTGGTGCTTACCAGTTTCTAAATATTTCTTAATTCTGATGAAGATTACCCATATATTAATTTTTATATTCTTGCAAAAATGAAAAAATAAAATATATTAGTTCTGATTTTGGCATGGGGCAGTATTCAGATCTAGGTTACTTTGCTGACTCGTTTGCAGGTGAATTCTGACTTTAGGTGTCCTGTTTGGTTTTCCATCCTCCCCAAGGCTTAGGCAAGCAGCCCCAACCCCCAGTATCTCTCCTGTCACTGACAGTGCTCTCCGTAGCATGGCAGGGACATGCTCTGCCTTACTGTCATTTTAAGGTCCTACAGATTTCTCATTTAGCACCGTCTTAAGTGCCACAGCTTTTACTAGGAGGAAAAGGATTTCTTTTAATAATTAAAAAGGGTCATGTTTCCTCTCCTGGTGTTGATTTGAATGAACAGGGAATTGTGCTGAACTGTGTCATTGGCAGTGAAGGCTGCAGTCAGATAAGCCCTGCTGGCAGCGGCACAGCCACGTAAGAGGTTTCTGCTGCCAGCTGCTTGTCCAAGGCTTCGTCTGTGCGTGCCAGCTAAGTGCCCAGGTAGCTGCTCCCTAACCTGGACTGCCCAAACAGTCCCTCATGCATTTCCAATAGCAAAGCCTTTTTAGCCTGTGATTTTGACATTGGGGGTTAGGAAATGAGTGTGTTCGTGTGATGTTTAGGGGTGTTGTCCCCCCCCTCTGCCGACTCCCTGGGTATTGAGCAGCTGGAAGCAATAACCTCTTCACCCCACTCAGATGCATCCAGGGCAATGCATCTGCCAATGGCCTCAGGCAGTCGGAGCTTTCTTACGACTTGAGAGCCTCAAGGGATTTTGGTCAGTCCCATTTGTGGGTAGCAAATGGCCTGGAGATGCAATATATTCAGTGAGAGTAAGATAAAGATAACGCTAAGATATTCAGTAGCAGAATTCAGGAAGCTCTTACAGTTTTGCTGGTGAAAACTTGGACCTCTGTGAGTTCTCATGCATGTAAGGTAGGGGTTTTTTGCACTGAGCTGCAGAAATTCCCCTTGTAAGCATATGCAAGTTTTTATAGCTCTCACCTGAGTCACAGTCCTACCAGGTGTATAAGCAGGTGACTTAAGTGATGTAACTGTGTGCCTGAAGTATATACTTCTTAGCAGGCTATGCTACAGCTCACTTTCCCCTTCTTTATTACAGTTTGAAGTGTGTTACATGCTTATCAGGCAACAGAAATAATCTGCATAACTATTCTGAACAGCACTAAAGAAAAAACAGCTTTAATGTTTGAGGAAGAATACTTCCATTCCATATCTGGACAAAACAGAAATCCTAAAAATTTTCATGATTTGCAATACAAAAAAAAACCCTCAAAAAACCAGTTTCACTGTAGTTCCTTAGAAACATTTCCCAAAGATAATTTTGAAATTCTTCATTTAAACTATATAAAATAACTTCTAATGCTGATTAGATTACATTTCGAATTGATATATTTTAAACAAGCAAATAGGAGCATTTCTGAGATATTTCAAACTGATGACAGCGGAATGCTTTGGAGTTCACAGCTTTTTTCTTTCTGGAGGAGTAGCACCTCCAGAAAGCTTTGTAAGTGAAGCGACTCCTCCAAAGAAAAGGAGCTCTTGAGGATAGCATTCAAGACTTCTAAATCCCTTCTGGAAAGAGGGTTTTGATGCAAAACCCAAGACACGAGTATTGCAATGCCAATCTTTTAATATAGGGGCATTTCAAAATACACACTGCCTAAAGCTGCAGGTTTACAAAATACTGTTTCAGAGTATATGATGTTGAGTTGATTAGCACAGAAATGGATCCATACTCAAAAATCAAAAAGGCATGTTTACTGTTGTTGCATAGCTGAAACTTGATAATTGGAGTTTTTTCCCATCACTTTGCTCCTCCATTTTTTTTTACTGTGATTTATAAGTGCTCTAAGTACAGTAATATAAAATTATAGTGAATTCAGCTAAAGTAAAATGTCTGTTCTTAAAGCAGGCAACATAGTTTTAGCATCACTTCTCTCATCTTTGTTTTGGACTGTAACAAAGCAAAAAGCAGTCCCTTCTTACCTGGCTGTTGCAGATTACCTTTAACAAGGTGATTTTACGTGAGAGGTGCACGCTTGCTTGTTACCTTCAGAAACCACGACTGAATGCTGAGGTGAAAAGGAGGATTCTTATCCATTCATTTCATATATTTGTCAGTTAGAGTGTCTCCCTTCATAATACTTAGATGACTGCTTAGAGAGGTCACACTACACTGAGTTTCAAAGGTTGAAACAAAATTTATGTCAGTGTGTGTTTGCATCCATGTAGGGAATCATTTTGATGCTTTGGGGGAGAATTACAAGTAGGAGGATAACACTGTATGATTTCTTTTTGTGTACCAGAATGCACATGTTTTTTAAAAAAAAGCTTTTTCCATACATTTCGATATAACACATCAGAATATTTATCTGAATTCTGTTTTACTGAAAGAAGAAGAGGAAAAGGGATAAAGGCATTTCTGCTAAAGCTGCTCTCTGAAAGGAGGGTATTGCTGCAATTTCATATTCAAGCATTTAGCAGTGCCCATCAGTGTTTGTTTAGTTCTACTGGGCCTGCAGTAACAGTCACCTTATTTTATGCAGTATTGGCATTGTCTGACAGTCTTATGGTATGGCAGCAGGCTACTGGCTTCTTGTGGCTTCAGGGAACAGTCTTAGTGTAGCAGCATCCACCACGATTGCTGTGCACCTGAGCTGCAGGAGCCAGTGTCAGACTGAGCCGTGGCTGAAACTTTTTTTCCCCTACTTGCAGAATATTGGTCAAGATTAAAAATAATGATTTACAGGTAAGTAAATGTAAAGTATGTTAGTTTTTTCTAAAATTATAGGCTTCATTCTTTATTTTAATACCCAGTTTTTTTGTTGACGTGAAAGAGGAATTTGTTCTTCAGTTTAACAAGACACATCTGTGTCTTTTCCATTTAAGGCTGTAGGCAGAGCTGATCAAGCTAACCTGAACCTTTGTTTTCAGTTTTAACAACTTGGCCACACACATCTTCACATTTGTGTTGGTAGGAGTTGGTGTGGTACCTACATGGCATTAAAAAGGTGAAAAGGAAGCAGGTCTATCTAGCCCTGTGTCTCTGCTTTTCTAATTGAGCAGAGCCCCTGTCTGTATGTCTTATTGCTTCTGGGATTTTAATAACAATTAAAAAGTTCTGTTTAACAGCATTTTTCTCATGCATACAATTTCTGTGAATTAAAATTATTCTTCAAACTTTAGGCTGTACTTATTCACCAGAGAAAGTAAAGCAAGCATGAACTTCACAGCAAAGCCGATCCTGTCAGAATGAAGGGTTACAGACCAAGGCAATGGATTTAAATCCTGAATAATTACCACTGCTTTCAAAATAAAAAGATTCTTGAACTTCGCTATACCTACTCACAAGAGCAGTGTTCAGAATTTTTCCCTAGTGCTGCAAATGGTTTGCTAGTCCTTGCAAATCCAGATCTTCAGCAAATGGCTTGAGGAAGTAAGTGGAGAATTCATAGTGCCGAGCTTTAAAACAGGCAGGGGTGGTGGGTTTGGGGAAGGGAGAGACTGGAGGATTTTTCTTCTGTGTTGAAATTTTCATTTTATTTTATTTTTTCAAAATACACTGACAAAGAGAAAGAAAAGAAATACAGACAGTACATTTGCAAATGGCTACAGCCTTGTGTAACCCACTGAATTAAATGGAGTTCCCTACAGGCACAGACATCTGGCCACATGGAAGAAGAGGTGGAATTGACTCAGTTAAAAGATTTAGAACAATAATTTTTTTTTTCCTTTTACATTTTTGTTCACTGTATTTTTTTCATTTTCTTTGTGCTCACACCCACATCTCCCAGGATTCCTTTCTCGTCTTTCTAAAGTAGCATGCCCTGTTACCCAGTCTTGTGAACAAAGCTACAATTACCTTGTTAGAAGGAGATAATGTGTGTGAGCACAAACCAGATCTTTGAGCATGTAAGCAAAGGTGAAGCAGGTAGGCTCACATATGAAAACAGAAATTATACTAATGATTTCTGAGAGCAATATAGTTTTCTTCTGATTATCCAGTATTTTTTATTGTGATTGTTGTGTTAAAAAATTTTATTAGAAGTTGAAAAGCTGACTGGAATATGGGATGTGTTTATATATAAAACAGTATCTCAGATTTGTCTTCAGAAGCGAGGAAGAATTGTTCTGCTTGTGATTGAGGCAGCACTGCTTTTGAGGTTCTTTATTTCCATTCTTTTTCCTAGATTTATGCCTGACTTTTATAGTTTGGAAAGCTATTTTTTCTTTCAGCTCCACTTTTTTAAAGAATAATTTGTTAAAGCCTTGAAGAACTTGTGTTTTAGACATTTACAGTCCATTCGACAGAAACCAACATAAAATATTTTCTGACTACACTCTACCTAAGATGGTAAATCCAAACTAATGAGACCTTGAAAGTAAACTGCTCTGTTCTGGCTTGCTGGACTAAAGGAGACGAATGAGCAGAACCAGGCGGGCTTTGTAGCCTGCTGATGAAAAAGAAAGTAATCCATTTTTTTCAAGCTTTTTTGTCTTGTCTGGTCATATGGTAAACCAGGCTTGCTGAAAGGCTCGTGCTTCCTTTGCTCTCTCAAGTGGATAGGTATCTGGCAAATGAATGTGTGGCTTAAAAGAACTAATGCTTCATTGATGATATTAATGAAGCCAAAAAAAAAAAATTTATAGCTAATCTTATCAAATATACCAACTTCCAGAAACATAATTAAAATTTAGAAATTAGCAACAAGCATAGTGCTTAAGTACTATACTGTTTCAGTTTGGTTTCTTTTGGTATTTTAATGGGTATCTGTTTCTCCTTCAACATTTTGCCAATTTGACAGTATGATCAAGTAGTGTAGGAATGTGCAGGGCCAGACTCAGATTTTTTTTCTGAGCACAGTCCCATATAATAGTTTGTAAATGTCTTTTCTTCCCAGCACATCACAGACATGTTTTTTTCAAACAAGAGGTTTGTGTTTCAAATTTGTATTTCAATTTAAATGCAGTAAGATGGAATGTCTTGGAGAGAGCAGAAACATTTTATCTTTCTCTGATTGTGAAGGGGAAAAAGGAAAGCTTATTATTTAGTCAGACATATTTTTAGCAGGCTTCCATAATTGGCATGAGACCCTCAATCTAAGTACTTGTTTTATAATGGAGATGAGCTGATCCTTTCATGTTCACTGGTTAGCTGGAACACAATTTCAGTTCACACAAAGCTTTGATACCCTCTCCTTTAGGGGCTAGTGCCTAAACAAGGTCCAAGTCTCTAATATTATCAATTCTTTTGAGAAATTACATGCTTATTTATTGTAATAATTGCACTATGCTACATAATTCCACTATTCTGGTTTGAATTTTAAAATTAATTTTATTTCTCTGTTTTAGTGTAGAATCATTACTTCAGATGGTTTATTTTATAAATTTTTATACGTCTGCCTTGATGCTGCTTCTCCACACATTGCTACTTTGAGTAGATCCAATTAATTCACTAAGAATTTGGTGTAGAGGTACCCAAGCTACTGCCCAAATCCAAAGTCATGCATCCATATGAGCTCACTCCAGTGCCTTAGCAGCCTGTGCTGAGTACTGCAGTGAGGTAGGTAAACTGATCCCAAGATGCAAAGCACTGCTTGCACATTTGGCATTGTGACGAATTGTAGAAATACACTGGCTCCCTCAAACAGCCATTTTTTTTTACTGTTTGTGCCACAGCCCTGTGTAATGTAGAAATGATCAAAGAGAGTTCAGACAATTGTTGCCTATTGAGAACATTCAACTCCATTTTAATATTTAATTCAAGAGCATGTAAATATGAAAAGCTTCACAGTTGTGGTCCAAAATAACTGGTTTTTATTGAGAATCTGAGCTGTACTCTGCCAAAATAAACTTAATGTGTATTTATATTCTAAAAGATTAATCTTGTAAACCAGAAGTTGCACAGGAAAGTGTCGTTTTTTGATGCCTGGGTGAAATAAGTGAAGCCCATGGCTGTGTATTCATTGTGCATTCCTAGTAAGAAGCTCCATATTCACTGTCAGACTTAATTAACATGATTTGAGAAGTGTCTTACAGGTTACTTTTGAATCAGTGTTCATCTGTCAGCTACTACAGTTGTCTCCTGCTTGCTTCTCAACCTTTTAATCAAAACCAGCTCAGGCAGAGTAATCAGGTACTGTTGTGGGCGATAGTGACTCAGGAAACCCTCACAAACTTTAAGCCTTCTCCGCTGCTTTAGCAAAGAGAAAGTGAAACATCTGCACCTCCCTTGGGTCTCTGGGACTATGGAGAAAGAGGCTATTGGTCTTCAATACAGCAATGAACAAAACATAAGCACTGTGAGTTACTAGTACATAGGGCTTTCTGGTTTTGTGGGGGCTTTTTGCTTGTTTGGGGCGGGTTTTTTTGGAATAAAATGTCACCAAATTTCACTGCAGTTCTCTATGTGGAGTGGCACCTTGTTTCTCGCTGATCTGCCCCTTTTGCTTTGAGCCACTGCTTCTACCTAGATCTGTGGTTGATAACTGGACAGTTGTGTGTCCAACTTCAGCAAGTACTGTCAGTAGCATTTTTCCAGGCTTAATGTTTCTTAATGTCCTCCACAAGGCTTTTTGTCTCAGCTTCTCTGCCTTTGGGAGACTGACCAAAATAACTGTTCTGAACTAGATGATGTTTGCTGTTGCTGTTTTGCCTTTTCTGATAGCTAAGAATTCTTAAGTGGCAAATCACCCTCTTTGCTTTGAGATTTGATATTGTAGTCATCTCATTTTAAGTTTTTTTTTTTAATTTAGGTTTTCAGTTAGGGGAAAAAAGTTATAGTACAGATCATAGGGTAAAAATACTTTCAGCCAGATTTGTGTGCTTTAATCTAAAGCAATGCACCAGAAGTAATAAAAGATTAAATGGGTGTAAACTTTAATGTCAGATTTAGTAGTCATTAAGATCTTTCAGGTATTCTGTAATCATTTATTCAGTTCTTGGTTCATTAAAAAAATGTAGTTGTTCAATTTGCAATTGCAATGGAACTTAAGAATTATTTTGTTGCAAAATTTCTATGTCCTGTGTGTCAGAGGTGCCATTAAGCGTTTTCAAATACAACCTTTTTTACAAAGCACAGTCATTCTTGTATTTAAAAGTTCTTTTTCACAAATAACAAGTGCCACTAAAAGACCTGCATCAAAAGTACAGTACAAGCTATGGATTTCTGTCTGCCTGAGAGCATACTCCCACTTTCCCTCACTCCCACAAACCCCGGCATGACACAGTGATATGTCAATTATAATTTTTTTTTCTGAAGATTTTGCAAATGACCTTTTTGTGAAAATATCAAGGTGAATTTACTGAGGAGTGATGTAACTGTTCATACTACTCTAGTTTTGATTAATGTCTTGACAAAACATCTTTACCAGGAGTTCCTCTGGGTTTCTCTTGTGTTGTATTCTCTAGCTGTTGAAGGGTAAATAAGTTAACTGTATATTCAGTGTAATCAGCTGGGTGTTCTATTCAGGTAATCATTCAATCAGTACAGTCACATAGATATTTTGGAAGATGTTGTGTTTGCTATGAGAGAATGTACAGTAAAGAAATGATCATACAATACTTTTTTGAGCTGATGCACAAAAGGAGTTTTTATCAGGTACAGCTATTTCCTAGTACATCGTTGTTTAGAAATCCAGAGGACCTCTTGAGTGCTCTGAGCTGAAATATGAGACCTGAATTCAGAGCTAAAATACTTGGGCTTTCAAGGCTTAAATAACTAATTCAGTTTTAGTGCTGTGATTTAATAGATTTTCATAATGTATTGATCTGAACATTGTTGTACCCACACACACACACACATCCTTTCCTTCCATGTTTAAAGTAAATTTTAGTGAGTAAGAGCTAACAAAGGTACAGCAGAGTTGCGTAGATTCTAACACTTTGCGTTTAAAAGCAATTTCTCAAACAGGTAATCCACAGTAGGTAGAACATGCCCATACATTTGGTATTAAAAAAACCCAGTGTGTTTTCATGGTATGATGCAGCCACAGTGTCTTGGAGATGGAAATAGTCACACAACTGCCAAAAAACCCCAACTTTGAGTGAAACAACATTTGTGTTTGATTTCAGTATGTCTCTTGGAATTTCTGTAAACTTTAGGAATCCTATTTTTTGAGTGCCATTATTTCAAATTTCTGTATGGTTTTCAGTTTGTTCTTCAAAGAAACATATACATGGTATGATCCACATATATACATATGAGTGTTCTTACTGATTTATGTGGTTACAAATATAAAATATTCATACCTTAATAGAAACTAAAAACAGTCTTTATTGAGTTAAGTTGTGAATGTGGACATCGGGCTGCAGAAATGATTGATGGTTTTCTTACCACATGTAATAGCCTAACAGGGTTTCACAAAACCTTTGTTCACACACTTAAAAATTACCAGAGCATTTCCTTAAAGTAAAGAGCAGATAGTATAATCTTAAACTGCTGCTTCAGAGACATTGTCCTAAATGTTGCTTCAAAAAAATAGATATGGGATTTAAGGACTTTTTTAAAAATTTTATTTTTATAAATAAGCACTGTAGATTACAGTTATATACAGACTGACACATGTTGTTGTGTTCATTTTTGTTGGGGCTTTTTCAACAAACTTTGCAACACAGACATTGGAAGTAAGGTTAATTATAAAATACGATTCCATTATATTTTTTGTTCCTGTCTTCTGGACATCACCTGCAAGTATATTGAGAAACAGTCACTGTCAGATTTCACCATTTGTTTGTATAACCTCCTAAGCCTGCACTGCTGCCTTTTCCTGTTGAAGTCCCTGCCAGTTGCCACTATTGCTTCCTTGCCCTCTAGTTTACTGGAGTGAACTCTGCACCTCAGCCATGATATCGTGCATCCCCTCTGATGTGCCCACTTTAGCTGTGCTGTAGTGTTGTTCAGGAGGGAAACCCTTAGAACACAAATCCCGTGGCCACTGAGTTCTTGGCAGCGCCTGCTCCGCCCAGCAGATCTGCTGCTTTTGGCAGGCTTTGCTTTACAGCGTGTCACATAGCCATGGCCTCTGAGCCTGTGTCCCTGGTGGGGGACCGGCTTTCTACTACACCAAGGTGCTTCTCTGCTCCTCCACACAATTGTGATCCTGGGAGAAGAGTTTGAGAGGGGACAGTTTAAACTGGGTACCAGTAATTCTTGTCCTTTGTTGGAGAGGTGTAGTCATGTTGTATGCTGTGATCACTGTAATTGAGAAATACGCTACTATTTTGTTGTGGATAGCAACAAATACCTCCTGGTATTTCTTCCCTACCCCTCCTTTTTCTCAGGCTTGCTTATCCTCAGGAGTGGAATTATTCATGGTCAATGTACTTACTCCTGTAATCACCCCAGTAATTTACTACAACTTGTCTGTTCCTTGTTCCCCTTTGATTGGCCTCTCCATGTAGTCATATAGCACATAACACAAAGATGGATTGTATGGCATTCTCTGCTGGGGAAAATCAACACATAGAGCAGGCTCACTGCCAAGATGCTCATAATTAAACTGTTGCTATGGACAGGATTACATCAATGTTTCTGTCAATCATTTGCTGCAGTTTTGTGGTTATTTCTACTTGGATTTTTTTTTTAGGTTTTAGTTTTTATCTTCCTTTTACTTAATTTTCAGTTGAAGTGTTGCAGCACATAAAGGAAGATAAAAATAAAAATAATTATTGAAGACATAGGGAAAAAAAAACCCCAACAATTCTATCATTCAGAGTTTGTGTTTGAAGCCAATATCTTTGTGAGGCGTTTGCAGTATTTCAGTTATTAGAAATGTCCAGATGCAGTCACTTCCCATTCAGTGGTCATCATACTGTTGTGACCTAAGAGTGATGCAAAACTGCCATGATGTCGCAACAGTCTGTAGGGCCGGAGTGTTACAAGTTTACCTTAAAATGTTGCAAATTCAGTAAAACAGCAGGGGTAAGAGAAAAACAGCAGCAAAGCAATTAAACCTTGCATTTTCCTTCTGTTCCCCATCCCTTCTGATTCATGTGCTGTAGGTTGTGAGATGGACTAATGACAGAATAGCATGAAGTACACTGATGGATTGGAGCAGAGCTTGCTTGCTTGTGCTTCATCTGCTACTGTATCATTGCTGCTGTTATCCCCTATGACAATGATCTTCAGCAATTAATTCCCTTTGGTAGCACTCAAAGTGTTTGGTGTTAGAGCTAGCTAGTGTGCAGTGCATTAAATGTAGAGAGGCGCAGGATTACAGCCAAAATAAGGTAGTCTGAGTGGTAACAAATGATATCGAGTGCAGCTGAGATCACTGTAAAGAGATAAACAGTGTGGTGTGACAAAATTGCCTCCCAGTTGACAAAACGATCCATATTTTATAGATTGCCTTAAAAATTGAAGGATGGAGTCAATTATAGCCAATTATGATGCTACATTTACTGGAGTAGTTTTTATATCCTTTGGGGAGAAATAAGGAAATGTTCAAGTCAGTCAGAAAAAGCTTTTGCATTTGCTTCCCTGTTTTATCTGAACAGAGTTTTTTCCCATTTCTTCAGGTGAAAACTGTGTATGAAAGCTGGGACTAAACTATCTTTAGGAAAAAGGTTTCTTTTTTTTTTTTAGTTGTTTTCATTTCTTCATGTTGCACAAAAAATTATGATAGATAATATGGCAAATAGAACAAGAAAATCAAACATCAGCTCTCCCTAGTTATGTTTGGGTTTACTCTAAAGGAATTGTAAAGGCAGCCTGGTCATGGCAAAGCCTGCTTAGTGCATGGTGACATGTTGAATTTGACTTGTTTCTTCCCCAAAAAAGGAGCTTTAATGTCATTGAAGAGATACCAAGTAAATACTGCATATTTTTGTCTTCAGTCTGTTAAAGTGAAAATAAAGGAGTGAGACCGTGAAATGGTTTGCTGTGACCCACAGTTACTTTTTAGTGAATAGATGTAAAATGGAATACAAAAGCAGTGTATTGAAGATGGACAGACAGACATGCATGTTCTTAAGAGATCTGAGAGATCGCCTGAGTGGTTGAGAGGCAAGCATTTACTTAATGGCATTTATTCTGTCATTTAGATTATCTCCCACCTCTGTTTGGATTCCCAAGAAGCGTATCAGGGAGCTGTGCAACCCATCTATCAGTGCTGTAGTACTGACCGTGAGGAGTAGTTTCCCTTCCCTAGCAAAGCATGCTCGTGGTAATTAGTGGCAGATTCAGGTGTATAGGTAAAAGTGTATTGAGAGATGAAAGCCAACAATAAACAATTGTTTGAGTAATGTTTCAAAGTGTTACCCTCCTCCAGTGTTAAGGATTTCATTCACCCGCTACCTTCAGAGGGTGACCTAGTACATGTGACAATGACAAAAGCTACTTGTAACAATTCAGATCATGCTTTCTGCTTTATGAAATGGGATTGTAAAAATCCTCTCAAAAATGACATCTGAAATAGCATTAAAACACAATTTCCCTTTGATAAGGTTTTAAGGCACTCATATGAAAAGTGACACTGCTTTGAGTAGCTCTATGTCAGCATTATGCCATGTGTTGCACATAAGTGACATTAATCCGTTAGGGGTGTGAGGGTCACTTATTTTTCTCATTAAATCATTAAATACCTTTATTGATTTCTGTTCAATCAGTTGCATTCTGCTCAAATACAGCGATCTCTAGACATGCTAATAGAGCTGTTTTTAATAATGTTTATAAGCCATAGTTTTAACGACAGACATTGCACTCAAAATAAATTATCATGCCTAAGTAAAACACAAAGGAGCTTAGGGAAGCAATAATATTGTGCTGTTTGCAAATTACCTGAGCCTACTTTATTGCAAAAAAGATGATTTTGTGACACAGATATTCTAAAATCATTAATTAACCGTTGTCAGTACATTCTTTGCTTTTTCTAATGGTGCAAAATTATTTTATATATGCTTGGACTGCTTCTGTTGCATGATGATAAAGCATCTTTTAAAAATCAAATGCAAACCTGGAAACGCTGTCATAGTAAGTACAAAATTTGTAGTACTAGTTTTTATGCTGAAGGCTGTTTAAAACTTGGATCATAACAAATGCTGTACTCTGGGATGGCATGTACTTACTGTATTACTAGATTATTTTGTCACGTGAAGCAATGTGCGTGTATGAAAAGCTAGTGGATCAAATACAAGTAAGAGTACCTTTCTTCATTTTTTTCATGATGGAACCGATCTCTGAGGGAGGAAGTACATAAGATTCAATTAAATATAACAGGTGCATTTTAGTGCTGTATGAATGGATGCATACTAGACAAAGGAAAAAAAGAAAAAAGAAAGTAATTTTCTGTCCTCTCTACTTGGATGCCATCCTAATGACTTAATCTTGACAGTTAGTCTGAGCTTGTTTCCTTTCCTTACAGATAACTTCTGCTGTATTTTCTATATGATGAAAGACTTGTGATAGTCCTGTTAATTTTTGCAGTTATCTGATATTGTAGTTGTTGCTTTTTAACACACCTCTTCTACCTTTTTTTCCTTTGGGTGCAAACAGTTCCTCAGAGTAAATTGCCAGCTTTACCCTGAGCATAGCAAAAGCAGACTGATACATTTCTCTCTGCAGCTAAAACGTGAAGTTTTTGCTTCCAAGCAGTGAATCACATCCTGCTGAGGAATTACTGTTTGGGTTTTTGAGTTTCTTCACTAGGAGCCTTAAGGGACTCTGACAGGTCTTGTCGAATAGCGTTGGTCATCCTTGTCTCAGACACTAAATGGTGCCAAGTACTGGCAAGTTTATTGCATTGTGTCTGGAGAAGCTGTTGTTCACTCAGCATTTTCTTCATAGGATGCCTGCCTGATTTCATTGAAGGAAACCTGAGCAAGGCTGTGTTATTAATGAATTATGACAAGCCTTTTGCCTGTCAGGCAGAGAGGTTCCTGCTATCTCCTTTTAAGACAAAAACATAATGGAAGATGCTCAGCTGGGCAAGCTCTCTGATGATATTCCTTAAGTGCTCATCCCAGGCTGATACGAATACGCAGAGAGCCGTGAAGCTGCAAGTGGCAGCGTTTAATACCATCTCCCTCATAATGCCTGAATAATTTTCCGGAGAGCGATCGCCGCAGCTGCTGTGAACGTGGTTATTTGTTTATTTTTCACCTTGTCCTGGCGGATTGCTGACCGAGCTAATCTGCTGCACGGGGCTGGCGGCGGGGGGGACACGGCGACGTTTCCTTGCTCCCGGTGCCAGCGCTCTCCCGAGCGCGGCCGGATCGGCAGCCGGAGCCCGAGACAGGCTCCCGGAGCCCAGCACAGCCCCGTGGGCTGGCTCCCGAGGCCACTCTGCGAGCGGAGCTGAGCAATGCTGGCGAAGGACGGGAAGGAGGCAATGAGGGAGCCGGCTCATGTTGTTTTTAATGGATGTTGGTGAGCAGGAAGGAGATGGCGTGGGCTGTCGGGGTGAGTTATGGAGCGCGCTCTGCGATCTCCCTCCGGTCGGGCGGCTCATTATGTTAAACAGTGCAGCTTTCAAAGCGCCGTAGCTCTCCTTTATATGCCTTGGCCTTCATTTGCTGAAATGCTTCAAGTTCACAGTGCTCAAGTAATTTTGGAAACGGGATGTAATTACAAAGGTTTCTTATGCTTACCAACAGCTTTTTTGAACCAGCGTAATTATCATTACTTGTGGATACTGTAAATTGAATATCCCCTCCCTAATTACATTAAACTCAAGGGTTGGCTGCTTAAGCAGCCAAATAAGAAAAGTTCACCCGTTACTATAAATAGCAAAATTGTTCTTTTAGTTCTGCTGACCTTTAAAGCAAAGTGCTTTTCACGATGTTGTCAGGTGTACATTATAAAGATAGCTTGTAATTAGACCTGTAATGAGGAAATCTGTTAGAATGGCTTTCTGAAAACTTCATTTATTCAGTGTTTTCTAACTGCAAGACAGAATTAAAGTTTCAGGGTGCTTTAGGACTTTTAAAGGGCTGGCTGCTGTTTTGCAGCTCACCTGTTCTGACGGTGATTTGTAGCTGCCCAGTGCTACTGCCACTGCTCCAAGGCGGCAGCTGTAGCTGCAGCAACTTAGCCCTGCCCTTTGAAAACAACATGGGGTCAACAGAATGATTTATCTAGTGATCCAAGGGTTTCTGTGATTAATTAATGTTTCTTCCCTCACTTCAGGAGACAGACAATGACTTAATTTGTAGTGGGCAGTGGAATAGAGAGAGGGAAAAGTATTGGTTGCCAGATTTTGGTTTTCTTCAGGTAACTAAAGTAATTGTAGTCTTGCTGAAATGTCTCATCTGCTAGATGGATACAGAGCTTGAGTTAATGAGTTGATGTGCCTGCCTTGGGTTCAGTCAGCATCCTGCCCCAGCTTCACCAATTCTATGTCTTGTCTTAAGAATACTGAAGCCATTTCTGTAAGAAGTTTGATTGACTCTCATTTACTTGTGGTGACTGAAATTTTTAGTGCATTGCTGCCAGCTAATATTTATTGCTTTCTTCATTCTACTTTAATTAAAATCATATTTTTTATTCCTTTAGAAGCTTTTTTGTTAGTTGACATAATTTATATTTCCAGAGCACATCCTGCTGAGTGTCCTTCATGACGTGTCTTTAAAACATGCTTGGACAGCACAAATTGAGAAGTGTCTTTGAAAAAGAAAGAAACTTCAATTGCTTCAATGGTAGAAAATTACAGCTGTAGGAAAAGAATGAAAAAAAATCTTTATTTCATAGTGTAACACTATAACATTTGAATGGAAATAATTACTAAGGGATTTTTAATGAAATGTTGGGCTAAAACAAAGGCAAAAAATAATTTGCAGCTTGATCTGTTTTAAATGTGTTATTAGTTCATCTGCAGCAACTCTTAGCTAACAGTTTATACTAATTAAATACCCTTCATAGTTTTGTTTCTTGTTGAGAAGTACTTATGTTCATATTTGATACATTTATGAGTTTAAAATTATGGAATAACTAACTCTCACAATTCTGGTTTTTCTTCCAATGTATTCTCTCTCTTTCTGTATTCATTCTGTTACATGATAGGCAAAGCTACTATAAAGGTTGGATATAAATTGTGGTGATAGTATATTCTCTTATACACAAGAGTGGGAATATGTGAAGTACATAGACAGTATTTTATGCAAGTAGAGGGGACACTATAGGTAGCCACTACTGATAGACAGAATTTGTGTCTGATGTGTAACAATCCAAATGAAAACCGGAACATTCTCATGGCTCGTGAAATTAGACAAAGATGCAAGTAATATCAGTCTATTAGCATACAGACAAACCCTTTCTCATAAAAGCAAGCAGTAGATGTTGTAATAGAAATGTGTAGAGATTAGATAGAAATTTCAAGGCCTAGACTTAATTTAGTTGTTCCCTGTTACAGAACCTCAGTAGGTAACACTGAGTAGTAGTGTTTTTCTATTGTCAAGCACCAAAAGACTGGTTCCAGCAGCATCTTGAGGAGGCTATCTGATAGGGTAGAAAATGAGGAAAAGAGAGCAGGGGGTAACACAAGACTTTGAAGATTTTTACTTTAAATTGTTTTTACTTACCCTTTTGTGGGCACTTGTATTTACCTTTAAGGCTTAAAACCTTGTCGCTTCAAGATGGCATGGCAAAATGATTTTTAGCTGGCTGTATACTGCTGGATTAAAGGCAAATCTTCAAACTTGTCCGTTCCCAGAGATTTCAAGTACTGGGTAAAGCTTGTGCACTTAGTAGTAGCTAAGCTTTTGGTGTACAGTAATGCCTTATAATAGAGCTCATTGGTTGTATGTGTGTAATTCGTCACCCTCTTTTTTTTGAATGGTTTATCAGCAAGTCCATAGAAGACGCTGTCTCCTTGAATTTTGGATTCAGTCTCAGAGAACTCTTGTGAAACTGAGGTGCAGACGGTGTTAAAACTGCTGTCTTTGTCCCCCTAATTACAGGTCACTTTTCTGTTCTAAGCTGCTTTCTGTTTTGCTCCAGTCTTTGTAAAAGTAAACACAAAATACTCAGTGATGAAGCATGTCCCCAGAACATATCTCTGGAAGAAGAGACAGCGTATGAACTGAGTGACATTACAAAGTGGCATAATTGTGTTCTCTGCTTTGCTTCCTGTTCAGCTCCTAACAATACCTAATATTTGGGCTGCTTTCTTTTGGCAGCTGAGCACTGAGCTGACATTTTGATGGCACTATTTATTGTAACCTCAAGGTCTCACTCCTGAGCGATAATGTTCAGCTCAGAGCCCATCACTGTACATGTGAAGTTAAGGTTATATTTTCCCATGCGCATCACTCTACACTTATCCACACTGAATTTAATTTACCATTCCATTGTCTAGTCACTCAATTTCATAAGGTCCTGTGATTCTTCACCACTTGCCCTCATCCTTACTGCCATGAATAAATTGGTATCATCTGCAAACTTGGTTGCTTCAGTGCTCAGCTACCTTTCCGGGTCAATTACAGGTATGGGAAAAGGAGCAGATCCCTGTGGTATTCCACTGGTAGGCTTCATCCACTATGCAGGTTTGACCATTTACCCCTAATTTATGGTTATGTCTTCTAACCAGTCATGTTGCTGTGCAGAGACCTCTGTTTTGCCATGGGTGCTTAGTTTCTTTAAAAGCCTTTGGTGAAGTACTTGTTAAAAGCTTTTTTGAAATTGATTGACTGGATCACTGGTTTCACATGTTTGTTTGAGCTATTCGAAGAATTGGGTTAATTTTGTAAGACTTCACTTAATGAAAACTGAAATTTGATTCTTATTAGACCCCACTTAGGGCCCACTAAGTCTTTTTGCTATTATAGTTTCTATTAACTTCACTAGCACATAGATGTCAGGTTTGCAGGTTGCCGTTCCCCTGGAGCTTCTCTGGAACCTGTATTAGAATTTGGCAGCACATTAGCCACATTGGAGACCTCGAGTAGCAAGGCACTGTGGGGAGGGATGATCATTAGTAATTCAGCTGTTCTCCCTTTTCAGTTTGCACTCTCAGGTGAATGCTGTCTAGTGCCAGCCATTTGTTACTTCATTCACAGAAAAATTTGGGGTTTTTTTCCCCATACTTCTGTAACACCCACCATAACAGAGTTCCTTGTTCCTAATAACATAATAATAATAATTTTAATAATAAATTAAAACCGGATCAGTTGTTAAAATCTGGATTTTAAAAATGCAAGTCTTCTGCTATTATTTGCAAGTAACATACTAATATGTTTTGCTTTGATTTTGTATATTTTCATTTTCCTTACTGGTGTTTGAGAGAATAATGCAAACAGTTGAAGAAAGGACAAGATTTCATTTACAGAGAATAAGAGTTTTAAAACCCTGAAAATTTATTGAGTTGTTACTTCAGTTATATAAATGAGATGTTATTTGAAACCATGGTCGTCTAGAAAGGAAGCAGCATTTTTAATTTGGCAATTTCTTTTTATAAAAAACACATGTGGCCTCGATCAGTAATTATCAATCTTAAATTGCATTAGATCAATTTTATCTCGTGGATAATAAATGTGCGACAGCACCATGTGTGGTTTCTGAGTGAAGCTTTTGTCATATTTCATTTTGGGGGAATATTCATTTGACATTCCTTATTACACAGCTCCCATTCAAAGTGAATAAAAAAAAATGACTGAAGCATACTTCTGGGGCTGCAACCTACCATTTCTTTGGACAAAGCTGTGTCAGTGTTTGTCTTATATATTCAGATTTTAGGGATTTGGAAATGGGTTTTAGTCACACTAGGCTTAAATTTCAAATCCATCAAGTTTCTGAGCTCTTTTAACTCCCTTAAGTAGGGTTCCCACTCTGCAAGGCAGAAGAATAGTGCAGGTGAAATCCTTGGCAGCAGGTCCTTTTGCTTCTTGAAGCAAAGAGCAGTAAAGCTTCTCGCGTATCTGTGGAAGCGTAGCCATGATTTTACTCCAAAGCTCTGCTGAGGAAAGCTTCACTCGGTCCATGGAGGCAGAGCAAGAGATTGTTCCTGTGTTTTTATCTGACGGAAATGGGCTTTGTGGTCCTTTATAGAGTCCCATGTGATGGAAAAACTGGCAGCTGTGATCCTCCAGCTTCAATCTACTCTGTGTTTCACATCCTGTCTGTCCTCAGTGGGAGAAATGACTGATTCCCTTTTTCTTCTGCCATGGCTGTTCAGGGGCATGAGGTCTGATTCATCACAGACGCACCACTCAAGCTGATACTCCCATTATGCTCATATTGGAGGAATGAGAAAAGAATACCATTGTAACTGGGATTACAGCATTTTTCCAGTAATGTTTGAAGACTTTGACAATTATAGGAAGAAACAGGTTTTGTATTGGCATGTTTTCTGTTTGTCAAGGTGAAAGTAGGCGAGGTGAAGAGAGAAAAAAATGGGACAAAAATCACTAGGTAATGAGGTAAAAATGAATTACAAATAATACATGGAACTAACATGATGGGCATTTAATTTAAACAGTTTGGCAGGCAAAGATTCAATGAAAATTTACCTGTAGAACTGAGAACTGTGTATATAGGACTTATATAGAACTGACTGATAGTGATTTTGTTCCCCTTCTTTCACTTTTGTAAATTACTGTGGACAGACCAGAAAACTGAAGTACCATCATAATTCCTCACTAGCAAAAGGAAATACAGTGTAAAAGAATTGCCAGGTTCTAGTCCAACCCAAATTTTTTAATGATGAGTATGTGCACTTACAGAATTGCAGGCTTCAGGAAGACTTCCCCACATCTCTCCCCACTGTATTCACAATGTCTAGAGAAATCCTCTCATTTTTGCCTCCTGGAAGATCTCTTTGGCAAAGTATCTTGGGAGTATCAGAAACAGGGCAAGGAGCAAGATGGATATCAGCACTCCAATTTGCTTGGACATTGGCCAGATCCTGCTGTCAGATTTTGTATTGAGGGAAAAAACCCTCCCAGGTCGGAATGGCAAAAAACTTTGAGGCCTTTCATCTCAGGTTGTGCTTTCAGGCCGGATCACCTGCCAGGATTACAGAGACATATTACACCCATGTTAAATTTAGTTCATTACAGGGATCTTGAGCATTGGTCTCCTAAGGGCTAACATCTGTATAAAAATAATTTGAAAAAGTGTAGGAGAGAAACACGAGTTTAACAAGAGGATTTTGAAAGTTTGCTTCAAACAAGATAGATATGGAAGAAGACACAAGTACTTTTTCAAAATAAAAAAACAACAGAAAAGTGGAAGTTTAAGTATGGATGATGAGGCATTATGTAGAAGATGGTCTGGTCTTTAGGAGATTTCTGAGGATGTGCCAGGGACAGGCATGAGCTGTAGATTTGTGCATCCCAGCAACTCATGGCAGCTGATTTAGTGCTAACATTGCCTTCTTTGTACATAGCATGTCCAACATAAGACTGTATATACCCATACATACTTTTTCACACCTGCATGGAGTTTCTCTAAGACAACAATGTTGTTCTTCAGATCTGGTACCAGGCCAGGTATTTTCTGGCCACAGATTTGCCATTTGTACTTCCTTTCTAAGCATGTAATACCAATGACTATATCAATAGTAATGAAGCATTGTGGGTGGAAGTGCTGTTGGAGTTTCTGTAGGGAATAAAAGACCTCAAGACAAATAGCAAAGCTTGGTCTATTTTCAGACCTCCTATGGAGAGAGTAACTACAGAATGCACAGATAAACTGGGAGTGACCATAAAATGATTTCAGTAGGTGACTTAAAATCCAGATAATTTATGAAGGGAATTTATTCTGAGTGTTCTTTCAGGGAGTTTAGGGAGGCACAGCTCATAGCCTATGTGATAGGAAGCTTGGGAGCCCAGTGGTTAATTCAGTCAGTCTTCTGCTGCTCTTCAAAGCCTGGCTGAAGTTTTTTGATGATTGGTCTCCTTTCCTCAAGCTCCCACTTCTTCAGTGCACAGCAGCAGGCCAGCCTACCTCACAGTACGCTTTCTGCTCCAGAAAGGCTTTTGGTGAGGAGGGTAACCAAGGCCAAGTTGTGTGAATTATTCCTCAGTCATAGTCTGCTCCCAGCTGTCCTCTTTCCTGGCAGCAAGGGAGCAGGCAGGGACTGCATTGGGCACAAACCCAGAGGTAATGCACATGCAGAACAGTCATTGTGTGTGGGTTTTGTATATCCAGCTTTTCTGGATCCACCCTATTTGGCTGGATCTTTACAGCCTGCAGACAGTGCTGCTCCTGCTGTGGAGCTGAACCCCACTGTGGTAGCTGACATGGCTTGATGGGTTTGTTGCCAAATGTACCATCATTTCACTGGTGACACTGAGAATAATCTCTAAACTTCACTGGTGTAGGCACTGTCTCCTTAAGATGTAGGCCGGAGAAACAACTAGCAGATTCCTCCTTTTTGCCTGTTTATTTTAGGTCTTAATAGACTTAAGTATTTCAGGACTCTGTAGTAAAATAAATGCCTGAGGGAGTCTGAAATGTTCACACATAACTAGAGCTGGCAGGAGAACAGGAATTCAGTGTCATGAAAAATTTAGCAGGCTTGGCATTCATCTTGATGAGGAACTAAACACAGTTCTTCAGAGATTTTTATGAAAAAGAAGAGGAGAACAAGTTGCTTTGCTATTAGCTGCAGGCTCAGTAGCTGGGGCACTCACCTGGAAGGTAGGAGACCCAGACTTAATCGTCTGGCCTGAGTCAAGCAAAACATTCAAATGTCTTTTCTCTGGTTAGCTGCTGTCTCTGCCAATTTGTCTCCCTTACATGGCCCAAAAGCTGGGGACACCATCTGAGATGCCTGTTCAGTAGTAGGTGGGAATAAAGGTAGTTCTGGGTGCCTTCTTGTGTTGAAGAGTCTGCAGTTTGTGTTGGTGAGTGGTTGTGGGACAGTCCATAAGACCTGCCCAACCATCTCTACTTAGACCATTGTTTTATAAACATGTCACGAGTTTGCTTTCATGAAAAGTAAGCAATGACATTACCAGCATTACCTGTGTCTTTACGTTATTCCATGTCCCAAAGTGCTGTAAATAATTTCTAAGTTTATTTTAGTAGGCTAGTGGTTTACATTAAATGGCATAATTCATTCACTAGTGCTACAATCAACACACCAACGTGTTCTTGTCTTGATAATTTTTAGTGGAATTTTAGTGGACTGAATTAATGAATTTGTAACAGAAAAGGAAACTTTTTAATTGTGATGTGAGGCAACATTAAAAGAGTGTACATTAACTAAATAAAAGACTAAGGAAAGGTAAGAGGGAAGAAGGTAGAGGCAGAGATTTCCTTGGTTGTAAAAGGGAAGGCCAAGACATGGGAAGCCTTGTCTCTAGGAGGTCACAGATGTAGGTGGCACTGCCTTGACTTCACATACGTTGTGCAGTTCTCAGGGGTTCGTTGCCTGCTAGCTTCACAGCATTCAGTTCATAACCTTTGCAGGGGATAGGAGGCATGCAAGATAAAAATACAGTATTTTGCAAAGCAAACAGGAGAGAGAACATGCATTTCTGCCCTCAAACTGGGATCCTGGTAGGAGATGCCTGCAGTAAGAAGATAATTTGGTGCACTCTGTCCAGTAACTTTACATTCAACTCGCATGACAGCCCCTCCTTCAAAGGCTGGGGGTTTTTTTTTGTTTTTATGGATAACATCAATGAAGACTATTTTGAGCTGGGGGTGGGAGGGGAAGAGCTGAATGCGTTTTAATCCAATAGATTCCATGAAAAGAGACTGTAATCATAAAAATGTCAAATAAAGCAGTTGTGTATTATTGTTTATAATGAATTGTTTTCTGCTTTTTCTGCTAATCAGGCATTTTCATAAATGCATTTTCCTTCCAAATGGATATGTTGTTATTCCCATGGAGCAGCTGCAGTAACATATCGTATTGCATGTTAGGATTTTTTCTTTCAAATGGAATGATGTATGAGTCATTTATGCCTAAAACATAGTAAAACTTATTGTGCCATCGTTCATACCACATCTTCTGAAATAAATAGATCCAAAAAGACGCTTGCAGTGAAAGTTAGATTCCTGAGAGTTTATATAGGCTAATGAATGTTACAGGCTGATGCATCATTTTTATTCAGAAGAAATTTGTGTGTGGTTCTTAATATCACTGCCTACTCACCTCAGCACACATAATCTTAACATCAGTATGGCAGAGGGCTTTGTATTAAACTGCATTGATTAACAGCCTCCTCTAGTCATAGGATCTGACTTTGAAGTATCCTGTTATTTGTTTTCTGCTCGTGCATGTAAGGATTCTGACCAAGAATTGACTTTGCAGGCTGTGACTGCTTCAGAAACATATTATGAATGGTAACTGCCTCAGAAAACATATAATGAATGAGTATTTGGACCACTACCATACCTCAAAGATAAATAACAAATTCACACAAAACACCAAAAAAGGCATCTCAGATAACTGAGCAAGAGAGCTATGACTATTCCTTTGTCTTATCTCTTCATGTAGAAACCATGACATTTTAAGTGTAAGAGGCTAATTTAAGTTCTGTGTAGTAACAGCAACTGCATCAGAAAACTGCATGTGTGTTAGGTGTTTACATGCCAAAGGACAAAATTAATGAAATGTGGGTAAACCTGATTTCAATTCTGGGTTTCTTTTTTCTCCATGCTTATAAATTGCATTTTATAAGGTCTGATCCTTTCAGAATGAGCATCTTTTAAGTGTTCCTATGTAATCTCTTCCTTACTTAGGGCTGCATTATCAAGCATCATATAAAATTAGTTATTTTGTGTTGATATGAATGCATGGACCAAGTCAAGCCATTAGTGGGCTTTTTCAGGAGCTGCTCTCATAATTGGTTGCATTACATCTTTTTGTAACAGAGGTATTGTGTGAACACAAATGTAATCTTGGCCAAGAACCTGTTAAAAAGTGTCTTTTTCAGAGAGGAAAAAAGCCTAGTCAAGTAAGAAATTTGTTAATGTCTTTTCTTATCAGTAAGTACTTTGGTAGATGTTTTGGCAGTAGAGTTTCATGAGGGTTAATGGGAGGGAGTGGATAGTCTTGGAAAGTGTCGGAACCCACGACATGTCTCTGTCTAATTTAGGGGACCTGACACCCCGAAATGGGGGTGCCCCGGAGGGCACTGCCTTTGATCTTTGTCCTTGGAGAACTTTACCAACTCTAAGAGATTAATTGCAAGCCACAAGAGTGTAATATAAGCATTAATAGTCACTTTGCACCGGGTGAAATGTAGTATATAAAAGATCTGATAACATGCACATGGGGGTTAAACATGTACAGGGGGGTTAAGATGGAGTCTAAAGGGTGTGGTCACCTTCTCCTTCTTCTTCTTCACTGTCCTCCATATTCTTGGTGACGGGAGCACAGATTCATTGGTAGAATAGAGATAAGACAGGAAATTGCATGTCTAGAACAGGTTAGAATTAATTGGTATAAATTTGTAAATAATGACACGTATCGCCCACTGGTTGGATTTGTAACGGGGTATATAAATCTCGGTACGCCCAGCTGGTGGGCAGTTCTAGGCTACTTCTGCTGCTAGATGGACCTGCGGCTGTGCAGGACATCGCAGCTATAGATAACATTAGAATAAACAACCTCTGCACAGCAGCTTTGTGGCCTCTGACTGAGTTATGGGCAAATGCGCTGAACTTATCTCACTTGTGTGCCAAGGCCGACTGAGGCCGAAGCCACAGGAAAGCACATGTCATAAAGTATATGGGGAATTTTAGTTTTACAGGACAGGGCTTCCAGACCAATTCCTCTAAATGCTTTCTGTGTAGTAATTGGTTCTTATCTAGCAGCTTTTACTGGTGCTGAGGGGGGCATCTTGCAAATCAACTACTTGAACATTACTAATTTTTCAGAAACTCAGAGACTTGTACAGCTTCTACTGGCAATCCTACTGTTTAGCTGACGAGCAGTCGTTTCAGAGTTTGCAAAGCACTCAGACAACAATTTCCTTTCATCCCTTTTCAAAGAGATGGATAACCTCTGCCTGCCGGCTGATATGGATGGTCCAGCTGGCATGTCCCTTGTCCCTGGACCAAGGCCCAAGGATTCTGGAAGCAGCTTGGTAAAGAGGGTTTGTTACCCTTGGCTCCAGTCAGGCGTAAACAAGCATTTTCTCTGTTTTGGAGTTTCCCTTATATGTATTTTGGCCCAATCTTTTGGGCTTTTCTATTTTCTTTGAGATAAAACCTCTTCACAGTAATTGGTGTGGTTTACTTTTCTTCAGTTTTTACTATTCTGAAGTGGTCGAGTTGGCAAAGAAATAAACGTTATGGTATTACCGCTGGATTTTATAGCTAATATTTCATAAAACTTTATTTGAACCCCCTTTTGTTCATTAGCTCCTAACTTTATGAGAAGCACTTTTGGACTGAAATTTTCTGTGTTTAGTCTGAGGCCAAAGGTATTTTTTTTACCTCCATTCAGCATTTTCTGACCTACCTAAGCTAATGTGAGTGGTTTGTATATTTTTTTAAGAACTGTGAAGTCTGTATTCTTTTGAACTTGAATGGATAACCCTATTTAAAATTTATGGGTTTAAATTGTACATATTGCTAGAGCCCTTATCCAGTCCTGCTAAGTGTAAACACAGATAGAATGTTAAAAAATTAAAAGCTTTCAAATAAAGGGTTTATATAACTAATCAAAATATATTCTATTTTAGATAGCAATAATTTCTTACAGTGGAAGAGTGACTACAAATATGCAACTTCGCAGCACTTCAAAAAATTTTCTCATCAGCTAATACATTATTGCTTATATATTTGGGCAAAAACAAGGGACTTTGTGGGGTTTTTGTTTAATGCTGAATTTCCAGAGACACCTAAATAAAGAGTCCAGCTTTCTCTCAGTTCTCAGTACCCTATAATTTTTATTGTTCTTGGTTTTAGAAATAATTCCTCAACGAGATTAGGCTTTGTCAAAACTCTGGCCCCAAAATGCTACCTCTGGCCCATTTAAACACTGCTGCCTTAGCAGCTTCGGTAGCGAGCTGACTTCAGTGATCATGCAGTGGGTTTTCATTTAAGCTTTCCAGCTTCTTGCCTGTGGTGGTCTATTTGTTTCTAAAGTAGAAACATTTTCTCCACATGGGCAAAACTGATAAGTTCTGTTCCAGCAGAGAAATAAATTACATACTAGATGTAATGAGACATCAATGTTCAGTAAATGTCTTGTTGCTTGTGCGAGTGGTACTATGTGAGACAACAGTCAATAATTTTCTGGTAATTCTCTATTTCCTCCCCTCCCAAAAATTCCTTTGTTAAGGAGTTACATTTAATGTAGCATAAAAAAGCCCTAAAAAGAAATAAAACTTGAAAGTGCTGCAGGAAGGGAAGGGCTTTTGAAAATGAAGCAACAAGGAGCTAACAAAAATATCCATTTCAGTGGTGTTACCATCAGGCCCTTCAAGACTTCACCGCTGGTTAGGTAAGTTTGATGTTTCATTGGCAGGACTGCTTTCTCCTTTCTCATTGCAAAATGAGCACTTCTGTAGACATGGCGTGATTCTTTAGTGTTATGGGAAATTTTATTGGTTTGCCTCAGTTTATTGGGAGAAGGCAGGGAGCAGCAGCATGATGTTTTTAGTGCACATGGAAGGCTCTGGCAGTAGTGCTGCTCATTCTGATGGCTGCTCAACATTGTGCTGGTCCCTGCAGAGCTGTGGTGGGAGGCGCACGGAGCTCATAGGGGAGCATGTGCCACTGTCTGGGGCAGCTTGCAATCAGAAGCTGGTGAAGGTGACAACAGTCATTGTATCCTTCCTTCTCCTCCTTCTCCTCCTCTTCTTTTGCAATGATGCAGCCCTGTTCTTTTGAAATAGCTATGATCCAAAAAATGCAGCTCACAGGGATATAAATAACCACACTACAAGGACTAATTGGTTAGAGCATGGTGCTAACAACACCAAGGTCAAGGGTTTGATCCCCATATGGGCCATTTACTTGAGACTGACTTGGTGATCCTTGTCGGTTTCTTCCAACTCAGAATATTCTGTGATTCTTGTGAATTATAAGAAATAAGATTTTTTTGTAAGTAAGGTTTATAGAACACTTTTTCAGCAGTTTGTTGCTCTTTGTTCACATCTATCAAAATCTCTTTAAATTGCTATGTTTCCTTCTGAGAAAACAAGTCATATTCTGTGGTCTGCAAGCATAAGCAGCTTGATGTCATTAAGCGCTTCTCTGGATGCTTTTTTTCAAAGATGTTGTTCCCTTTATGGCAGACTGCAAGGCAGTGGCCACACTGGTAGCAAAAGTAGGCAAAACTGGTATCCCTGTCATTGCTTAGACTGCTTTTCTCATATAGGACCCAGGAGAATTAAGAAAACCAAACTTAGTTAATTAGTATTTGATTTCATTCCTCTTTAGACTGCTTCTTACAGGGGTGGGAGGAATGAGGGTGGGAAATTACCTGATTCTAAAAACTGAGTGATTTATGAATCATTCTCAGAAGGTTTATTTCCTCTTTAAGAAGCCTCTCTCCCACTCCCTTCCAGAAAAACCTTCAAGAGTTCCTGTGTTCTTCAAGATGTATTTCCTGTCCTATTCCAAAGAGACATTTTCTGCCCACCCTAATTTAGCCAAAAGCAACTGTGAAAATACAAAGTGCATCGACTACCACTGACTCATGTTGGAAGAATGATAAACCAGATGTGACATGGCTCAATCCATTTCACCTCTAATAATAAAAAGTCATGGATAGGAAGAACAAAGAAGCATTTCTTCAAAGGTTACTTTTATAGGTGATTACTCTTTATGAATTGCCATCTGAAAGAGTATCAGCATCCAGAAAAATTACAGTCTTTTACAAAGGTCAGGATTGAGAGTGGAAACTTGGTAAACACTTCAGCGTCATTGCTGAGTGAATATAAGGCAGACTGAGAGCGGTTATCCTTCCTACATTGATTATAGTATATGCCAGCTGCTCCATTTTTGACGCTTGGTTCCATTTCTGGAAATTCAGGGGGAAAAAAAAACTGGTGGGTTTTTTTCCTGGTTTTAGCTTGTGTCTGTTGTGTGTTTACAGTTTGGGCTTTTGAATGTGAAAATCCTGGCAGGTTTTTGTGAAGTGCTGGTTTCTTTCTTACAGCACTGTGTGATGCTTAGTTTGTTTTGCGTGTGAATTGATGAATAGGAGTAGAGAGAATGACTGGCTGTACATTCCCACTACCCAAGAGATCTCTCCTGCCCTTTCCCCACCCCCATGTAGTGGTCAGTGAAGCAGCAGGCCCAGGCAGATGTGCACAGCCACGTAGGGCTCTGACTGAGGCAGCAGTGCTTGGCCATGCACGGGTGCCTTTTGCACTGCACAGGTGCACAGCTGTGCATGTGTGCCTGCATGTAGAGCAACCGTGCACCTCTGCAACTTGGCTGCACTTGAGCAGGCACCAGCTGCTGTGGTAGGAAAGGGCCAGGTCTGTGGCCAAGTTACACAGGACCCGCATGGGGACCCCAGGAGCTTCCCTCGTGCACAGTCAGGTGCTGCGCACCCTTGGAGACCTTCTGGCTGTGATGCTCAAGCTACTGTGTGCTGGCTGCCAGGGCTTGCAAGTTGGTTGCAGGTGGTACTTGGCTGGGCCAAAACTGCGAGTGTGCGACTTGTACAGCTGGGTCGGTGGTTGGGCTGGTGTCTCCTGGTCCTGGCTGTGCTGTATGAGACTCCCATCACAAGGCAGAGGAGTCTGGATCCCAGCAGATGCTCTAAATGGAGAGGTGACATTTTCATGTGAGAACTTCCACGTCTCAAGTGAAGATAGGAGTTAATCGGAATATTTTGCAATCTGGCGTTGATTTCAGCTTGCTTCTGTCCAAAACTGCACCCCCACCCCCCAAAAAAAAGAGGAATGTTTTGCTAAAAATACAGAGACCTATCACTTAAAATGCTTTTCTGAGTACAATGAAGATTTTTCACTCTTCTGGAAATAGCTCTCTGTTCCCTTTCAGTATTTTGCATGCCCAGTTTTAATTAATATTGGGGGAAATAAAGGGGAAGATTCAGTTGAGTTGAGCAGAATAACTCCTAAAAAATAAAACCTGGATGCTAGAGATGCTTGAGGTTTTATTTCAGCTTATGGACTTTCTGCCTAGGTGAGTGGACCTTTGCTCTGCACCTGGTTCTGATTTTATAAGGTGATTCCTTTTGAAAATAAGAATAATAAAAAATTTTTTTAAAAAAGCAAGTAAGAGTTATGCACTTGGGTTAGGATGCTCTGTCAGTTAAGGCTCAGAGCCTGCAATTTTGCTACAGACAAAACTCCCATTTAAAGCAAAGATGAGCACTGCCTGAACTCAGGATTGAAGAAGGAGCTATTGTGGTCATGCAGTCTGACCCCTGTAAGAACAGGGCACTCCTTTTCATTTAACAATCTGCTTAGCAGCAGCTGTTAACTTTTTGAAACAACTAAAATGCTTCAAAACATAAAGTGTTTGCTTCAGAAATGAGTGTCAGTACGAAGGCATAATCATTTTTCTTAAGAAATCTTTCTCTTTTTTAGAAGATAATTACCAGTTTTATATTACAGACTCTGGTTATTATATTACACTTACAAGAGGAAAAAAAAACCAAATTACAATATTTCAGGCCAGTATTTCTCTTGCTTTCTAATGGATTACTTTTGTTTTTCAAAGCAATGTCCTTTGATTATAGTCTTGCAAAGTTTTAACTTTCACAGTCTGCAGAAGTAGTTGCAACTTTGTGAGTTAGAATACATGTGAACATAATACATCTGTTTTGTTTAGAAGTACTAACATTTTGAGAAAATCTAGGAAAAGTAGATGTCATTTGTGTTTAAAGTTTGCACCTGACATGAAGGCACAGTTCACCAGGACTCAGGATTTGAAACTTCAAAAGTACGCCTCCCAATTCATGGGTAAAAGGATCATTATCCATTATGCTTACAAATAAAGCAAAACAGACAAATGGAAAATCCACAGTAGATCACAAGCATCATTTCTATGCATTTAAAAGCATTTCTTTTTAAAAGAGTTGTTGGCATCTAGTTTCTTTTCGCTGCAGTGTTTTGCACTGTAGATGGATTTATACAGTCTTATTTATATATGTGGATATATTTGGAAGACTGTCTATACATGTATTTCCTTGGGGAGATCTTTACAGTAGCTACAGTGGTCGACTGTGGTATAAGTAGATAAAGAGAACTGTGTTGGCTATAAATAATTGTTCTTTGTGTGCTATGCAACAGCACTTTTTGGTAGTTCCATTTGCATGTAGAGTATTAATTAAGAGCTAACTGTCACTGCAGGTTGGCTGCAGAAGTCTGCAGGATCCAGCAGAGAGATAAATGCCAATGCCAAGTCATACAGGTTGGAGAGCATACAGGAAGTCCGTAATGAAAAATTAGTTTAAAATGAAAACTCACTTATTTCTAACTTATTGTGTTATATGCAGAGATGAAGAGGTCCAAAAAATAGTCGTTAAGGGTTGTACATACCAGGTGGGGAGATGTTGGGCATTTTTAGGGGCTTCTTTGGGTCAATCTACATGTGATACACTGGAAATTGAAATTTTGGGATGCGATCAGTAAACTTGTTAGGAGGGTATAGGTGCCCTTTTTAACAAGAGTGTGTACAGCTTTCTGCGCACTGGGAAGTCCTAGAACAGATTGCAAAGAGTCATCTCAGCTTGATTCAGAAGGCTTCTAAGTGTCCTTCATGTTTGAAAGTGTTCTGGTTTCTAATTAATTTAGCCAGAAGACATGTTATTTCTGACCTTCAAAAACCACTGCCTGTCTCATCCAAGTTTTAAAAAATCCTTAAACTGTTTTAATAAAAAAAAACCCAAACAAAAATGAAAACAAAAACCCAGCAACCTGCCTTGTCCTGTTGTGACCAGCAAAGTACAAAGTAGAGATATATAGCTATTCTTAGTGATCCATTATATGTATAACATGTTTTTCCACAGTATGGGGTATGGGTTTGGGTTTATATGACTTAATAAAGCCATTTAATCTAATGTGAAATCTTCATTTCCGTGAACTCACCAGCAAAAATCCCATTAATTTCAGTAAAGAGATATCTCTTTGCAATTTGTAATTTAATACCATTTTCTTACTGACATTGAAGTCAGTAAGAATCTCTTTACCACTTCAAATTAAAACTCTCCTTCTGTGTGTTTGAGATGCAGATAGAGGAATTTTTTCCTCAGTCTCAGTGACAAGGGTTGCCAACACTGAGAAAAGAAAAACGCGCTATTCTACCATAGCTAAACAGCCTAAACAGAGCTGCCTACTCTTGTATTGCTTTAAGCAGCCATCAGAAGTTGTATGTAAGTTAGATACAGGATTTACGCAACCTGATTGAGATGAAAATAATGGCCCTTCAAATTTTTATAGTGAAATTACTTTTTCAAAGCACGTAACTTGCAATGCATCTTATGGAAGTAAATTGATAATGCCAGGATTTTAGGGACAATCTAGATTTATGAACAAGAGTTCTGCATTAAAGAAATTCATGAAGCATTGAAAACTACACATTTTTAAGGTTGTGTTTCAGCTCAGGAAAGTTTTCGTTGCTTCATGAATTATAGTCAGAAAAATCTGATTGATAATCAGAACAGAAAATAAACAAGGGTTTTTCTTCTTAGAGTCACTGCCAGAAAAATCTCTCTGCTTTAAGAGTTTGAATCTGGTGGGAAGATTTTATAAGTGCATATGTTTTAGGACTCCTCAGAAACTCTGGGTCATGTATTTCAGCCTGCCTACCCTGCAACAGCAGATCATTACTACTGCTTCTCTCTCATCCCACTTTTCTCCTAAATACCATGGTCCAAAAGAGTCTAATACTGTTTTCTCTAAAATACATCTAGTGGAGATGCAGTTGATCCAGGCACCCATTGTTGTTGGAGCAAAGTGCTTCTCCAGCATGTGATGACCTATAAAGGATGAAAGCTGAGCAGTTGCTGGGTTTATTCTTCGTAATACCATGTGAATAAGCTTAGATGCTGCAAATAGCTTTGTTTGTTTTGTGGGGTTTTTTGGGTTTTAATAGGGGAAGGCAACTTGTACATAACTGTAAACTGTGGGTTGTGTCCAGGTAGAAGTGCCTGAGGCTCTGGGGTTGAAGGCACAGCTCTGCCCTGCTCTGCCCCAGTCCTTCCCACAGTCTGCAGCAGCCCCACTCCACTTCCCTGCTCTCATACCCGTGGTGTAGGCCATCACCAATTGACCAAGGCACAGCCTTAGACTTACTTAAGCCTTAATATACTGAAATACAGAAATTCCTATGTATTACTACCAGTCCATTGTTGCAGTCTTCCCCACTGTTTATTTGCTATCTTTTTGTGGGTTGCACTTACCATACTTGTTCCTTTGAGCTTTTCCATATGTGCCATCAGTTCTGCTTCCAGCTTTTAATTTGTGCCATCCTTTAGATGAGTGCTGATCATGGCAGAGAACACTGCTTTTTTTTTTTTTTTTAACATAATTACCTTGTACATATGTATTTAATGTATCTATTATTAGTTCAGGTGTATTTCTTTTTTTAATGTTCTTCTTACAACCAGTTTCCTTCGTGTTTTACTTTCTTTGGGGACTCTTATCCTTAGCTACTGTATTCACCTCTGCACATTGCTATATTGAATCTGTTCTTACTAGAGTCTGCCTATATTTTGCATTCTCATGTAAGATAATTTTTTTTGAAGTACATAAAGATCATATTAAGTCATATCTTTTCAATTTTGAAAATGCCAACAAATTAAAGTGTGTTTTTCCTCATAACTGACCTAAAACATGAGATTTAAATACTCTTAAGTCCAGTATATTTGCCTGTGAAAAATTGTTTCCTGTTGAATCAAGTGCACATACTAAAAACAAGGATTTACGCTTTTTTAAAATAAGGGCAAGAAAGTCAAAGCAGAACAACAGAATGTTTTGCTAGGTGGATACCAAAAGAAGCAGAACGGGGAGAAAATCAAAGGTTGTAATTTTGTGGGTTTTCTTAGTATGAAATATTCTTAGTGCTATATGCCTCTAAGCTGTATGGAAAAAGTGTTATAATCAATCTAATTGGCTTTTCTCATACTTAATGATTTTTATGATTTATAAATGCATTCGTTAAGACTTCAATAAGAGATATTGCCAAATATTTTTAAATGCCTTTCATTCCATGTAAAAAAAGAATTGGAAAGGAATATGCACATCATTTACGATTCCTCTAGAAAGTGTGTTAAGTTGTTTTTTTTTTCTTAATGTGTAGCTTATTCTATAAATGGCAGTATAGATAGCTATCTTTCTTTTCACTTGGAATCAAAGAGGAGCTCACTGCAAAAATCTGCCAGTGCTGGATGAAGTTGTACAAAAATACGTGTCCCAGCTGGTTGGCCTAAGGTTCTTCAGAAAAATTGGCTCATAATGTAGCTGGCTCCATTTTCTCTGCAGACCATGTAACTTTGTGACAAGAAAGCAGCAAAAGGAGGGCTAAGGAGAATAGCCATCCTTTATTGGATGAAGGGGGAAAATACAGTGACAAAGGATGAGGAAGACTCTGAGGTAACTTAATGCCTTCTTTGCCTCAGTCTTTAATAGTAAGACAGGTTGTCCTCAAGGTCCCCAGCCCCCTGAGCTGGAAGAGAGGGATAGGGAGCAGAATAAAGCCCCTGTAATCCAAGAAGAAATAGTCAGTGACCTGCTGTGCAATTTGAACACCCACAAGTCCATGGGGATCAACCCAAGGGTACTGAGGGAGCTGGCAGAAGAGCTCAACAAGCCACTTTCAATCATTTACCAGCAGCCCTGGTTAAGCATGGGTGTCCCAGGTGACTGGAAGTTGGCAAATGTGACGCTCATCTACAGGAAGGGCCAGAAGGAGGTTCCAGGGAACTACAGACCTGTCAGCCTGACCTCAGTGCTAGGGAAGGTCATGGAGCAGATCATCTTGAGTGCCATCATGCAACATACATGGGGCAAGCAGGGGATCAGGCTATATGCCAGCCAGCATGGGTTTATGAAATGCAGGTCCTGCTTGACCAACCTGGTCTCCTTCTGTGACTAAGTGACTCACTTAGTGGATGGGGGAAAGTCAGTGGATGTTGTCTACCGAGACTTTAGTAAAGTTCTTGATACTTCTCCCACAACTTTCTCCTGGAGAAACTGGTTTCCCATGGTGTGGACAGGTGTACTCTTTGCTGGTATAAAACCTGGCTGGATGGCCAGTACCAGAGAGGTAGTGGTGAATGGAATTGCATCCAGCTGGTGGCTGGTCAGAAGTGGAGTTCCCCAAGGCTCAATACTGGGACTAGTCCTGTTTAAATTTTTTTATCAACAATCTGGAGGAGATCAAGTGTGCCCTCAGTCAGCTCACAAACAACACCAAGTCAGGGAGGAATGTTGGTCTGCTGTGGGGTAGAAGGTTCCACAGAGGAATCTGGACAGGCTGGATCAATGGACTGAGGCCAATTGTCTGAGGTTCAACAAGGCCAAGTGCTGGGTCCTGCGCCTGGGTCACAACTCCATGCAATGCTACAGGCTGGGAGAAGAGGGGCTGGAAAGCTGGCGGAAAAAGACCTGGAGTGCTGGTCGACAGCCAGCTGAAGAGTGAGCTAGCAGTGTGTCAGGAAGGTCTAGCTTGAAATTAGGAAAAATTTCTTCACTGAAAGGGTAATCAAAGCTTGGAATGGGCTGCCCGGGGAAGTGGTTGAGTCTGTGTTCCAGGAGGTGTTTAACAGACATTTAGATGTGGCACTTAGGGACATGGTTTAGTGGTGGACTTGGCAATGCGTAGTTAAAGGTTGGACTCAATGATCTTAAAGTTCTTTTCCAATCTAAATGATTCTGTGATTGTAAGACCTGCCTGCCAGAATTAGGTTTATTTATAAAAAGTTGCATAATTTCCTGGTGGTGTTTCAGCCCTAATTAACTGATTTTTGCAGTAGCAGAGATCTGTCCCTGCTGAGTGTAGTAGTGGGAGCTTTGCTAATATCCTCGCACTTCCACCCCACACCTGACACATGCTGTTTTCTGAGCTGAGAAATTCAGTAGGCCAGGGCACCCAAGTGATGCATGTTCCGCATGGCTACTCTTCAGTGCAGTGCAGTGTCAACTAGCCATGTAGCACTGAGACAATTAATAGATTTGAATAAATGAGGGAATTTACAAAACAATTAAGAAACCTTGGCCATGACACATTTTCAGGTAACGTGGTATTTTGCGTGATTATGATTTGTGTAATCAAGGCTCTGTTATGCCTGAAAGTTAATGAGTGTAAATTGAGAAGGTGAAAGGAAGCATATTGAGAAGTGTTGTGTATAAAGTCCAAAAGTACTACTAAGATGCTGATTTGCTTCAGACAGTACATACACATATGTATATATATATACATACACATCTGGAACATATTACTGTAGCTCTCCTCTCTAGTAAGAGAGGTCCAAAGCAAGTAAAGGAGATTTGTTCCAAGATTAAAAAATAGGTTACAAAAACCCCTACTTTTTTTTTATTAGAACTATTCAAAAAATGAAATATAATGGCTACCTAAATCAATTTGAGTATATCATAAATAATCTATTAAATATTCCATCAAGAAATAACCACACATTCAGGTTACTGAAGCAAGCAATGTGAAAAATCAAGGTGTAGCAAGAAAATTTGTTGGCATTTTATCTCGAACTGGAAAATGTGCCCACTCCCTACTTCTAAATTCACAAGCCGAGCCCTGTAAAATGTCGTTCCCCCATCCTTGTTATTTCCCTGATTATAAACCTTGGGTTTTACATGGGAGTTACTTGACTAATATTAAGTGCTCACTTTCCTTCCCGGACCAAGCCTTCATCTTAAATTATAATAATATGTGTTGTGCTGTTCACTACAAGAAAGGGTAAATGATACATGGAAGTATTAAGTAAATAGTTTGTGGTGAGGCTGTCATAGGTTTCTTCCCGGAGAAGCAAACTGGGGAGGACTTAGCAACATGTTTTAGAGGTATTTGAGATACTATATGATGGGATAAACTGAATATGAAAAAAAAAATAATAATTAGCGTGAGTCTAGCAGTGTACAAGGGAGGTGGAGGGATGGTAATTCAAGCTACTGGTGCCGGTGTGATTTATTGTATTAAACTTAACATTGAGAAGCTCAGCACTTTTCCAACATAACTGTACAACTAAGTGCCATAAAACCAAATCATGACATGATGGAAAAAGCCCCTTTTCCTCTAAGTTAAATTTAGATTTAGAGTTATGAATGATAACCATGCAGGTTAATCTAATTTTGGTTTTAACATAAATTATGTAATAAAGCTTCTTCGTATTCTGGTACATTCCCCACCTACAGGCAACATAACACTTTATTCAAAAGTAGTCCAGCAGTCTTACTCTGAGTAAGATCTGTGCTCACTAAAGACTATAAAGAACCCATATATTCACAGGGTGGATTCTTTCTCTGCTGCATTCTCACCTAATTATTGTTTCATTGAAGGACTAAATGCATTGTTATGATATTGTAAGGCTTTTTTTCAAATCTGGCTTCCTCCATGATGACTTTAAGATATTTTCTAGATGCAGAAATGGGATGTAGTCCTTGTGTATGCATGTTTTAAAACAACTTGTGCAGATGGACACAAGTTTGACAGGTGAAACATTTTGATAGGTTTTAAATAGCATATGTGTCTGAGAAACACTGCTGAAAACTAAAAGTTCTGTCAGAGTAACTCCTGTGGTAGAAATTTACAGCGGTGAGTTTCCCTGTATGTGTGAGCTTGGAAAACTGGTCCTGTTTGTGCCTGCTTATCTGTATTATTTTCTTTCATTAGTAGATTTTAGACAGGAGTGTCCCACTGAAAGAAGCAGTCTTGTGTTATAAACACTGTTCATTGAAATATCAAGTCATAGCATTGTGTTATGGTTTCTAAAGCACTTAAACCAGTTTATTTCAGGCAATTGTCATATTTTCTTTGTCCATCTTCTTTTCTTGTTTGAAGTAGGTTATTCACCTTTTGGTGGTACAAGAAATAAATTATTTGTTTTTCGTATGATATCTTGACCCATATTTTAAATTCTTTTTATTTTTTTTATAGGTCCTCCCATGCCATCCTCCTCATCTAGTCCATCAGTTACTGAACATTTACACTCCCCTCCTCCATCACCCAATCTCCATGACAACCAGAGGTGGTTATTAAGTAATAATGCCAGCCAGCCAGTTCAGGACTCTGATACAGATGAGGACTATACTGCCAGCTCATTTCTAGTACAGACCGGTGCTAATCCAGTATCTGTCCCAGGTCATGGTAAGAAGAGGACACTTTGTCTATAGTTTAAATACCCTTTTGTTTTCCATCCTCTTAAGAAATTGTCTAATAAAACTTAAATATATCAAAATGACTCTGTATTTTAAACTGGTTTTCCCTTAAATGCTGTAAATTGTTGGGGTTTTTTTTACTGTAAGATAAGCAAGAGTAGAAAATAACTGCTAATATATAAAAGTTCATTGAAGTAATTTAACAGGCAATGCTTATGTGAAGCAATAGCTATTCATGGTTTATTATGAAATGTAGTTTTTAGCAAGTGACTAACCTTTAGTTGTACTTTTAAAAGGGTAGGCTGAAGTTGGTTAAACTGTCATGATATTTAGCTTCAGAATAATGTAAAAGTTGTCTTTTACAACCTCATCAAGTTCAGCAGGTTCCCGCCATTCCTTTCATTTGCTAAGGGAAGGAGAGCAGGATTTTTGTTACTGAATAGGGCACTTGAGACTGAGGAAAAAGCTCTAAAGGAGGAGAGCTGTGTGATGGCTGGAGGCAGTGGCAGCTTCTGAGATGTACATTTACATGTTTCTCTTCCTTCCAACCAGTATCAGTAAGCAAAAGGAGTGACATACTTGAAACACCAGTGCCTGCTTAAACATCATGCCCAAAGAAACCCCTTTTTTTTCCTTTTTTCTTTTTTCTTTTTCTTTTTTTTTTGGGGAGATGAGAAAATATATTAGCCACAGGTTTACCTTTTTGTTGGATGACATTTTTTCTCGGTGTAGGCAGACTGGAAGAATAATTTTTTAAATTCACAGCCCTTCTCAGGTAGATCAGCAAAACTTGGAACAAGCCACTTGACATTCTTAGAAACAATTCTGTCTTTTGATTGTTAAAATTTCACCTACAGATGAACCGCTAGAGGGAGTTTGGAGGGATATTTTTCTTCAGATTGCACATCAGGTGGTTGGACAGAATTATTTTGCCAAGCAAAACACTAACTTTGAGCTTATCTTCCTAACTTTGAGTGGAATTTTGGTTTTGTGTCTAAAAGGCCAGTCTGCTAAGAGCAGTCATGTGTGTGAATTTGACCCATTTGGATTAAGATCTTTAAAATTAATGATGGAAACTTTGTTTTTGCATGTTCAACTTGCTCAATATTTAATCTGTGAAGAACTCAAAAAAATGGTCATGCATTGTCATAATCAGGGTATGTTACCTTTCTTTTATGTCTAGGAATGTGAAATCTGTTAGAAAATATATGCATTATCCAAAAGGTATCCTGATTAGTTCAATAAGTCAATATATTTAGATTACTGTATCCTCCAACCCTTCCTCTATAAATGAAAAATGCAAAAGCAAGACAGCACTGCTAAAAATTTTGAATAGTTGGGATTATCTGCTTGCATCTCTTAGCCTCTTAGGAATCTAGAAAGTCTTCATCATTCCTCTAGGTTTTAGTATTTTTGCTGCTACTGAAATTTTGAACAGTTGCTTGCCAGTGAGTTTACCAACCTTCAGGAATGTTCCTTAATCTGTTTCATCTCAGACTAGCTAAATTAATATCATCTGAACCCATGTCAAGTCTTGGCCTTTTAGCAGAACAACCTAAGAGGCGCTTTGATTACGAGTAGGACAGGAGTTAGCACCGTGGTATGTGTTGAGACAGTTGTTCTTTGTAAGACTTTTGCTAAGCAGGAGGAAAACCCAGCATACTCTGCAAGTATGTGTTCATTTTCCTTTTCCCTCTCTCTGCCCACTGTTCTCCCCTGTCTCCTTTATCTGCAGATGTCTGATATTCACCTCTTCAGTGTATTTATGTAGTAGAAGTGTTTGTAGTTCCTGCTGTCAAATGATCTTTCTCTCTGCAAGATTAGACTTGTTTTTAGAAGCACTTCAACTTGCTAACCATGTATACTGTGTGTATATATAGTGATTGCTATAATTTAAGTCAGGCTTGTTGGTTTTCTGCTGGATAAGATCAGAGGTATACAGGTAGTGGACTTCCATTTCTGCAGTCAGCTGCAGGATCAGGGTTTGTGTTACTGGAAGAAAGATTTCTTTCACTCAGCACATACATGAATATTGCTTGGATTATGTACCTGATTTGCTTATGGTTGGCTTCTCATATCATATGCTGATGGCCTGTTGATGGGGAAAAAGTATGTTCTTTGTAAAACAGGGAAAAGCAGAATTTAATAAGTTAGCTACAACTTTCTTCTACCTGATGATATACATTGCTGTGTAGCATTGCGTTCTAGTCTGTGGATCTCTCCAAATCTACCCTATCAAGTAAATATCATTTAGTTGTGGCCTTTCGTATGCTATTATTTGATTATTGCATTTTCTTTAGCTAAAATGGTAAGTAATGCAGCATGTGTAGCACTTGCACAGAGAGAAGGGGTTTTTTTCACCAGGTTGGTTTTTTTTCCTCCAGCACCTTCATGTAAACTTTCAATGCTGTGTAATCTTAATGGGTTCAAAGTAAGTCCAGTGCCATATTCCAGATGACTTTGTCCAGTGTTTATGTTGGTGGAGGGTGAGGGATCACTGTTAAAGCATTTAGGGATAAAAAAGGTGCTGACTGAAAACAATTATATTATTGAACTGCTTTCAGTTATATTGACTTTATTTGAATAGCAAGTTGAATTAACATCTCCTTAGTCTATTCAAACATCTGATTGTTTTCCTTTAGAATGAGTTCATTTGATCAATGTAGTTTATTTGATCAACTCACTCAAAATCTAAAGGATCTGAATATGTGTGTAGAATTATATTAATCTAAGATGTTGGGTTTGATTAGCTTGTTTTGTTAACCAATGGGAATTAGCTTCCTTTTCTGGAATTACCTAAAAGAGAAAAGAGAACTAGTGAAATGAATTATTGAGTGCTTACCACATGAGAAGCTAAGGTCTTCATGGAGGTATTACTAGTAGCTTTAAAAATTCAGACCAAGTGAAGACTGTTGTCGACAATTTAATCGGAATCACTTAATTTTTCTTAAGAGCAGTGTGTTATTAAGTCATGAAATTCAGGAGAGATAAATTTTAGGACCATCAGTTATAACTCTTCTTTTACATAGCATCTCTGATTAATTCTACTTGTTCCTCTTCTTCAGGGTGCAGCTCAGTATATGGACTGTTCCAGCAGTCAGCCTATTTGCCTGCTGATATTAGAACAATTTATCTGCTATGTTTATTGTTTTTAGAAAGAGCAGCAAAATGATTTATAAGAAATGGGAACATCTGAATGCATATGCAGGGGAAGGAAACAGTTGTTTAAGTGAGAAGGAGAGTAGAGTGAAGTAGGAGCTGGGAGGAAAGGATTCTTGAATGTGGTTGAGGTGGAGGGTTTCCTTATGTCATTAAGTCTGCATATAAACAATAAAAGTCATGTAATATCTGTATTTAAGCATCTTGATAAGTTTCTTAATCCTTTTCCATGAAAAGTTATAGATTAGTCAGAATTTGGAGGGGAATTTATTGAAATTAGTAGCAGCTTATCTTTTAACACAGAATTTAATATACTGAGAAATACAGTGCTAAATTATTAGTTTAAGCAGAGTATGAAGACAAGATATAATTAATATATAATGCCTATTAGTGACATTTAAATTGAAGTGTCTGAATTAGAAACTCAGGTTTGAGTATTTTTACCACCTAAATTGGAAATATTATGGGAGAACCATAAAATGAAAAATAGAGAAGGATGTATTTCACAGCAGCATTTGTATAGTGCATTTGAACATCAAGGTTCTCATGTTTCTTAATAACAGTTTGTGATGATAGTTTATCGAATGGCAAGATCTGAAAAAAATTCAATATAATATAAACTGGTTTTCAGTTGTCCTTGCTCGAGGATCTGCCAGATAATGCACAATAAACAAGATTTTGCTCCAGCCACATAGGAATTGCAGATTGATGGGCTTTTCAGTTCAAAATGGCTAAGCCTTCCTACAGATTTGGAAATCTAGAGCACAACTCTGAATTTAAACTTGTGAAAGAGAAAAAATAATGTAATAAAGTTGGTTGAATGAAAACATATTTGAACTCTCTGCATTCAGAGGTCTCATTGTAGGACACCTCACTCTACAGAGACCAAATGTGCTGTGGCATTGTTCTCCTATAAATTGAGGACTTTAGTTCATGGTGACTCATTAGAATTTGATGGGAGAGCTTATACAAAAGTATCTGCCATAGAGAAATTATTGTTTTTATTATCCTACAATATCAGGAAGCCAAGGTCAGAAGCTTCTGCTTTTGTACAAGTACCTGAGAGAACAGGTGCCCAGTGTTCAACCCTGGCACCAGTAAAGACCATATATAACACATGTACAGAGCATAGGTGTGAATTTTACTAGGTGTTTGTTAGGGGTTTTTTACTCTTCAAGTTTTCCCTCCGTCTCTCATGTTTTGTTTTTCTGCACAGATACCACAATTCATGTATAACCAGCATGACTAAACAATCTGCCTCACTTCCGCCTTTTTCTTTCCACCAAAAGCAAAATGAAATGGAAAAGTGATTGGAAGTACAGACAGGGATTTGTGTTATAAGTTAGTGGAAGATGCAAGTGACTTTTAAGGCGTCTTTTCTTCCCTTGCAGCTCCTGTAAGGGTGGGAAGAGAAAACTGGGATTTCCCCCTTCATACCCAACTGGCTTGTGAGAAGGTTGGAAATAACCTATGAACATTGAAAAGGCCCATGGCAAATTAGGTCTTAGCCAATGTGGAAGTACCTTGTGTGGCTTTCTGGTAGTCCTGCTTTAGTGCCTACTAAACACCTCCCAGTCCTTATCCCATCTCTGCTTTGCCACAGTTATTCCACAAAGGAAACTGCATATGCTGGTGAGCTAGAACTTGGCAGCCAGGCTGTCACCTGTCATGTGATTTCACAGGAGGAGTTCTTTTGATTTCGTAGAATATCCTTAGTTGGAAGGGACCCACAAGGATCATCAAGCCCCACTCTTAAGTGAATGGCCCACACAGGGATTGAACCCACAACCTTGGCGTTATTAGCACCACGCTCTAATGAACTGCATTTTAGTAGTTCGGATTATTGGGGAGCAAAAGGAGGGGAAGGGGGCCTGGGAGTGTTCTAGGACATAGGGAAACAAACATGAGGTCATGAGATTGAATGCTTAAAAGCTGTTTGGGCTTTTTTCAGTGAAGTATAAATTTGCTTCTTTTCATCAATCTCAGAACTGGCAGTCATCTGGATTCTCTGAGGGTATCCACATGCCTTATTTTCATTGTTGTCTTACACATTGTTTAATGAGATTTTTATCTCTTATCTCATAATTCATGATAGATTAAGTTTTGTCATTGTTGTATCAGTACACACAATTTGTCCTGAGGTCTGACACTAGCCCTCAGACATGTTACTTGAAAAATTAACTCAGACCTGTTGGGTTTGAAATAGTCTGTGATAATAAATTAGGACTAATAGGTCAAACTAGGATGAGTTGTATTGAAGAACATCGTGGGGATATGCTATAATCTTGGTTTTATTTAATATCCTCATTAGTTATATGGATGAAGGAGTAAAAATGGCACTAAACATTTCCCAATGATACTAAATAGCAAGTGTTCTGAGTGCCAGCTAGAGACAAAATGTTAATAGAAGAGGGCAAGGAAAGACCATTAATTGTATAGCCGGAAACTAATAAAATGAAATTAGAACTGAAAAATAGAAGCTGGTCTGAAATGCGGAGTATTCGGGGAAAATCTAAGGAGAAATGGTGATAGAGAGTTTTAATTAGGCAAAAATCTGCAGCATGGTCTGACTCATGAGTTACAGTTTGAGCTGGGTATGCAAATATCTCAGCAAAGAGGAATTCCTAGACATAGCATCAATGGAATATAAGTTTGGAATTCGGGCATCTTGCTTTTTCAAAGTTCCTGTCAAATTCTCTTATTGCTCTTTATTTTACTGTTCAGATATATTTGTATGAAAACAATTATGAGGTTAGAGGTATTACTATATGGGAATAGGTAAGAAATTAAACTTTGACTTCGTATGTGGGCTAAGCAATAATTAATTGCTGGCAAAGGGAAGCTAATAACCAAAGATAGAATGGAACATGTTGCGTGCAGTGTAGCGATACAATTAAAAGTAATAGGGTGAAAATAAGGAAAGGGAAGATTAGGCACATTATTAGGAAAAACTGGTTAACAGTGAACTACGTTAAGATATCTAAATCTGTCCCAAGGAAGTGACAGAAGCTCTGTCACTTTGTAACATGAAATTAAAATAAATAGAAATGTAAGTCTTACTGGTGAGAACAAACCTACATTCAATTAGGAGAAGGCGGACTGAGATAACCTCCTGGAGTCTTTCTAGTAATACTTGTGTGCCTTTCGAATCAGGGATACGTGAGTTTGTAGTTTATGACAGAGATTTTTGTGCTAAGCTATGGCTAAGTGTGTTGTGCTGGCAGCCTGCACACTGAAATGTATTGCCTGTTTAAATGTAACAGAAAATTATTTGTCCTGTAGCGCAGACTTCACTCTGAAATTGTCCAGACCTTCCACAATATATCATTTGCAAAACAGCTGCTTTCCCTTCCTACGTGCTGGACCATTTTATATCCTGCAAAATTACAAAATAAGATTCCCAGCTCTCAGTGAAAACTGCCAATGTCTTCTGGGCATGTACATACTCATGTAAATATTTTGTAAGCAAAAATGTTGGATACCCATAAATTCACAAAGCCCGTGATGCTGAATAGAGGTATTTGACAAGCTTTCTGTAAATACAGAATAAGTTCATGTTATAAAAATACATGCTGACTTTTTTTCTCAGGCCAGAGACAGTTCTGTTTCAGCCAGTGTGTAGCAGTGCTTGCAGCCTTCCTCGGTAGCTACAGAAGCACGTAAATCTCTTATGGTCCAAAGTCAGACATTGAAGGAAGGCAAATATATTTCAGGTACTACAGATCAACAGATTTATCTGTTCCAGTTCCTTGGGGCAAATGTAGTTGCCTTAAAATCTTGAAAATTGTGTCTTGAACGCTAGCCAGTTTATTTTTTGTCTCTTTTTGATATTTGATTTCAATTTCATGAATCCATCTTTTTACCCTTTCATTGGTTTTTAAGCCAAACTTCTGTCAACATTGTTCTCTTAATGTACAAAAATGTACATTTGTTCAGTTTAATTAAGCATTCAGTCTGTTTGCCAAGAGCAAATTACAGTTCCCCAATCTCACCCTCACCCCTCCAGAATCAAATTTTGCAAAGTGGTGGGCAATTATCTCTCATATCTGATTGTTGTAAGTCATGTTTTGCTCTTAAGAGATTTTTGTAGTTTTCAATCTCTGTTACTTAGTAGAAGAGCCAAGACCCAATTATTTCTCCTCAGATTGTGGCCTTTGTAGCCTTCAAAGAACAGTCTCCCCCACACCTCCTGTATCATTAGCCGCAAAATATCTTTCCAGAGATGATTTTGGCCTTTTCACAAATCAAAGGATTCAGAGTGACAAATTATCCATCTTATACTCGAATGCGTGCCAGATGGGACAACCTGCCAACTGTGTATCATAGTGCAGATATGATCTGATGTAGCGACATTTCCTCCACTCCTCCTTCCCCATCAAAAATCATATTACAAAAAATCATGCAGTTTAAGAAAATCTGTGAAGATAAATTCATTCTGAAATACAGTGAAACATAAAAGCAGAATATCATTTTATTGAAGGAAGAATGCTGCACCCAAATGTCAGCTCACTTGAAGTGAACTAACATGTACCTGGTGTGATAGATGAACATAAGAGTCAAAAATGCATCCTTCCCTCTTGCCAGTGCTTGCACACACATCGTTTCCTTTGACTGCTTGATTACAGAACAGACATTCCTAATTGCAAGATAAGGAGCTTGAATTTAAATTCTGTCACAGTTTAATGGAAGAATCCTGAAGTCGCAATCAGGAATGAGGATGTACTGCTTTTGTGCAGAGAGTAGGCTGTAAGAAATTTATGGTAGAAATTAATCTGTAATACAGGAGGTAAGAGGAGAAGGAAACAGTCACATAGAGAGTTTATTTCATTATAAATTACAAAGCTGAGGACTTCGCCCAGGTACTGCTTGTGCTGACTTCCAGAGGAACGAATGTTATGTGAGTGCACAGCAAATAACTTGTATGAGATCAGGAGCAGATGCAAGTGTGTCACATCATCAAATCAAGCTCTTTTATTTTATTTTTCATTCTTTTATTTTGGGGAAGGGTGTAATATTTTTAGCTCTGTACTGCAATGCAAAATCTTTTTTAAAAAGCCTTTTTTAGAAAGGGAGGGCTCAAGATCCTAAACACGTTCCCATGTGCTCATCACTTGGTGACAACAGTCTGAATTTACAGTTCTACGGCTGATACTTTTGTATCAGCTCTAATGCTCACCGAGCCTTGATGGATTTGTGAATACAAAAGATCTTCCAGAAACATAGAAGAGTTGGAGGTTGTGATTTAAAAATCCTGATTTTAAAAGTATTTTTAATTTTTTAAATACCTAATTTATTCTATAGTTCCAATGATTGCTACGGATTCTGTGCTTCTGGGGAATTGCAGCTGGATTAAATGGAAGTTGCCAGTGGGGGGTTAATACAGAAATCAGGTCATTGTAATGCAACTGCAACATGTGTTTTATTCTATAGTGTTGAAAAATTCCTGTAGTGGAAAAAAAATAGATCATTTGACAAAAATACAAAAATTCTGATTTGTCTTCTCATTGCCTTTTGATTTCCATTTGAACTCTGTTGTGAGTGGCTGTAAATTGGAGGATCACGTTTCAGTGCTTTAAACATGCAGCTTGCTGAAAGTAAACAGGACTCCTGCAAATTCTGCTGGCAGATGCTTGTTGAAGTCTTTCATAGGAGAAGTGCTAAGGATTTTGTGCTTCAATCACTAAGCAAAAAAAAATGTGCATTGGATAATTGTGAGAACAGCTTATCTCAAAGTTGCTTCGAAAAGTGAAAGGCTAAACATTTGTCACCTTTAACATCCTTTGTCTTTTTAAATATTATCAATACTTTTAATAGCTTAAGGTCTGTGGTTAAAGCATGTTTTTTCTGCTCTTCTCTCTCATACACAAAAGAATTCTCCATTTAGTATCTTTCTGTGTCTGACGTAGCATTGACATGAATTTATTTGTCACTAACCCATTTGGAGTACACAGGAGTAGTAACCCTGCTTTTTAAGGATGCAGAGATCTGACTAGAAGGCACATCAGCCTTCCTTTCTCATGCAAGGCCAAGGATTCCTATTGTCAGATGCAGTGGGCATGAAAGCAGCAATTTTACAGCACAAAAACTCCAATAACATTTACTGCGGTTGGCTGAGATTGCAATGCACACAGGCACTGCTCCGTCTTGGTTGCTTAAGCACCAGCTTCCCTTGGCTTTTTGCCAGCCTGCACGCTCCAAAGAGACAAGTCCTTTAAGGCGAAAGAGTTTTCCTTGTAACTTGCTGTGGGGTAAACAGACCATTCAGGCATAGTTTATTGCATTACATACTTGACTATGCATACTGGAATGCACAAAGTAATTGGTAGAATTATTTTAATCGTTAGAATTCATAGGTACGAGATATGTTCTCTGGGCCAGGAGGGAGGGAGGGAAAGAAAAAAGTAAAGATGTTTCTGTCTGCTAAGTTGCTGATCATTTATTACAAAAGACTAAAAATATTTTCTCCATGGGAATTCTGTATGTTTACACGAGTATGCCTGCTACAGTTACAGAAAACAGAATTAATTTGCCTCTTTATTGCTATTCTTCTCTTGAAGATAAATCCCATAACAGTTAGCAGCAAGATACAGTGTCAAAGAACAGTTCTGTTTATGTAACAGGATACTTTGTTGTCATTAAAAAACCCAAACAAAACAAAGTCCTCAGTTTGGAAATACTGTAATTGCAGGATACTTGCAAATTAAAAGGAAGTCACTGTAAATTTTGCCGTCAGTCCAACTCATCTTTGTGTTGAAAGGTACTCTGTTTTGCAGTGATTAGCAGTAAACTTATCCCATTATTGCCATAACCTGGAGACTCCACATGAAATAGTCTCTTAAATATGACTTTGTATGCATTTCTTGAAGCTTCAATTTAACACTGCAGTAGCTATTCAAACAACATACAATGGAATTTATTTGTAATAAAGCATGTATATCTGAATATACAGGAGGCTGACTTGGCTATCACTGAGTACAAAATACCAGCTGCTGCTGGTTGAGTCTTTTGGTTCATTCAGAAAGGTTCAAAGCAGAGTAAAGCTTTCCCTTGATTTTGTTGCTAGTAGTTGGTGTAAGGGGGCTTGTTTTTCTGCTCGTTCTTGAATGTGAAGACCACAAGGGGTTTTTGTTGAAAGCTCCCTTCTTTCTCCTCAGTGGCATCCTGCAGTGTGTTCAGGAAAGCTTTAAAACAGTCTGTGCCATTTCTTGAGTCTCTGGGTTACTTTCTGGTAGCTTGTCTTCTGCTGAGTGGTGAGAAGGCGAGGATAGGGGTGACCTTGCACCCCTATCTCTGTGTACACCAGCTTCGAAATTGCTTCAGAAAGCAAGTGAAGCACTTCTAATGAATTGCGCTTTTGATTCTTTGAATCTGCACAGCGTCTCCATCAGGTTTTTACAGCTGGACTCTTCCTGTAATTGCTACTGGGGTGAGATGCACAACATGGGGTTTTGAAGCTAAGTACTTACATTGTTTTACTGGCCAAAAATACATAACATAGAGGGAGCGACAGACTTCATGAAATTCACACTTATATATCTTCGTGTTCTTCACCCCTTTCCGACATGCTGCTGATTTGCCAGCAGGCACTCTAGATGGGGATTAAAGAAATAGAAAAGCTGAAAGATACAGTTTCTTAAAGCAGTCATATATTAGTCAAGAATTTGTTTGTTACGAATGTCCGAAGATCTGTTTATTTTTATTGGTACTGAAAAATTAGAAAGAAGCACTTCACCATTTTAATCTTGTTAACCTCAGAATAGAGAGTAATGCTAAGAAAAAAGTATCCACCATTAGAAACAATAACTGATACCTCGTAATTTTCAGTTTCCAAGCACTTTAGATCTTAATGTGGCTTCAGGTATGCAGGATTTTTGGCATATTTGCCTGGCTAATTCAAAAATAGTAGGTTTTTTTCAAGTCTTTTTTGTGCATTTTTCAAGGCAATACAGTATAAAGTTGTTACTTACGCCTTGTAATGTATGGTTCTCAAAATTTCAAAATTCACTGCAGTATTTTTCTTCAGATGTCCTTCCTGATCTATTTCCTCAAGGCCTTTAATCGGTGGTGTGTAATGTGGAATATTTTTCTGTTTGTTTATAGTTTTGTATGAGTAACTCAAAATAATTGGCATCAGAATGCACCACAGCATCGTGTATGGATCTCTTCCTCGCTCAAGTTGAATTATTTCATATTTTAATCTACTCTCCTATTTATCTCTCCTAATTGTAATGAATTCTGGCTGTTGTGTACCTAAGCCAGTAAACAGGAAGGCAGAGATGGAGGATGGGTTAGATATTTTTAAAACTCCTTTCTAGCTTCCAGAAAGACCTCCAGAATAAACTGCTATGCAAGCCTTCTGGACTGGAGGCCCTGAGGGACATTCCTAGGCAGGGTGGAGGAATCAGCCAGTATACTTGCATGGTTTTGAGCCTGAAAGGGAAATTCTTCCTTCCCCTATTACAAAGATTTATACTGTTAGCTAGACATTTTAAATGGCTAGTTTTGTAGAGAAAGACCAGCAGAATAACAACCAAGTAAAACAGTACAGCCTGCCCATTCATCTAGTTGCTTTATCATTAGTAATACTCAGATCAACATTCCTGTTAAATAATTTTTTCTGGAAGTTCTTTTGAAACAGTCTTGAGCTTTGGGTGCAGCTTTGCTTCATTATAATATAATAACTTTCTATGATCATGGCCACAACAGACCAGGTTTTTTTTCCCCTTTGTGTATATAAAATTGCTTGAGAGACAGTTAAAATTCACACTAGTAAAGAATGAAATACACTTAGGCATTTAATCCACATATCTCTAAAAGTAAGTACCCTGTAGTACCAGTTCCGTGTTAGGGAAGTTGGGGCAGCGTCCATATCCTTCATGCATGCTTTAGCAATGTTGATGTTCTTGTATGGTGTGCTGGCCCAGATTTAATCTCTTCTGTCATATTTTAGGAACAGACAGTGACTATAAATTTTGCACCTGGAATCTTAAGCTACCAAGTATTGATGTATTTTTGAGTGATGGATAGGATTCTGCTTCTACAAAAAGTTCAAGAAATTTGAAGGCAGAAAGAAAATCAAGAGAATGATTAAAAGATTGTTCGGGGCGGTTTTGTGTATTGTTAGTAGTATATAATTTTTCTGTGACACTAATCCTGAAATAATCAAATGTGAATACTAAATAGTCTATAAACAATGCACTAACCTTTCATCTTAGTGATGATGATTAGTGACTCTCAACTTGCACAAGTGTAAATAATGTCTTATATCCTGGCAGAATTAAGTTGTAGTTAATATATGCATATGTTTCTGTTTCCTGTTACTGCACTCCCATGATTACAACAGAACTGAAAATGTATTTAAAGCAAAGTGAAAGCATATTCCTGTGGTTACAAAGACTTGAACAACTCAGTGGCCTTTGGGAAAACCTCTTGAGAGTTATGAAGTACAGGAACCTCGAGATGCAGTGCTCTTTCACTGCTGCATCAGTGCTGCTCTAGTGCTGTTTGGTTCTTTTGGAGATGCTGAGTAGCAAAGGAAAACAATAATAGCAGATGCAGTATTTCCACCACTCAAAAACATGCTCTCTAACTTAAGTACCAGACAGCTCCTTTGCCGTGATTTCTGCCTCCAAGTGCAAAGCTCTGTTGCTTTGTGGGTTAACAGCCCTAAAATGGTGTGCTGTTTCCATTACACTGAATCTCGGAAGGGAAGGAGGTTGCCCCTTGCCATAACTGTCTGTTAATAGTGACCGTGAGATATGAGCGAAGCCAAGTGGTGATGCAGAAAAGCCTCTGATTTGAACACACTAGAAAACTAGATCACTTTTTCTTGGTGTATTTGTTGTTTGCCATGGTAGGAATAAAGGTTTCCATTGCTGCTGTGGAGTATCAGTAGAAAACTAAATTAATGAATAAGGGAGAGTGCTCATCTGCACCCCATATCAATTTCTGTTGTTGTTCACATGTCTTACTGAGGAGGAGGCATTAATCCCCCATTCTACTAGAAGCATATGCAGCTGATTAGGGGACAATTTTTTCTAACACCACACATCATCTTGGGAGAAAGGCAGGGAGATGTTCTTTTCAGGCTCTTTCCGAGCTAAACTGCTGGTAGCCAGCTTGAGGCAAAGCAGGAAAGAAATGAGTCTAGATGGGTCAGTCATGGACTCCTCTGCCCTTAACTTCATCCTTCATGACTCATCTGTTTAATGCTCCTTAAGCAGTCAAAAGTGCTGAGGAATGCCATATAGTCAAATCTACAATACAACAGATGCAAACAGGCACGAGCCTTTTACTCCCTGAAGTGATTTGTATGCATGGATGTGATTTTTTTTTTTTTTTGCCTTTTCCTTTTCATTCTATGGAGATGTTGGGTATTGGGTTTTTTCCTCTTGTTCCATCTTAGTTTTAATCCTTCTTATCCTTTAAGTGTGCTCTTTTAATTTCCTCCTTTCCCTGTTTTTGCCCTTCTTCTTTGAACGCATCTTTTTCTTATTGATTAAGTCATTTAACCTTTATTAGACCATACCATGCCACTCCATCCTAGTTACTACTTTCTCTTTTATCCTTTTTTTTCTCTTTTTTAATGGACTCTTTTCATATCATTCTCTCCTTGTTCAGGCTTCCTACATCCCCTTCCTCATTCCCTTTGTTGTTCTCTCCATGGGACAGGTATATCTCATGAAAAGGTGCTTTGTTCAGAATGTATCTGCCTTGGGGCAGCTGTTTAATGAAAAAATCAGCTTTCCATCCCATGCTTCTATCCCTCTGAAGCCCGACGCAATAAATGCCAATTACAGTTCTACATAATTAAAATAACCATGTCATATTTCTTTTTTAATATTAGTGTCTTCACATTAAAGGAATGGAATGCTATGCAACGTGTTTGTTTTTTGAAACAAAAAAATAAGAATTTTGCTTCTAAGCCGTATTACAACACTTGTTATCTAAAATTTTCTTTAACCCTTCATTTCTGTTCTGAGAATAGTCCAGCCATCTGTAGAAGGGTCAGCAAAAACACAAACATGAATACTTAGAAGTGTAGTTCCTTTATAATTGGGGATGAAAACTAACATCCTGCCTGCTTCTGATCTTTCTTATCCTGCTGTGGCGGGAAAGCTTTTAGAAGAGATGAAAATTGATTAAAAAAACCATGTGGTCTTTTCTCTTGATGGCTGCTTTGGCTGTTGGGAGAATTTGCAGCTGCAGAGAGGCCAGAAGATACAGAAAGGTATCAATCTCATGTGGTTTTAACAGGGCAGGACAATCTTAACCTTTTGGGTGCTAGGCTACTGGTCTGCCCCAGGGAACTGAGATGTTCCTGAATACCTTAATAGCCTTACAAGAGGATTAAAAGCAGAAATGAAGGAGATGTTGGTACTGGTAATGGTACTAATTTCCCCAAATGTGACCATTTCTGCTATAGAGTAGCTGTTTTCAGACTTCTTGGTGAGATGCTCCCACTTGACCTGAAAAGTCAGAGTCTTTAATGTGTGAATTTGATATGAAGTGGCTCTTTACAGTCACTCTGTGAAAGTTAACATCTGGATGTGTGCTTTTCTCTGGCCATTTTCTCCATCTTTTTTATTTCTACTTTATACAGTTTTGTATGCCTGCTGTTAGTGCACAATATTGTGCAAATGGCTAGATTTTACTAGCTGAAGGTAACAATTGGTGCAGAAGCAAATCTGTTCTAGAAATAAAGATAGATCTTACTCCCCCCAAATGTTAATATTATTAGGTTATATTTTTAAATTCATATATTTAACAGACAAATGTCAAGTTTGGAATTTCAAATTTCTCTGAGGACATTAATGTCATAAATGAATTACTGAAAGCAGTATTAGGAACTGTGTTCTGTATTGTGTTTCATGCTCACTTCATCCCATTAGAGAAAATATTTTTGTTCAAGAGGTGAGAGGCAGTCAGCAAGCAGGCTTAAGCAGCAGTGCTGTATATAAGAATGCTTTTTGCATAAGTGGAAGTATCATAATATTAGAGTGGCATCAGGATATGATTTCAGTGACAGTGACATGGTTGTGTCTGCGTGTGAGATGAATGATTAACTGTTGGACAAAGAATAAAAGAGTTTAAAAGTGCTGGAAAAAAACAAGCAGCATTTTATCTACAGTATGGAAGCTTTTACCAAAAAACAAAATAACCTCTCTGGACACACACCACACATCACACGCAAGCAAGATCACACCTGAGGGTGCTTTCCACCCCTGAAGGAATGTATGTCCTCAGAGAAAGCTCAGTAGTTAGCTTTGTCCAGCAATTAATTGAAAAGCTGCCCCGCAGCACCCCAGCTGGCTGTCCGGCAGCGTCCGAGGGGCCTGGCGTGCCTTCCCGCCTGCTCCGGCGCGCAGTGCCCTCGGCCGCAGACCCTCCAGGTGTGAGCGTGGCAGCCCTGCAGAGCAGCCCTCCGGCTGTGCTGGTGCTTCCCAGAGGGCTCCCGTGGTCCTCTGGAAATCACCTAATTTCTCCCTAATTCCTCAGGGAATTAGCTGCCCATGCCGAGTGGATGAACGTCTGTGGCATAGGTAAGCGATCCAGGATCTCTTCCAGTGCTCTAGTTGTGTGGTTGGGACCAGTGTACTTTAAAGGAAAGAAAATATGGGCAGTAAAGTTCTGAGGCACCCTGCAGTGGGGAAAAAAAAAACCCAAACAACAAAAAAACATATCCAGAATTGCTCTTTGAAGAAAATTTCACAAACAAGGTAGCTGCTGCTTTTATTTCCCAGGACAGAAGTTCCTCTTGGGTGCCTTTGTCCTTCCCATGTCAGTCTTTTTTCTCAATGTTGTTTTAAACATCTTTCACCATTCTTTCTTCAATATTTTATCATTCTCTCTTATACTAGTAGAAACATCTTTGACATGTCTGAGTGCTTGTGTCTGCATATTTGCCATCCATTGTACTTTGTTTTTTTGTTTTTTCCTTTCCCAGATGTTTGCATTTTTAAGGGATTTCATCGCATAGAGGCTATTATTTCTTTTTTTTTTTTTTTTTTTAAAGGAAGGAGGGGAATACCTAAATTGTTTTTCTTAAGGCACGAGGAAATTAGCTTGTAATTGTTTTTCATCTGCTGTCATATTTTAGAAACTTACAAGAATTTTACTCGTGATTATATTATCAGTTTATCAGTCCAGTAATTTCTCCATCATATTTCTGAACCATATGTTCATGTGTTCAGCATGTCATTATTACATGTATGGTGCTATAAAATACTGTGCAACAAAACCAAGTGAATTACCCAGGGTATATTAAAATTTACAATGAATCACATAATAAACTGTGGGGAAAAAAAGAAAAAAAAACCAGAGTGGGTTTCACATTATTATAATCCCTCAAATCTGTATGGCCCTTTAATTTTTTTTAATTATAGATATTTTCTTCTGTAGTTTTCTTACTCAGTATATAGAGAGCAGACACATTGACTCTACAGAAGTAACTACCTTGTAAAGGAAGGACTTTACAGGAGTGTAATTTCTGTTCATTAGTACAACATTTTGAACTGATTAATGAGACCAATATAATTTTGTATCTCAGAACTAATAGCTTGAGTTATTTTTTTCAAAATTGTTCATATTTTATTGGCTGTTTATTTTCTATTACATTGCTTTTCAGATTTATGGAAAGTACTTGTAATTATAATATCCTTCATTTGATGCAATGAATATATTTTACTGGACAGCTTTATGCATTCAGTGTTACATTTTTGTTTTGCAGCTGAAGACCAATTTCCTAATTGCTCTTGTGCGTGTAGTTGTTTTGAGGTCTTTTTCTAAGCTGCTGTTATTTTTGCATTTACATGTTAGGCATGTGTGATGCGGGACTAAGTCTATGATTTTACAAGTTAAAAGTCTCAAGCAAACTCTCATTAGTTACTATTGTAGTTTTGAAGAATGCAACTTGACATTGCACCATATACTTGCAATTGAATTTTAAATAATAATTTGTAGGTCAAAATCCAACAGTTGTTAGTACAGAGGCAAAATGTTTGTGGAAACTTTTCCAAACTGTTAATTGAAATTTCCGTACTGCTAAGAACAAAAGCAAGAAAGGAATACTTTTCTGCCTGGAGCTTTTGTGATCATATACCATAGAGATAGGAGCTGTATACAAATTTAACTTTGTCTTCTATAGACAACACTTTGTGTTTATTCTGAACCCAATGATTTTAAAACTTCATTGGAGGAATCATTTTTCTCTTGCAAGTAATAAACATGCCACATCCTTAAAAGACAAAGTGTGAGACATAGCTGTAATAGCTCAGTTTTGGTGCCAAGAATAAGTGGTTTGAAGAAAGCTTAGCACCCTTATCCCTAGGGAGATGTAAATTATCACAGGCAACACCAGACACAGTAACTTCTCACTTGCATGCTAGTAAACAGTAAGAACATGTCACAAGTATAAAAGTTATTCATAAAGTAATAAAATTTATTTCTGACATGTGTTTATATTTTTATTAACAGTAAGTTTGTATGTATATGCACAAATACCTAGAGTATGGTGTAAAATATTCATATTCCAAGAGCTGTAACAATGCTGCAAGTATCAAACACAATATGATTTATTCTTTATTGTGTAAGAGCAGATGTCTTTCCTAGAGCTGTACTCCTCACTGTGTTCCTGTGTGAATACAAAAAGAATTGGGGGTGAAGAGGAACCTTATTACTGTAGTAGCAGTAGTGAAACTGACCCTAGTATGTACTTTTCTTGAATGTTCTTTCTCGATGTTTACTTTTCAAATAAGGTTTTATTTGCTCAGTAATGATTCTTGTGTGTGAGTTTCTGTGTTTCCACTAAAAAAAGGTAAGTAAATACAGTAGAGGAATGGTGGATATGGTTAAGCTCAGGCCTTAATGAAATGGCCTAATTGATAGACACTGAGGATACTTTAAATGGGGACAAACCCGTCTGCATAGAAACTAGTCTGCTTTTCTCTCTTGTTCTCTGTGCACAAACTGGAAAACTCAAAGTGCATCTCTGTTTAGTGAAAGTTGTTTCTAATGTAGAAGAGATACATACTAACTAGTGTTGACTTCTGTGGCTTAAGTACCAGTAACCAGAATTACTCTGGTTTTATCAGGAGGAAGAAATTGTTCTAAAGCTGTTTAAGACTACTGGTATTAGCAAAAGCCTCCACCATTAAACAAACTACTGAGCACTAACTCTAGGGGGAGTAAATCTTTGCCTCTGTTCAGCAAAGAAATGTACCAAGTACAATGCAGTTTGGAGTATCTGGAGAGTTTATCATGTCAGAAGAGTTCACACATCCCACTGTACACAAACCTGATGAATTGACCAGCTGGGACTATGAAAACTGACACGAGATTAGCTGTACATGTAACTGTTATAGAAAATTACGCTGGCATGAGCAGCAGCACATCAGCCATCAAATTTCTTTCTTGGGATTTACTAAAGAAAAGGTAGCATAATCTCTCACTTCAGTATATGAGTCATTTATTTTGATGGCCCAAACGTTTTCATCTGTATTCTCAAAGTGTGAGGAATATTCAGTAGTGCCCCCATGGCCTACATTTGGGTGAGGATTGAATATAAACAGTCACAAAGCAGGAGTCATGCCTCTGGCAGATGGGATGTTTTCCTGCAGTTTAATGTTTTGGAGACATGATAAATAATAATCAAATGGCATTTACTTAAAGAAGCTACAAAGCTCCTACTGGAAACAAACAATAAAGAAGATTTATGTCAGGTCTCTGAGCTTGAATGAGGCATGGGCCCAGGGGCATTGCAAGTGCCTTCATTTTATATACTTTCCTACTGGTCTGACTCACCCCCCAGGTTATTGTCAGACCTAGTCAAAACCAGGACATGTTCATCCATGTGGTTGTCTACTGGCCAAGGGTAGACCTTTTGCATGCCAGCAACCTCAGCCAGCTGGGTTCTAGAAAAAGTATATCCATTTTGATTCATGGGATGAGGATGTAAGTTTCTTGTATTTAGACTTCCAGGATATTAAGGTCTGGCTGGTAGCTGCATGTCATGGTTTAACCCCAGCCGGCAACTAAACATCACACAGCCACTTGTTTACTCCCCTGACCTAGCAGGATGAAAGGAAGAGAATTTGTAACAGGAAAAGGGAGAAAACTTGTGGGTTGAGACAAGAGCAGTTAAAGAGTTTAATTAAAATATAATAAGAAAAAAAACTGTAATACGAAGGAAACTAACAAAGACAAAGATAAGTAAATCCCATGAAAGACAAGTGATGCAAACGTAAGGAATTTTGCTCATCACCAACCAACTGTCCCTGAGCAGTGGCTTCCCAGCCAACCCTGCCTTTAGTTTATATGCTGAGCATGACAGCCTATTTTATAGAAGATCCTTTTGACCAGTTTGGATCAGCTGTCCCTCCCGGCTGTGTCCCCTCCCAGCTTCTTGTGCACTCCCAGCCTCCTCACTGGCAGGATTTAGCGAGGACAAGAAAAGGCCTTGCCTCTGTAAGCACTGCTCAGTAATAATTAAAACTTCACTGATTTATCAACACAGTTTCTGGCACAAATCGAAGGCATAGTCCCATACCAGCTACTGTGAAGAAAACTATCTCTACCCCAGCCAAAACCAACTCTCAACCAGGCTCTCAACTTCTTATTCCATTTAAGTAGTGTTCAGGTCTCACAAATCTCAATACATCCTCATTAACCATGACTCCCATTAATCATCATATAACCAGTGTTAAGGGCTTGGAATGGACCTTAAAGATCATCTAGTCCCAATTCCCCCTGCTATGGGCAGGCATACCTCCCACCAGACCAGGTTGCTCAAGGCCTTATCCAGCTTGGCTTCAAACACTGCTAGGGTTGGGACATCCACAAACTCCCACAGCAATCTCTTCTGGTGTTTCACCCTCACGATAAAAACATTTTTTCCTAATATCTAACCTAAATTTCCCCTCTTTTAATTTGTACCCATTACTCCTTGTTCTGTCACTACAGTTCCCGATGAAGAGGCCTTCTCTGGCTTCCCTTTATCCCTCCTTCAGATACTGGCAGGCTGCTTTGAGGTCTCCACACAGCCTTCTCTTCTCAAGGCTGAACAGCCCCAACTTTCTCAGCCTGTCTTCAGTGCTCCAGTCCTCTTATCAACCTCATGGCCCTCCTCTGTTGGACTTGCTCCAACAGTTCCGTGTCCTTCTTTGTTGGGGACACCATAACTGTACACAGCACTCCCAAGTGCTCACCAGAGCAGAGTAGAGGGAGAGAATCACCTCCTTCAACCTGCTGGCCACGCTGCTTTTGATGCAGCCCAGGGTTTGCTTGGCTCTCTGGGCTGCAAGTGCAAATTTGCTAGGTCTTGTTGAGTTTTTCATCAACTGCCAAGTCTTTCTCCACAGGGCTGTTCTCAATCCAACCTGTAGATATGCCTGAGATGGACCACCCCTGTGAAGTGTCTGTAAAAAGTCCATAAATATCCACGAATGTCCACTGAGTTCATTTAGTCCATGACTTGGTGCTTCATCTGTTCTAGTGGTCGCTCAGGACAGGAGAGGTGATGTGCTGCATAGGGCACCAAAGGCTGCTCGGGTCTGGTCACTGCTGCATTGCAACTGCTTCTTTTAAGGCTTCTCCTCCATTGGTTTAGTTAGTTAATACTATAGTAATTCCTAAAAATACAACTCAAATAATGGGTTACAACAGTTTAAAGGTATATACATTTCCATCTTCACCCCTGGACCCTTTGGGCCAGTTTATAGGGTTTAACGTTGCAGTGAACTCCTCCCCCTGCTCCTAGCCCCGCTAGCAACAAGGGATTCCAGATACAGCAATTCCCCTAACGTGCAACTTAAATCATCATTCAGTTTTCCCAGAGTCTGGTGCACAATAGGGGATGTGATATACCCCCTCAATGCCATGTGTCTGTGAAATGTTTTGGAAAGAAGTCCTGTTTTCTGATTCAGTTCTTTCAGGGGTGCTGTGTGACCATAAAGCCTGCTTTTCAAGGCCCAGGATAGTATTCCAGCTGGTGGCATGGGTCACACAGTATGTTTGCAACCATCCAGTGTCGCTTCTACCATTGTAAGCACATGGTGGAACAGGTTCATGGTAGTGTGATATAATCATTCTGCCAGGCTTTCCCTTACTATTTCACCCTCTATATCAAAAAGGCTTTAGCTGCTTTACTAGTTTGATTATGGTGCATGTTTGACACTCTTTGATAACCTGTGCAGTGGCATCAGTACTTAAGTTCAACCCCTCGGCCACAAGGCCATCTATCTGTTGCATCCCTTCCGAAATGTCCTGATGGGTCATCAGCCCATCAAGTTAAAAAAATAGCCCACCCTTATGTTCCCAGCCCATCTCTATCTGAGCCACTTCAATTCTAGCAGCTTGGTCACCTGTTCATTCTTTCAGTGTTCTAAAGTGCCCCGATTCTTAGGTATGTGAGCATCTTGTGAGGTACTTTTACAATCACATTCCCTACCCGAGCAACAATATCTTGCCATAATTCAGCAGCCCAGAGGGGTGTATCACTCCACTGTCAGTTGGCCTCCTTCCATGGCTGTAGCCACCTCCACAGAGAGTTTGCCATCGTCCCTGAGTCACTACAGAGATAAAGGACTGGCCACTTTTAGTGTTCAGCAGTGTCTAAAGCCAGCTTCACTTCAAGTCACTTCTGCAAACTGATTTGGTTCACTTTTGTGTCTTGTCGTGTAGGACTCCAAAACCAGCATACTGTAGTTATTTTGAAGATAAATTATTCATTTTCTTTTTCAGAAGTTCTGTACAGCTAGAAAAGGTTCTGAATATAAACCACTGAACATGAAAACCTCTGAGATTTTCCATTTGTCTCTAAAAAAGAGTGTATGATACATGTAATGTGCCATGAAGAAGTCTGTACTTAACAAAATTCAATAGACCTTCACTCAGATTTTACTGAGAGCTATAAAATATTTTGGAATCTGTGCTTGAAGTTTGTGATGTTATGGAAAAATACTGCAATGCAAGCATCTTACTTTGTAACTGTTGTAGCAACTCAAAAATAGCTCTTCGTTTCTGTTCAGTATTTCAGTGGTATTCAGAGATTTGAAAAGTCTTGAGGAGGCTATCTACAAAGTCAGGTTTTTACTTTGCAACATTTTAAAAAATCAAAAGAGCAATTTGATTCAATGATTATTATTAAATGTTAACAACTAAAAGAGGAAAACTTGGAACTGAAACATACCTATTTAAAAATAAATATTCACACATACAGGGCTCTACTCTGTTTTCATTGCCAGTTTAGGCTACACAATTAATAAGTGCTTCTGTTATCTTGATAATCTGTCTGCTTGCTGTTGTAAATGACTTGCCCTTGCTGGTGAAGTTGCTGACAGCTATTTAGGCTTTCAGCTTTCAAAAATGCTTCTAATTGTACATGTTTGTGGCTTTTAAAAGCATTTGCTTCTGAGATAATTTTTGCAGCTAATGTAGCTAGAAGTCTTCCTGTTTGTTTGTATTTAATTTCTTTGCAGTTGTATTTCCAAAGCGTGAATCCCTAATAGATTTAATTCACCTAAGATTATAAAGCAACCCAGTAGCTTTTCCTGAAAAATGTTACCTTGTCTGTGAGATTCGTTTATCTTTGTGGAAGACAGGACGTTCTCTTGTGATGCCACTTGTAAGCTGTGAAACCTTGCACCTTGGGTAAGGATGTGCACATGAAATTTTCACACACCTGCATGGAGCTAGGAAATTGGGAATTCTGTAGGGAGCAGGTGGGATGGGTTACATGTGCTTCTCTACCCACAGGTGGTGGAAACCTGACCTATATCAGAAAGAAATCTGGTATTCTGAGTATCCCCTCCCATTCCACAATCTGGCAGCAGTGTGGAGCCACCCCTCAGTAGAACACACAGCCTACCTTTCCTCCACCTCTCTGCAAACACGTTTGTCTGTGCACTTCTCATTGTAAATTTGGTCTGAGAGCAGAGGACCGTTACTCATAGAACCTCTTCCATTCCAAGAGCAGAAAAGAGCTGTTGGGCACATAATTGATTCCTGCAGGCCCCTGTGCCTTGGCAGGCATTGTTAACCAGTTTCAGCCGCAAGACCGCTGGACGTACAAAGGCTCTCGCTTGCTTGTGATCATGCCACTGGCTATGCCAGGAATAAAAAGAAGATATTTCCTGATGTGCTCTGCTGTGATCTTACCATGAAACAATTCTTCGTCCTGAAATGTTTGGTTTTAGCCCCCGGTGGTAGTTATAAAAGCATGTTAAATACCAGACTTCTCAGCTTGAGACCATCTGTTTCCCTTGCAATCATGTACCACCCCCACACACGGGTTCCTTGTCAGCAGTGTTGCGGTTTCAGCAGAAGACAAAAAGAAAGATATTTTCCTATATGATAGTTTAGCCAGAAGATGGACCCGGGAAACATGTTCAGGTGGAGGGGGTGTGATTATGCTAGAAATAGAGAGGTGTTTCCCCACAAGTGGAAGGCAGCAGGCTTTCGGGGAGTGCAGTCATTCAGATCTCAGCTGGCTCTGTGCCTGTGTAAAATCTTCTCCCCCTTGACTGGGGCATAGCTTGCTTCATAAATCAGCCAGTGTTACATGGTGAGCAAGCTGTCTTCACAAGTGCTCTCCCAGCATACCTAGGAATGCTTTTGCCAAATTTGTTACTGGTGAAATGACAGCTGTTAGGTATAAAGGGAGTTTACACACTTCCTGTACATTAAGTAATTTGAAATGCAAATTCTGCTTATGTAGAAAATAGGTTACTATTAGGAGGTTTCAGATAAATCTTTTTTTAAGAAGTAAATAATATGTGGAATCTATAATTCTGCCAGAAGGACATAAAACTGTAATTAATCATTCTTTTAGCCTTTGCTTATCCCAGAAGAAGCAGCAATGTCTCTCTTGCTGCTGCAGTTGCTTGGAAGTCAGGAGCATCATGGAATGAATTCAGCTTGCATTTGCTAATGGTATATGGGAGATTTCATCACATTTCACTGCACCGTGGTGACGATATTCTTTGTGCTTATTTGTGAATTTTTGCCATTGTTTCAAAAACTTTATTTTCAAAAAAGTTACTTTAGCTCTGCTCTTTTGGGATCTTTTTTGTGTATACTATCTAGTTGCCTATTTAAATCAAAGGGGGTAGTAGTGAGCTGTGATTTCTCTACTTTTTATTGGTTTTGTCAATGTCTGTCTCAGAACTACAGCAGTGTTATTAAAAGGAACAGCTTACTATGACATGAATCAGCCATGTTTTTTTAAGGAGCTTGGTTCAGGCAAGAAGCTGTAAAGTTTAGCTGGAAATTGATGTGAAAGATCATCTGCCAGAAACAGCTTTGTAGCAGCAACACAACTAGGACAATGAAAATACAGGAAAGACAAAGTCTACAGTCATTTATGAAAATATATAGAGAATTTAAGTGTAAGAAAAACTGATTTTCTCATTTTTCTATGTTTTATAAATTCTTTTTAAAATTATGTACTTTCACCCCTAATTTTTTAATATTGAACAAAATTGTTTATTATCATTAATTACAATACAGTCTGTTTAAACTGTTCAGCATACTACTGTCCTTCACAGCATTTGCAAAATAAATAGTGAACACATACAAATGTCTAATTAAATCACTCTCCATGTCCACTTACACCTCTGTATTTATAGATTTGCTTAAAATGGTGTGCGAGGTAGGGGAGAGTTTTATTGGTAAGTTACATGAACCGAGGCAGTCAGGTTGAAAGGCAGTTTTTGTTTCAACTCTTAGCAATTCAAAATTGAGGTTTGATTTGAGGGTTAATGACTCAATCTTCCTTCTGAAAAGGGAAGCAGCTGTACTGGAAACCCAGAATACCTTTTAAGAAATCTTTTGCAATGGATTTGTTCTTTTGATTGATACCTAACTAGATTTGATTGTCATTAGAATAGAATAATATCTTACTAAAATCAAGAGTGGTTTTGTTGGGTTCTTTTTCATAGGGAGGAAGAGCAAAATTCTAATTCACATGTAAGCCTAAAAAGCTTATTTAAAGTCATTAGAGAACAATAGTTCTTCAGTTTGCTCTTGTGGAGGCCTCCCCCTATTATGCGTTTCTCTTTCTTGACACAGTTGAGAGAAAAAGTATTTAAAAGCTATTTTGGAAGCTTGGTTCCCTATTCTTTTCCTGTCTTTCATAATCTGCATATTTCTTATACTTGATAAGAGATCAATTAATTGATTTGGAGACAAGAATTCATCTGGTGACCTACTGCTTTTATTCTCTCTTGCTCTAAGGCCCAAGCTGCAGTCTGTAAGAATTTTTGCCTTAACTCTAGAGGCCAGGATTAAATTCCTTTTTTAAAAGTCAAGCCAGAGTAAGCATCTCACTTCTGTGTTTTCCGTAAAACTTTGATTGTTATGATTTTCTGATGAAATTGTATATGCTTTCTCATTTTTCTCAGAACGTTTCTCTCATCTCTTCACTTTCATGAGGTCTCCTCTGTGTATTATTCATTCAACCTCTTTTCTGTGCAATTCTACCATTTTTCCCTCATGGTTTTCTTTTCATGTCACTGCCCCTGTTCCGTTTTCATTTCCTCTAAAGCAAAACATGAATCCCTCTTATCTGAGTTCTTTCAAATCTGATGAAACAAGCTCACCTGTTTTTGCTTAGAAGTTTTGTATTGTGTTTTCCCATTCCTAGCTTATCTTTCACAGATTTTATTAGTGTGGCCTTGTGTGTACAGACAAGGTTGAGCATGCAGAAATTGGTAAAGAATTTAATTGCTTATAATGAACAATTTTAGGAGCCTTTCAAACTGCTTTTGGATTTGTAGATTTGCAAAATGTTCTAGGGATGGCATTAACTATTGCAAGTCCATGACAAAAACTTCAGTTGACTTATTTATTGCAGAACTTTTCCTCTGGCTCTTGAAGGAAAACTAGGGGTTTGCTCCTTCTTCATGAATGTCAGCCATATGTCAGTGAAAGTCAGGTTTAGTAGTAAGAGAGCCTTTAGATGCTATTTTATTTATTGGGCAGAAAGTTTTTGCAGCACTGGTTGTGTCATCTGTAAGCACTACATAATCATGACTTGTGAGTGTAATTTTTCAGGTTAAAGGTTTTAAGAGTTTAGGTTTTCTTAACCTGTACAGTAGTAACTATGCCTCTAAAATAAATAGCTTAGGCAAATAGTTTTTTTTGGAAGTGGTAAGAAAAAAATCAGAAGACAAACATACACATAGCTCGCTCTGGATTCATGATTCTGGATAGGAACCAAAATTATCTAACACTTGAAAATGCTAGGAAATCTATTAAGAAGTCATACATCAGACTTGACAATGCAAACCACATTTAACTCCAGTTAAGCATGCAGTATGAGACAAGTACACATATTAACACACTGTCTTTGTGACTGAATCATTGTAGAACTTACTTCGCTTCCAGCTGAAGCACGGCTCTTCTTTTTGGCATTATTTATAAATCACAATTTTTGCAGTCAAAATTGTCTGTCTGTCTGTATTCGGTATAAACATAAGGTGCAGAGTGAGCAAAGTGGGAAATGGCATACTCTGCATCATTTTACCTGTGTTTTACAGGCAGGTTTTGGTTATGTACTCAAAGGTTTTTCAAATTAATTACAGTCCCCATCACCATTTTGAAAAGCTGAATTTTTTCTCCCCATACAAAGTCTTTCAGCTAGACTTCTCCATATTTGTTTCATGTGTTGTTTTCTTTCAATGAAAACCTGAATTCTTAGATTAAAGATCTAGCCTTCAATTTTTTAACTGAAAATATGTTTTTCCACTGATTTCCATGAGTTAGCAGCAAAGAAGATTGTCTGAAGCTAACAATAATTGCATAACTTTCTCACTTCCGGCTCTAAATAAGGATGAAAGATGATTTAATTTATGAAGATGCAGAAAGGTATATTCTGAATAGAAAAAACTGTGGCTAAGTGAAGCCTGTGGTCTTGGTGATCCCCCTCCTCACAGACTATTGCTCTAGGACATTGCTATACCCCAGTGGAGAAAAAACGCCTGAGCCCACAGTCATGCAAAACATCTGAACTCCACTGTGGAGAAGCCAGGCCAGGAGCACACCACTGAAGGCTGCATTATTATATTTTGAATCTCTGGGTAATATAAGCTGAGTGTCATTTTTGTGTCTCAAGTGAGCAAGCTTTTCTCATTTTTCACAGTGTGATACCAACTTTTCCCAGTTTGATCTCCAAGTAAATTGTTGGAAATAAGTCAATGACATTTTACCAGTGGAGGATTTTGTTTGGTTTTACAAACCTCGGGTCCTAAAAAGAGAATATAAATAATGTCTATTAGTATTGCTGCTAACTACTATGTGGGTTAGGGTGGGGTGGAAGGAGATGGCATTCGTGTAATACAACAGCAGGATTGGAAGTGCACTATTGCTTCTCATTCATCCTGTGTGCATAGTTGCCATCGTGGGTTTTATATTCTCTGTTTTATTTCATTTTCTTGTGAAGCAAAATCCTAAGTATGTTACCCCAGCAGGTTAAATTTCAATTTACTTTAGCAGTGTTTCTGTATTTTTCTTTTTTCATCTTTCTTCTTAAATCCCTCTGGGGATAAGGAGGCCACTATTAGGAAGGTTGTTTGCTGAACTAGTTCCACTATAGCTTTTTCACTGAAGCTGAAATATTTATTTCAGGTTCAGCTTTCATAAGGTGATTAAGCTTTCACAATTCAGTCGAAAACCGGCAAAGTCCAGTTTACTTTGTTACTTTAAATGCCTGCCTTACGGATGGTAACATCAGTGGTTTTCCTTGAGCCAAATACAGTATTTGTTCTCCAAATCTGAGTTCTTTCACCCCGCATGCTTTTGTAACTACCTTTTGTTAGCTGGGCCCCTATACAGGTACCAGATAAGAAGACATTATCACTGTATAGTATTTAAATTAAACAGGTTTTGCCTGCCATAGTGTTGACTGTGTGTTACTTATGTATTGAAGGGGTTAATGGAGTAGTTGCAGGCTGGAGGTGTTTATGTTGGAATGCTTTGAGAATCGATTCTAGCTAATGGAAAAAATGCTTTAAAGTGAGCTGGTTCCATTCCCACAGTGAACAACAGAGAGTGGAAACAACATTTAATAAACCTTTAAGAAGTAAATCCTGTGATTTTTCCTTTCACCACCATCTGTGGAAGAAATGCCCACTTTCTTCTCAACGGGCAGTATTTCTTCCTGCAGTGTGTTTGCCTTACTCTGTTAGGTATCAAGAGAACGTTCTTTATGTCTTTGGACAAAAAAATACTTGAAAAATATGTTCTGCTCATGTGTCATCTAAGGCCTGAGTTTTATTGGCTTTGCAGATTTCTGCTTAAATGGCAGGTTGACCAAAAATAGCCAACCCTAAGATTCCTTCTCAGCTGCCCCTAACTATTTGGTTTCCAGTAAATTGAAGAAATTTTGACTATGTGCATCTTGTTTTACAAATATGGAAGCTGCAAATTAAGATCTTTGTTGTACTTGGATTACAGGGGAATGCTGCATCCTCTGTTTTACCTGTGTGCCATCTTTATTTTAAATATTAGAGCACTTAGAAGATTTGGCAAACGTAACCTTTTACTTGTGAAGCTTGTGAATACATTATTACATTTTTGGTTGTTGGGAGGGTTTTTATACTATAGAGTTCTCGTGCAAAGTGGAGGGGCTTACAGTAATATTTTTGCTTTGCTAATTAAGATGATTATATACAGATTTAAATTAAGGAAGAGTTTTGTTCTATTCATAAACCTTGATGAAAAATCCAAGGTTTATTTTCCATTGAGAATTGGCATGATTTTAAATGCAAGGCATATTTGTTGTGAACCATGAACAGTCTTTATGAAACCTGAAGAAGATTTGTGAAAACAGCCTGTAATAAAAATCACACATGCTTCATAAAACACTACTTGATAGATATCACTTGCACCATTAAGAACTAAACGACAAAGGATGTAATTTCAGTTCTGGCATACAATATTAATCGAAAGGCTTTAAAGCATCTTGCTGATGGGAACTATGACAACATGACATTGAAGAATTACAAACTGGAGACATCTATCTTAATCAGATTTTCAAAGTAAATGCCATAAAATAGAAAGTTATGTTATCTATCTTCATAGGGTCACATATCATATAGGGTATAGCTTTTCAGCTTGTTTATACTAAAAATATCAGGGACAAAAAAATGTGCCTTTCAAGTAAGTTTAAAGCTCGGTGCACATACTTTACAAAGTTTTTGTGAATAGACTAGTAACTGGTGCTTTCTATTTCTGCAGTAAGGTTCTAAAACATTAGGGAGAGCTGAATTACAAAACATCTGAGAATGCAGAGATACTATCACTATGAAGATGTTGGGGGGAAATACTATGCTCAGTGGATGTGAAACAGACAAAGTTACAAGTGTACCTTTAGCTGGAAGTGTAAAACTCCTGTAGTAACACAACTGAAAGACATTGGTCAAAGTATTTTTTCTTCAGTTCCTAAAGCTCGCAGTTATTTTGCATGACTTGTTTCTTTGTTTTCCTGTGTATATTTAACTGGTAAAGAACAGTGTCCTTATAGGGTGTAGGACATTATCAACATGTGCTTTGTGGTTTAAACACCAATGTTGCATGTTAGGGACTATTCTACTGCCCTCCAGGGAGCCCCAGCTATTTCTCTCCTCTTGTCATCTGGTCTTAGACAGACACCACATGTGAACCGTAGGATCATTTTGAGTTTCTCCACAATCAAATAAGTCTTTCTTCCCATTCAGAGCAGAAGTGTTTATTTCTCTTTAAGAAGTAAAGTCATGCTGAGATCTAAAGGAAAATATGTAATATAAATGATAAAATTAAGATTTTCTTTATTATTTCTGCCAAACTTAGGATCATAAGCAAGGCAATGCAATCTTTCAGAGCTTATCCTGCGTTAAATTCACTGGGAGTTTCTCACTCCCAGGTAGCTTGACAGATTGTCAGACCCTACAGGCATTGCACTGATGAGGAGACAAACATTGTCCCACTTTGATCAAGCTACTTGTTTGCCTTTTGCCCATTTTGTATTATAATAGTATACACACGCACACACAAGGTGCATATCTGGATCAAAGTGTCCTTGTCACTTCTCCTTATGCTTGTCACCCTGTATGTAACACAGGAGCACAGAGTGCTTCAAGAGGAAGTCAGCAGCAGTGGCTTCAGGTTAATTCTGTTTCCATCTCTACGTCCATTAATTGTAAACCACGCAGAAAAGGATGGGCAAGCTGACAACAAATCAGAGTGAAAGGACTCTCCTCTGGTGGTAGGCAGTGTGTCACCTCATTCCCTGGGCTGAGCGTGTGGTTTGGATCCTTAAAGCAGTTGGCAGAGCAGAGCCAATTTGGATGTGAATAAGACTAAGCAAATACTTGGGATTAGCCACAAAATAAGTACACACAGGAACTTGTCTTGAATTACCCCTATGGCTTGTAGTAAATGATCAGAAAGGAAGCTTTGAGCCTTGCACGCCCTGGCAGAAAAAACTGAACTGAAGCACTGGTTCATTCAAAGGACAGATCTGCCTAATTACAAATGAACGCTTAAATACTCCATTTTTTTCTGAACACATAACCTTCTTTACATTTTCATTAATTAAATGTGGCTTCTCATGGAAGGTGCTCCCAGCTGGAGTGATCAGTTTTACTTGCCCACAGAATCCCTGAAGCCGTGGCCGTAGCAGTACAGGTAGCCTGACTTACCCTCTGGAAGCAGGTAGTTAAAAAAAGAGCTCCTTTGGGAGCTCTAGGAATAATTAAGCCATAATACCCACTCTTTTCAATTTGCAGGGACTTCTGAGGTAAATCCCACTTCTGCTTACAGTTCTTTTGGAGATATGGCCATGTGTCAATTAGGTAAAATTTCAACTCTATTGAAGGGTTTTATTGAGGAAATCAAAGTAGTTCTTACAGAAATTACTTTTTACTGCTAACAGTCAAGGGCTAGCAGACCAGGGACCAGTGACCTGCAAACGAAAGGTTGTATTTTTTGTTACCAGTTTTCTAAAACATTCATTTGACTGCAGATTCTTACTTCTAGTATGTATTATGGATATTTCCTTTACCATGGCAGAGACTCTTCTAAAGAGAGAATAGAAAAGGAGCAGCCTGGCCAGAAAGAGTTAAGACTCTCGCAGACATAGATATTGAATAACATTTTTTTCACATTTGAAATGTTTGTATCATAATGGAAGGCTTTGCTTTTGTATTTGTCATGGAAACTCCAAGTTCACATTAATTATACACTGTTTAAAAGCCTAATCCTTATCAAATGGAAATCACCTCTTTTTCTTAGATGAGTAGCTAGCTGACAGGTCTCAGTGATCTGTCTGTTATAGAAAGACTATCACACAAAATATGAAACAAATTACTTTTTTTCATGGATACTTGGTCTGCTTTTCTGCCTCTGAATTAGCCCCTTTCCCCCACATGGCTGTAGGTATCATAAATGTCTCTTCTTCATATTCTGTTCAAATTCTGTAACAATTAAATGATAAAATTAATTAAATGTAAATTACTTTTTGAAAAATAAAAGAGGAAAAGGTTTTGTGAAAGGCTACAGAGCTGCATATATAATTTACCTCTGCAATTGAAATGGCTGCTTTGCTTCACTGTGATTCCCTAGGGTAAATAACAATTTAAATATGTTTTGCAAAAATCACGTAACCGTAGTAAGACAGCTTTCTACACGATTTCTTGTGACTTTTCTGAGTTCAGTACATATGTTCACACACATAGTTATTGATGCTGACTTACTCAACAACTGCCTCAAAAATATGGAGTTTGTTGCACCTGAAGAACTTTGACAGGCTGGTTGCTGGGCCAGTTTACATTTGCTTCTTGCTGCAGAAATCTTCTCTTTAAGATGAATGGGATTGCTCTACAGTCATTAAGATCTAGACTGAACAAGAACATTATAATTTAAACTTAACACTTTTAGACATAAGCCTACCTGTACCCATATCTGCTTATTTTTAATGTAGACATTCCCATTTAGATTAAATCAATTAAGATAGCATTTAAAATCCAATTTAAAGCAAAGCAACTGTACCTTTCTGGAATAATTTTTAAGTGTTTCAACCCAATTGCACTTTATCAGGTTTGAATGCTTTTTCTTCTAGTAAGTGGCTTGGTTGTGAGAGAGCTGCCCAAGTCCCAGGGCTGCTGTTTTTTCAATAACCAAGGGAAGAAGTATTTCCCTCTAGGACTCCCATTTTCCAACTGGTTGATAGGGAGGAAAGAGGAGTTACAGAGTCTCGACACCACACATTGTGGCACATGTAGGGCTATTATTACAGGGAGTAGTGTCCAGTGCTGCAGAGTTTATGAAGTACATACCATGTCATTCAAGTCCCTCTGTCCTTATAAACTCCTTAAGTAGGAAAAGCAAATCACCTAACATATAAACTCCTTAAGTAGGAAAAGAATCACCTAACATATGCCTCAGTTTCCCTGCTTCTGCAGTGAGAATATTTTCAGTGTCACAGGGATGGTGAGAGGCTGTTACTCCGTAAGACCGATAGCTTTGTGAAAGCCTCAGTAATACTGAAAGCTGTTCTTTAGCTCTTAACTCCTTAAAAGAGTGAGAAAGGGAATGTGGGTCCAGCTTAAGAACAGTATTCAAAACATTACTATTGTGATGATTATCTCTTCCTCACAAATCAGTGGTGCAACATTAAGGTTTTTGTCAGAAATTGTGCAGCAATCAGAAGAACTGTGTGTTGGGGAAATCTGGCAGGTTGAAGAAAAGATCCAAAGAGCAGTCCTCATTGATCTCTCATTCAGAATGGCAGTGTAAGACTGAGGAAATTTAGAGGAATATAGATTTTAGCTCTGTTGATTTATAGAAAATCTAACCTTGTTAAATGCAATTCTACCTGTAGCTTTTGCACAATTAGGAAAGAAATAAATCATTCCAGATTTTTCAGGCATTTTTGATTTTGAGGAAGCTGTAGATCCCCTGCCAGTTGAAGCCCCCCTCAGACACTAGAAAATGTCACTTGACAGCATCCTATGGAGAGAGAAAGTGGAAGACAAGTGATCTTTGCTAAATTGCACTTGCTGTGGCCTTCTAGCTCCTTTCTAGTCTCTCTTAATTTCTCTGATATGTTCCTCTGTATCTTCAGTGTCACTAATGTTTTTATGTTATATAGCAGAAGGGCCTTTTGGTTCATAGTAAATTTATAGGGGAATAATCTAAATCCCCAATAGCTGGCCTATGATCTGAGTAATACAATTTCACTCTTCCAGCATATTATCAGGGTAATTGCTGGATCTGTGCATTTATTTGGGGAGTACATAAATATCCTTTACAGAACCTTCACTATCCATCTTCCTCACTGGTAGTAGAGTGTGTGGGAAGGTCTGACACCTACCTGAGACAAGCCTGGCACTCACACCCTTCTTTGTGCAAGAGAACACCGATGATTAATCCTCTACTTTGTCTTTAGCAAAGAATGGTGCAAGACCTTTAGTACTAAAAATGATAGACTAGAAGATTGATTTTCAGCAGAGATTGCAAATGAGAAGAGAAGTTAATGAACAAGAGGGATGTCAGGATAACATTTTAGCTGGTAGGAGCTGCAGTGGAGGAGGGTTTTGCACCGATCATGGCAAAATTGTCCCAAAAGGCTAGGCAGGTAGGGGAGTCAAAAAGGGGAATAAAAAAGAAAAGTCAGATCCTAAGAACAATTTTAATTGGCCTATCTGATTAAAAATAAATTAATGTGAATTACTTCATTCCACCTGCCATTTTTCTGTAATTTTTATAATTAATTTGTGTAATTAATCATTTATACAGATATATTTGCATATACATGTGTAAATACTTACACAGACACGTGTGCACATACATAATTTTTTATATACACATGCACCTATATATTGCAAAATATAAGGCCACAATTAATTTTGCACCAGCTGATAAATAGCTTGTAATCTAAATCAGATAAAATTTTAAGTAGATATGGGGAAAATTCTTTGCTCTAGTGTTGGTCTGTTAACTTCCCTTTAGCTGGCTTATTGAAATGTGGCTTAAAGCCCTTGGTAGTGATTGTAATCACATGCAGTGACAGCCTTTGTGTCAGTGTTGGTGAAGATAAAGATGATCAGTTGTATCCTACCTGGATGGGAATTTTTCATTAATATATTAGGGATTTGGTGTTGAAAATCTTACTGGCAGTATAAATGCTGTCATTCTTTTAATGAGAGATTCAGCATTGCTGTTGTTTGTGACGAAAGTCATGTTGACCACACAAAATCACTGGAAAGGAGAATGTGGTTCTCAGAAAGGAAACTATTCCAAAGACTTGTTTTTCCTGTTTAAGTCTATTTCTTAACATTTTCGTATCGTCTTATATTCACGACCTGGGAAATTGCTCACAGTTAAGTTAATTTTATTGTAGTCACCTGTAAGTTATTGGAAACGTCTGTTTCAACAGAAATACTTTTTCTGTGTTCTCTGTACCAGTGTTTTATTATTGAGTTTGTAACAATTTGCAGTTATAACCAGTTCCAAAAGGGAATTGCTTATGGAAATTAAACAACTAATTTAAAAACTACCTGAAAGCTTTTGCACTGCGAGAAAAGTGCATGCCCTGTATCTTCTGCTCTGCTTAACACTTGCATTTGTATTATGAAGTGTGTTCTGCTACATTAGTTTAGGAAATATATTGCAATTTGAATTACATAATTGTTAAGTGTTACATGTTTAAGTGTCATCACTCACTGCTAAATTGTGGTAATTAAGTGTCAAGGTTTCTTTAGTTTTGTGTGCATTGTGTTGTAAAAGGTTTGTCTTCAATTTATGACTTATTTGCCACTGATTTTACAGAACAGATTGTTAAAACCTAACATTGATGGAGGTATTTGATTGCAGGTTTTGCTGTTTTGAGGTTTTGGGTTTAAGCTTTGTGGGCGTTGTGTGCTTTGGTTGAGTCAGAAAATATTTCCTTTTGTTTTGATGGCCTGACTCTCTTATCACCTGTGACTTCCTCCAAGCTGTAGTTATATTGCATGGTGTGAAATTGGAAAATCTGTTCTGTGTGTGTTCTAATGGATGTGACGGTCATTAAGTATATGAGTCTTCTGACGTTGTAATCAGATGTGAATCAGTCTGTTAAATATCCATGAAACAACATCTGCTTCACAGAGTGACCTTCTGCTAAAGAATACTTAGCATCTATTAGCAGATCATAGTGCAGATCTGCCTTATTTGAAATGCACTAAACTAGAGTAGTCTACTGCTGTTTAGCAACTAGCTTGTAATAATTTATTGCAGTTAAATAAAGCTTAAAAAACTCCATTAAATAATTATAGGGATTATATGCATTTTGAAAACCTTTGTGTTCTACTGAAATTACCCATTTAATTTCAGGGTTGGTTTGTTAAAAAAAGCTGAAGTCTAAAGGCACATTAGGGGATCTGTCAGATGCTATTTTCTGTAGGTGTTAATAAAACCAGATTAAAAAAAAAACTGAAACAAATTAAAACCAAAAGCAATTTTACCATCTGTTGTATATTAATTAGAACGTGGTGTATCAAGGGTAAACTTGCTCTTACAGAATGTCACTGAATGTCTGCTAATAGAATAATATGCAAATATATTAGATGATAGGATTATATTGAATTTCTCGTTCTGCTTTGGTTGTAGCAAATGCCAAGATGTTGTATAACGAACTTTAATTTTCTTTCTTCTTAGAACAACCTCCAAATAACCAAGGCCAGTCGACCCTGCAGCCTTTGCCACCTTCTCACAAGCAACAGTCAGCACAGCATCACCCATCCATCACCTCACTTAACAGAAACTCACTGACAAATAGGAGGAATCAGAGTCCGGCCCCGCCGGCTGCTTTGCCCGCCGAGCTGCAAACCACACCTGAGTCAGTCCAGCTGCAGGACAGCTGGGTGCTTGGCAGTAATGCGCCACTGGAAAGCAGGTAATTACCTAGGTACTACTACAGACTGAAGAAAACGTTTAGCTTAATGAAAGTTGACCCACAACTAATACGTCCCCTCATTCAGCAAGGAAAACTGAAAACTTTTCAGTCCTAAAAAATCTGCCCTCACTCTAAAATCCGCAATGACAATCTTCTCCCTTACAGTCCTATTCCAGAGTAATTAGAGTATATTAATTTTTCCAGACAAGCATTTTCCTTCCTGTTCATAATCTGTGACTTTTGCCTGTTTGAAGAAATTTCTTGCCTTGCTTGCCAGATATGTTATGTGTCAAATATATACTGTCATACAGATCAAATGTCAAATAACTTTCAGTAATAGGTTTTAACTCTTATACTTGGTACCTTTAAAGAAATACTTATGTGAAACTAGGTGTTTTTAAAGGTGCCTAGGATCTGGTGAGACAAAAGAACTCAGTTCTGGTGTAATGATAAATTAGTCCTTGATAACTCGTTCTAGGAAAGAAACAGCTAATATGAAGGGTGACACTTGCTTTTTTAGATGCAGAATGATCGATAAAAAAAATTGATAGGGCTTGCTGGCACAGAGCTGAATTTACCTTCAGTGATTAATTAGTACTCATGTAACATTCAATCAGCACTAATTTTTTATTAAAGAAAGCCATACTATTCCAATTAGTTTTTAAACTGAGCATTTATTACTATATTGAAGTTGGCAGTAATTCTTGAAAATGTTTATGAAATCCCTTCAGTTTATTCTTTGAATCCCTTTAAATTTTGTTTTATAGATAGCGAAGATGATTTTGACTAATTTAAAACATCATGACCTTAAGATTCTCTTTTAAGTAGTTTTTATCACCATAGATGTTTCAGGCAACTCCTCTGTAAGGCAGTTTGGAATGGCTGTTCCTTTTCTTAGTTTTCTTGGACTCTCCTGTGTTGTTTATGAGACATAAGCAGTGTGGAACAGCATTCCACTGATTTGATTTCATCATCATATTAAAACAATCTAGTACATTAAGAAAGAATTTTCTTATAGAACAAATAAGTTTGTAGTGGGAAAAATGTGATGTTTTCCTGATACTAGTTAATCTTAGGTAGATGGGTAAGGTCTTTGATGTTTGCTTCTATTGCCATATAGTTTTTATTGTCTTTAAAAGGTGTAGGACTACTTGAATGAGAATGCCACTTCCAACCTTAAGTATTTTTTGCAAAGTCTTTTCATCTTTTAAATATTCCTGATGAAAACCTAAGAGTGTTTTGAGTGTTCAAGTTTTGAACACTTGTGAATGAGGCAAAATGTAAAAATTTCATGTAAAAAACTGACTACTGTGGTTTTTCTAATAGTCTTACTTGGTTGGAACTCTGGAGGTGAAGTACCCATCTTATTTGTCATTGATTTTTCCCCTTTTGGTTAAGGTTCCCTACTGAGTGTGATTTTCAGGCTCAGTTTCAACTATATTAGCAACTTTGTGATAGGTCCCTTTCTTCATCCTTTTCTTGGACTAAAAGAAAGTTTATTTCCTCTTTGGCAATATTCTAGCTTATACTTATTGTTAGGGATTTTTTTTCTTCTCACTGTTTTTTTGTATCTGACTTAGATGACAGCTGTTTAGAGGTAGAGAATGTGAATGTCAGCATATATGCACAACTATCTTTTTAGCTCCATAGGCTCATCCTGATGATGGGTGGCCTAAAAATGACATACAGTTTGCTGTCACGTATAGCTGGGCAGTGAATTGGCTGTGTTTGTGTATGTGCATGTAGGAGAGAGGGATGTATTTGCAAAGCTTGGAGGAGGTTTTAGTCCCTATCACTCTGCAGTAGTAGTGAAAGTGAATTCAAAAGATGTATTTCATAATATTGGATTCAGTTGTGTATTTACTAGAGCATACAGCAGTTTGGCTCTGTGCAAAGTACTATTAACGAGAATTAATGCATTTGTGTGAAGCATTGCTGTTACTGGCTAAATAGATGAGCTGTGAGGTAACAGTTCAGTGACGTCCAACAGAAACACCAATTTACATTTTTTAAAATATAAAAAGACTCTTTGCTTAAATGTTTATGAGGACCTAAAACTGAAACTTGAATTAACTGAATTATGTGAGTGCTTCTTTCATCTTTGATGCCATCTCTAAATGACAATAAGGTTACCAAGCAGAGGCAGAAATTGTCTTCCCTCTATTTGGGCTCAGTAAAATCTACATTAACAAAAAAAGCAAGACAGCAAGAGAATATTTCCTGTAGATTTCCTGCAGACTGTAAGACCTGTCATTGCACATTTAATGATCTTTACTATTTGATTGGTCCCTAGCCTGCTGTAAGTTAGGTTTATTTGTTGAGCCAATAGATCTGCTGGAGAAACCAGCACTAGAGAGTAGTATGAACTTTGGAAGAAATCAAAAGCTTTCCATTTTGTTCATTACTGGTTGGACAGGCAAAGTCATGCAAACATATGACTACAAGTCAGGTGTCTCAATATGACAAAAGATGATTTAGTAATTAAATATTAGTAGGTTTTTTATTATCATTGAGCTTTAAGTTTTTATTCACCTACTAGTTTTAGTAATGATTTCTTGAGCACCAGTATCAGTAGTTACATTCTCATGACTTTGAGTTGTAGTAGAATTTAAATTACTGATATTTAAAAATACACAGTAAATTACTTTTTTTAATGCTCTCTATGTTAAATATTTGAATGTGCAGAATTTTTCTAATGCACAATCAATTATGAATGTTAGAGATGCACAGAGGAAAAGTATGTTAGAACTCATAAATTTGTAAATAAAAACAAGCTGGTAGCATCTCTTAGTGCATTTCCTGGGAAGTATTTCATTAATTTTAGGCATCAAATGTAAAAGATCAATTTGTTTGCAAAGGAAAATTTACATATTCCAGTCAAGGAATAAATCTCTGAGAATATTATATAACTTTATCCAGAATCTGTGCTAACGTGCCAGTGAATCAAAGAAGAGCTTTGCTTTTTCTTACTAGATTTGCCACGTAACATACGTCATTTGAAAGATGGCTGCATTTTGTATGATGGACTGTGAATTTTTTTTAGAAACTAGCCAAGAAACTAACATGTTTTTCATAGTTTATACAGATACTGCTTAGTTTTCTTTTACCACTTAGTCTTTAAAGTAGAGTGGTAGGTACATTACTGTATTCAGCTACTTACCTACTTATTTTACCAGGAAAAAAAGAAGGAATTGGTTGAAGAAATACTTGATGGCTGGAAAATATTTTAGCATTTTGAAGGATTTAATTAAAGTACTGGTATATCTCAGAAATAGTATAGCGAAAATAATTCCTGGGAACCTGTTTGGTAAACTCAATTCAAAGTTCATTTTAGAATGTGAAGATTTTAGAAACTCCTAAAGTGTGATGAACATACCCATATTTCTTTATTGGGGTGGATTGCCAATGATCCAATTGCCTTCAGTATTGATTAAGGTGTGGAAAGGGTGTTGATAGTTTCCAGGGAAGTTTTAAATAAATTTGTGTAGAGGCTGGTTGATTGTCTGCAAAAGCACAATGTTGCTAGAGGTTAAAGTCTGCTCAAACCAGCTATTTTACACATTCCACCCACTAAAACAGTGCCTGGTTCAATCAAATTCAAAATTGTTCTGTAAGTCTTCCAGGTTTTCACACATGGACTTGGTTAGACATGTTACTTCTATTGAGAAGGTGCATGGTACACAATAAAGGCAGAAAGTGGGGATGGAGTTCAAGTCCTGCTCTTCTGAAGACCGTGTTTATCACTGTGGGTGTGTCACGTTGCTGATCTGCAAATTGAAGAAACAGGACTCTGCTTAGATTGCTGACAGCATGAATGCATTTGAAAAATTGACATGCCATAATTATGGGATCATTATATAAACACATTAGAGATTAAGTATTGTTTTCAAAGACTAAAGTCAAATTAAAAAGCTCTGTTTTCTTCTGATGTTCTCTTACTGTTGGGTTCTCACTGTGCATCTGTTTAAATCCTGGAGGAACACCAAGCCCATATGCTTTTATAAGCTTTCTTTGATGTCAATAGTGTCTTACTTTAGATTTTTGCTTGATCCCTCTGGCATCTTTCCTGCTCAAATATCCCTTGCTGTCACCATAAGTACTTGGAATTTTATCATGCTGTGTATTTTGTCCCCTGGCTCTTAGGCAAGCACTGGTAGTCCAGAATTCAGTAGCATTTGCACAGTATTCCTTGAGTTTATCATTCCCATTTTCAGAGGTACACAGTCACTGAAGTAAGAATGGACCCAAGTATTTTTGCCCATGTTCATCATTCCCTGTTTTAGATAGGACAAAAGAAATATGCAGTTCTAAACAAAATAATAGTGGCTTACTTCGTTTCTCCCCTTCATTTCCTCACTATTCCCTGAGAGAACCAGAGTCTGTGATGCTTCCTTTGCCTCTCCTGCTGCTGTGCATTGTCATTTGCAGAACATGAGATCCCCATTCACTCTGGTAGCCAGCCCTCTGCATATTTTTCTGGCTGACTGGCTGGCTGTGCCAGATAGCCAGCAAGAGACCGTCTTTTAATAGTCTCAGTTCACTTTTATTACTTCATTTCTGGTCCAGCCTCATCAAGTAAACAACATCCACCACTATGCACTGTTCAGTCCTTAAGCCTGTCTTGCCACAGGTAGCAGTCAGGAATTTTATTCAAGGACTTGCACGTAAATAAGGGGTCACCAGAGGGTAACGACCACTTAATGGTAGCCTTATAACACTGTGTCTTCAGGTTGCAATCCAGCATGTAGTTCAGAGGACATCATGGAAGGCAGATAAATCCCACATTCAGTTTTGCACAAACATAGTTGCACAACAGAATTAGTATAATTCTTTTTTGTGGGATCATCCCATTCTTTAATTTGAAATTGCACCTCTAATTTCATCTTTTTGTATCTTTATGTATAGAGAATTAGAAAGTCAAGCAGTCCTTGCAAATGGTCATGACAACCTTATAGAGATGGATGTGTTTTCTCCAACATATCACGATAGCAGTTATGGGTATGTGACTCTTAAGTGTTTGCATGATGCTAACTGTTGACACAGAAGACAAAGTGTGATTTAAAAAAAAAGTTATTGCAATAGGAAAACATCTGGAACAAACTTATTCATCCCTACATCTGATTTTTTAAAAATTAGTCTAAATAATTTGTCATACTGACTTACAGTAGATACAAAATGGAAACTCTGACTGCCAAATCTTGCTTGCTTCAAGACATTAAGAATGCAATTGACATCGTATTAATTCTCCATGGCCCAAGTCTGCAGACTGTTGCAAACTATCTGCATGATTACACGTTTGCCAGATCTGATCCTTAGTTTGTGACTTGTTTACTACTTAGCAAATATTTCTTTTATAAATATTGTGACATATTAATATAGCATAAAGAATGACCAATCACAGAAGTTAAGAAGAGTTACATACCTAATCTCCAATATTTTTACCAGCTAGTTGGAGATCACAACTGCTGGTAAGTATGTAACTGTAAATAGAGAATTCCATATAAATTACTATTTCAATTTAAAACTTATATTTTAGAACTGTTCCATATCTACTTAACTTTGTCAATAATCTGTGTCTAATTTTTGAACTATGTTTTGGCATTCTTATGCCAAATCAGTATAATTCATTTCTGATACATCCACACACAAAAAAAAGAAAAAAAAACCCTGACAAAGCAGTGCCATTTCTTAACTGTTAATCATAAATTTACCTCTTTTTTGTTTGCTTGTTTATACTTCACTAAAAATCAGATTTTTATGTCCAAATTCTGTTTTGCTAATGGTAACTCCTAACTTTATAAAAGGGACAATGTGCTATTTGTTTAAATGAGGAGATTGCAGTTGCTCCCTAATTAATCTGTAATATATATTGACACAGTACATTGATTTGCTTCTCCCAAAAACTCTCAAGCTTTCACTTAGCCACAAATTAAAATCAACAGTAGGAAGAGAATCGTATGTTAAATTCAATTAGTCAACCACTATCAGCAAACTCAAAGATACTGCAGATATTTGCCAGAAGATGCCAATATTTTCTTCAAAGTAAAAATGTAAGCATATCGTATTAAAACAGAGCAAAGCCAAGTGCTGTTGTTCCATGTAAAACAATTACCATGAAATACTGGTTCAGATGCATAAATGCTGTGGTAGTGTTAATAGAACCATGCCTGGTTTAAGCTTTGTATGTTTGTAATAGAATCACCAAATGTAAGTATTTTAGCGAATGGACTGTGTTATATGAAATTTCTGTTTGCTGATACTAATTCAGGTAACAATACAATGAAATTTATCTTGTTTGTAATCCCTTCATTTTTAAAATTATGCTAGCAGGGATCATCTCCTGGTGTGAAAGTTGTCCAGAGATAATAATACATCAGTTCCAAAGCATAATAGATTCGGGACTGCAACATGCTATCGGCATGAAGATTCAGTTTATCAATGTCACTAGCATACTGTGTCACAGCTAGAATCATTATATATTTGTTTCTTCGTTTTCATGTCATGCATGTATTACATTATGATGTACTATTTCTTCATTTGTATGGCTTACAGAGAGAATATTAATCTAATGAATTTGACAATTTTAGTGTTAAGAATGATTATAGAAATAGACATTTTACATAGAAATTCTAATGATTCATAGGCCTAGACCTAAAGAATGGTTGTTTATAGCTTCGAGAGATGTATTCACAGTGCATTAATTATCACAAAACAGCTGGAAATCTCAATGTATTTTAGTGATATGTATTGTTGGCTTTATTCTCTTCTCTAATGTATAAAAATATATTAGTGTACCTGTTGAAAATCAGCTTAGTTTGAAGTAAGAGGTCTGTTTTCCTTTTACCTAACCTGATAGTCCGATTCCCCAAGTTACTTAGGTGTCAAAATCTGAAAATATGTAAGATTCACTGTCAGTGAATGACTGTATTTATATTACTTATTGATAAAGCTTGCTAGTATTTTCTATTTCTATATTTTTCTATATTCTGTATTTTCTGTGTTCTATGGTCCCCTCATTTTTTGAAAATTTCGTATTTTTTTAGGGTTGGGATTTGAAGACTTCCTGTTGTATTTAAGTAGGAATTCTTTGCAAGATTGGTTGGTTGGGGATTTTTGTCATCTGTTGGGGACAAAGTTTAGGGCATGCTGTATTAAACTTAGTAGTGGTAGGGGAGAAAACTGGAAAAGGCTGAGTACAAAAGGAATAGGAGTGGGTGTACAAACGGGTAGATGGATTAGTCCACAAGGAGGAACTGAGACTGGTTGGTTAAGCAAGGTGGGGCATAGATAAAATGCTAGAGAACTAGAGGCTGAATATCTAGGATGGAAACCGAGATAATTTCTTGTCCTTTACTGCTTGTTTATTATTTTTGAAATCCTTTTGAATTGCATGCATCTCATCACCTATAGGACTGACTCAATGTGGTGAGAAACTTTGGCTGTTGGCATATGCTCTACTAGTGACAAAAGCCAGAAATAATCAAAGATTTTCTATCTGTGATGACCTATGCAGATAAAAAAGCTTTCAATATGATTTCTAAAGTTTCTTCAAACTTTCTTAAATAAAATCACAAGTTAACACTTTAGTAAAAAATTGTCATCAAAATCATAAAGCTAGCACACAGAACTTGCAAAATTAAAAGCTAACTTCTTTCTACAGTTCCTTGGCTGCAGCTGAGCTTACCATCCCAATAAGTGCAGGTCAAGTTGAACCAGAAGGGAATTTTAACAGATTCTGGAGATTCTTTCTGTCGCATTCAAACAGGTGAGGAAACAATACCAAATGTCATGGCAAAACAAAGACCTGGATGACTGTATAATGCCTGCATTCAGCATCTGTGATAATGCTGATTGCACAAAGAGAAGTTCAGCTGCAAAAAGGCATGTGTGGAAATGAGAACCATAAAAGATAAAGCTTCACCATCCTCTGAGCATAAAGATGTAATCCTCTGCCTTGTTGAATCCATGAATGTTTCTCAGTTCTATGAAACTTGGCATGTTGCATATGAGAGACTATGCAAGCATAGTATTCAAGTTTTCACCAAGGAACAATGACTGGAAAATAGGAATGGCTGTTGCATCACGAGTGTGCACAGTTGCCAAGTTGGCCGCAGTGGCTGGAGCTCAGAGGTTGTGACAGTGCTGTTGCTGTAGTGACAGACTCTGGCTGTGTGAGTGACTGCTTACACCACAGAAGTGGCACCACAGAGTTCATCACGACTTAGCATAGACTCCAAATTGCAAGAGAAACACAGCTATGGACGTCAGTAAGTGAGCTAAGGTTCACAGATCCATTATGATGGAATCTTCAGCCTGCTTGCAGCTTCAGGCAGAATCAGATCCTGTCAGTCACTGGCAGAATAATACTTGCCTTCTTTCAATTCCTTCTGGTTTTATTTTCTTTTAAGATGTCCAGTAGCTCAGTCAGTCCAGACAAAATTTCAACCTTCGTTCCAGCTTCTGAATTAATGCTTGGGTACATAATGCAGCTCTGGGTCTCTGTTAAACTACATTTCTTTTTGAAATACTCTCCATGTGCCTTTTGAGACATTTAGAGCATTTGTTCTCTTTCAACTTTATGAAGACAGCAAGGGTAGTAAAAAGATTGGAGGAGTAGTTGTGCTCTACATTTCTTTGATTTTCTGCCTGGAAACTGTAACTTATTAAATATTTAAGATAGGAACTGGCTAAGGTTAGAATGCCTCATCTCGGAGACAACTTTTCCTATCTTGTTAGGGGTATGATTCCAGAAGAGCAGAGAAGATAAGGAATTGTGATATAAATCCTTACTGCTCACATAAGCATTTCAGGTCCTCACTGCAAAATTCAGATGCTTTCCTCTGTTCTCCCTTCCTTTGGAGACATGAGAACTGCAGTAGCAGGAATATTGTATCAGAAATACTGAGTTCAGTATCAGAAAGTGCAGTAAAGGGCTGCCAAGTTCACTCCCAACTACTGCCTCCTTCAGAAGTGAACATCACCAACAATATCAAGAGCCAAATCACTTACTGTAACCTAGGTGGAAGTCTGTGTAAGTACTTATCCTCTGAGAGACCCAGAGGAAGCCTGTAAGGCAACAGAGCTACTTGATATTTTTTCAGCGATACATAGATTTAGTTTTACTCTCATCTGGAAAGTGAGTAATGGGACAGTTCTGAAATGAACAGTATGAGTAACTACAGCTGAGCCAGGTTTCCTTCCTTGTTCACCCAGCACGAGGCATTATTTGCATTGGACTCGTTGCTCATTTCTGCAAAGTGTGGCTTAGCATTGTTTGTTCTCCCTGTTCATCTTCACAGAGTGCAGCATAGCAGAGAGGAGCACGAAGGAGCGGGCTTGGCAGAGCCATCTGATTATTCTGGTTCTTTTGATCATAGATATGCAGAAGTGAACTCCTCCTTCTCTGGGATCCAGAACTAGCAGCCCGAATCTGAGTTTGGAGAAACAAATACTAGGATAACAGGTGCCCTCTGCATCCTGTAGCACTGTGTTCTTTCTTGTACTGCCAGGAAGGTAGAGGTGATGCAGAGGAAGATTAACACACCAACGGAAAGGAAGTTCGGGGCTCTTGTCAGCATTCCGTCCTTCAAATCATCATGTCCTGGTGACTTTCACAGCAGATTGGGGCACTTGTCTTGTCTGAATTGCTCTTTGAAGCTTCAGCTGCAAGTTGCTATGCCTGACTTCTCCATTCTTTCTCCAGCAGCCAGCAGTGGAGCTGTAGCCTGCAAGGGCCAGATGTGAAAGAACACACAAGCAGTAAGGACTCACTTTAGCCCTAGAAGGAATTTTGTTCTTTCTTGGATTTCAGTGTTCAGTTTTTAAAGTAGGCGGGTCCTTGGTGTAAACCCAGCCAAATTCAAGCAAGTGTTACCATATGTAAAGTGCTTTTCTGAAACATTTGAATAATCTGGTAGAAGAGGCTTGTCTCCATTTCCCACAGATGTTTCCTCTGTTTTTGCATATGGATAATAGCTGCCTTCTCCTTCTTTCTTTCCTCCAAACTTTGATCATTATTTCATCTGCTGTGATCTTGGAGCTTTTTCCAGGATTGTGATAGCATTAATACTGACCCCAGGGAAGGGGAAATTCACTTTTATCTCTTCCTAAGCAATTTTTAAATTGCAATTCTGCCCAGAAAATAAACTAAGACAAATTCACAGCATAAGACAGTTTCTTTGCTGGCTTGGAGTTATGTTAAATGCAGCCATATGGTTCTGTGGAAGTCAGTCATAAGCCTGTGCTAAGGGCAAACACCACCAGCTACGTGTTTTTGTCTCAGAAGAATGTTAAAAGAAGATGAAGACAGGCATAAAGTGTTCACAGAGAAACAAAAATCCAATTCCTGCTAGAGCCTGCTGGGAAAGCTTATCTCATGCATCAATGAACCAGAGTTCAAATGAAACCTAGCCAGTAATTTCTGTTATCTTTTACATCTTTCCTATAATGTCAGTCGGCAGAGATTAATCTTTTCTTTCTATCTGTTTCCTCAGCTCGGTGCAAGGAATCATATTTATTGATGTGGTCTATCCATTAGTGAATCAGGCAGAGCTCTCTAATGTCAGGTGGCAGGTGAGGGTCATGGTCTCTCTCAGAGACCCCAGTTCAATCCAGCATGAATAGGGTCTGTCAGCAGAGAGAGGGCACACCAGTCAGTAGGTGCAGTACTATGATTGATCGCGATCTTGGACCACTGTCTTTTACACATTTAATGGTTTTCTCCTCGTTCTGACAGTTAATGTATCTTGTAGGGGTTTTTGGACAGACAAAAAAGCATGATAACCCATTCCCAGAAGGGAAAAACTCAGCTAGATTGCATTAAGGAAAGTCAGGGAGAGACAAATACAAAATCTTAAATGAGAGAAGTTGGAGCAAACTAAAATAGCTGCAGCTGGATGTATCCCTCCTCTCCTTAACTTTCTTAAGATTAATTGATCTCCTTGTGTGGAAATGGCAAGTAAAATGCTAGGTCTTTACACAGAGATAGATGTGCACTATCTCTGCATGTGTCAGTGATGACGTATTTGAGGTTGAGCTCCCAAACCTTAGAAGTCTGTTCTGTCTGAAAGTCCATTTGAAACATCAGAAAATAAAAATATGAAGTTGCAGCTATCCTTACGTTTTATTTGCTTACATCGGCCTCATGGTGCTGCCAAACTTTTGCGGAAGGTTCCATTAAGTTTTTGAAAAGCAGAATTATTGATTGCTTCTGTCTCCAGACAGGTGCATTATGAATTGGGACCATTTGGGGGGTAAAATCTGGTGGTTTATTTTTGGTTCAGGTGAGCAATCATCACAGTTGTGTTCATTACAAAACAGAACAGTTAACAGTTTTTATACCTAGGAATTCAGCAATACCATTATATTAAACATCAAACCCAGTCAATAGGAGTACTATTGAATTCCAAGCAGAGGAGTTGGGTCTCCTGAAGTACTGGTCCTGATACATATGTATGCCACCAAAACACAAATTCACTAAAATTTGCATTTCTCTCACCTTGCGTTCACTCAAAGTGGATTTGATAGAAGTTTTTTTCCACCTCTGAAGCCTTAGGAGAACACAATTGATGTGTTTCTATTTCTAAGTGTCTAAGGTTTAGATATTACCTCTTGTGCCTTGCAGTGAATCCAGGCTGACAGACTGAGGACCTTAACAGAATGTGTAAAACATTTTACCTGGGCTTGCTTAAAAATGTGTTAATTCATGTAATAAATGTAATAAACACACCTTCGAGGCAAATAGATAATTTTTTATAGAGTTAGATACTGGCAGATTTGAGTTGGTTTGGGGGGGAAGATTAACCTGTGCTCCACAATGTAAAAATTGGTGTGCTCATTTCATAAAATATTTAATTTTTGATTACAGAAAACAGAATGGCATTGCCTTAGCTGGAAGAGTCCAGTAAAGTACAGTGATCTTTTGAGTCAATATTGGTCTCCTGTGCAGGTGATTGCTGTTGTGTCCAGGGTTTTTCTCAAATTGCAAGGGCAAGAGATGAGTCAAATAAAACAAATTCATGGACTTTTTGCTTATATGAAAGAAATTTTTAGAGTGTCCCAGATATATCTAAATACATGGGGATATTTTGATACCTAGAGGTAAAAGAAACAAATGCAAAAAATGTTAGGGATAGTTTTCTTTCCTCTTTCACCTCTCCTCAAGTCACTTTCTATTCTGTCAACTTCCAAATGTCAGTTTTGATTTATTCTGCACTGAAACAACAGGTATCTGAAAATAGCTTTCCTCATCTCCACAGTTGCCTTTGCCTGACCCATAAAAAGCCTAAATTTTGCTTTTTTGCTTTAGGCAATTAGTTCTTAATGCTTTTGTGTGTTTTACCCTAAAAATAAAGTGAATCAAACAGTAGCATTGTAAAAATTTGTCTTTGTGTACTGCAGGGCAAACAGTACATACTCATTATACAAGAACAAGGGAATAATCAGTTGAATTTAAATTGAAATTGATAGAAGAAAATACATTTTGATATAGTGCATGTTTAGCCTACAGAACAAAAGGCTGCAAGACATCAGTGAGAGTATGAGTTTTGGACTGGTTAGAGAAAGAGCAAACTGTTAGTGAGTAAGCAGGCTGGAAGGCATTCATTCCCTCCCTTTGTACTGGCCACTTTCAGACAGGGTGTTGTTCCTGATGGTCTACTCTATGGCAGTAATTCCTATTTCTGCTTATTTGGTTACAGTTTTACACAGCTTTTGTAACTGTTCTCTGTCACATAAGTTATCTCTTTTTCCACCATTTTTGGAATAAACTAACTTTCTCATTGATCTGCATATGCTTTCAGGAATCCTACCCCTTACACTGGTTTTTAGACAGACACCTCCATCGGAAGTACAAGCCAGAGATCATTTCTGACATTGGATGCCTTTTGTAGTGCAGTCTTCTGAGTGTTAGAGCTGTTCTTCCTCAGTTGCCTTCCATCTGAAGAGCCACGTATCACTGACTGAATCGTCATGGAACCGGCCAAACATTGCATTTAGGACAGTATAGGAGACAGTGCTGCAAGAAAACCTATACTGCAGTAGCACTAGGACATTTTTTACTGATCACAGTGGAATCTCTCTATTCAGAAACATGACCAAATGAATAGATTTATTCTCCTTCATATTTTTCAGGTGCTGTTAGGTTACAGTGATACACAAGATCCAAAGATTTAGTATAGAAGGATTCAGGGCTTTTAAACACATATTTTCTAAATACAGTTTTATTCTGGATCAGTGCTATTATAGCTCTTCAGATGAGGAGTGTTTAGTTGTTGTATATGCATAAGGCCTAGCAATATTGACCTTTATTCTGTGATAGCAGTCATCAACTAAATAGGAATGTTGCACAAAATCACAATAGCTGCCATTTAATCTCACTGGCAGGGTGATAAAATATGATGCATATTCTGATGTATTTTGAGAAGTTCAGTAGCATTTTGCTGGGCCTTGTTCACAATTCCGTATTTAGTACAAATTTTGTAAAAGTCCTGTGTGACTTTTAACACAGTGTGACATACTTGCCATGTGATTCAGCACTCTGTTGGCAGGGTTGCACTGTATGAAATAATTTAAAACAGAACTAAAATACTGCCAAAAAAGTTTTTTGAAATTATAAGGTAGGCTTTTTTACATCTTCCAAGTATTGCAAAGCATTCTATATATATCTGATGCCCAAAATTAGTGAAATTATTCTTTAGCAAGGTGAAACAATTTCAGTATAAGCTAAAAAAAAGTCATGTATCTAATGTAAAAATTTCATTAGGAATGTTAAAATTATGCAATAACTCTATTCAGATTGAGACCAGTCTATTTATAAATTAATGTGTAATATTCCTTTTTGCTTGGTGATAGTTTATTTATATAACATCTCAGCTTCTGGCTGTCTGGAGCCTAGGGCCTTCCAGATGTGTTTACGTAATATTGCATTCATTGATGCATAGTATCCATTTTCTTCTAAACTGTGGTCAAAAGTTCTTGTCATAGATCCTTTCATAGAGAAAATTATTCTAAATCACATTTCTATTGCTGGACACCTGGCTATCTTATATCAAAAGTATTTGGGCTTCTGGGCTGAGTCTCACTGTCCTTGAATATTTTGATAGTCTATCTCCATTTCTATAAAGACACAGTTTTCAGTTAACTTAATCTTTCTGCCAAACTCATGGATGGTTTTTATCACTTCTTTTCCCTCTTCTGTTTTCCTATTTACTGGATTTAGTAGAGAATGCTTCTATTTTCCACAGAGGAAGTGGCAGCACAAAGAAAATGTGATTTGCTGTGAATCCTCTCCCCCCGCAAGTGTGAGAAGGAAGAAACCATCTGCATGTCAGCCAGTGCACACCAGCACTTGGTGCTCAAAGAGTACTGAGTTAAATTAAAAGCATGATTGTTTTACTTTTATTCACATGCTTCTGTTTTCTGAGCTGACACCTTTGAGGTTTTTGATGCTATATTTCTGTCTTTTCTTGTAAGGGCAAAAGCTTAATTACAATGCCTGCCATTTGTGAAATAAGGGTATTTCCCAGCTGTCTTTGCATCCAAGGATTAGTTTGTGGCATAACTTTGTATTTTGCTACCACTCTGTAGTTTAGATTTGTTAGATACTGAATACTTCCCACCTAAAATGTTGAGATTAGCTTCACTTTTTAATAGCAACATCTATTGAATAAGTTGGCAGGAATATATATTGAATAAATGTAAAAGTAGAATATTATTTGCTTTAAAAGTTGAACTGAATTATTTAATAATACAGAACTGGCTTGTCTTGTAAAATGATTAGCATGATTCACTGGATTTTGTACGCCATAGCTTAATAAAATATTTAAAGTGCTGCTTACGTGAAGATCTAGCAAGTGCATGTTATGTGATCAATTTTGAAGGGAAGATACACTATTGCAGATGCTATAAGCTCCCTATGAGATGAAATATAGTGTAATTTCCTGTAAGTCAGTGCCTGGTCAAGTAGTGCAAACAGTTTAGGCTTTAGAAATTAGCTATTTGAGTTCCATAGTTTGACAATGCAAGGTAGATAGATATATAGATAATTAAAATCATTTGTGGATGGATTATATTTCAAGAGCATAAGAATTTCAGCATTATCTGGAAGCAGCCTGGATTTGTTGTCAGATACCATATCCTTCTAAGAGTCTCATAGGAACAGTTTGGCATGGCTGAGTGAGGCAGACAAGATGTGCAAGTCTGATAGCATTACACTTTAAATACTTATCACTCGGAGTTAATGTAGCAGGAGAGTCTCTGACAACTTTGTTAGTAACTCCACTCATTAGAAATTGAGAGATCCAAACAAATTTTCTTAACCCACATGAAGATGCCAGACTGACTTTTCTGTCATTATTTTTCCCTCAGCGTTCAGCCAGACGGTGCAACCATTCTGGCATTGTATTCATGGGATTCAAAGCAAAGAAGAATAGCTTAAAGTGAGGAGCTGTGCCATGTGCTGCCTAGGACAACACATTCTGAATTCCTACTGCTGAATTCCCACAGCATTCTTCTGGAGAAACTGGCTGATCAAGGCACAGACAGGTGCACTCTTCACTGGGTAGAAAACTGGCTGAATGGCCGGGCCCAAAATGTGGTGAATGGAGTTACATCCAGCTGGTGGCCAGTCACAAATGGTGTTCCCAATGGCTCAGTATTGGGACCAGTCCTGTTTAATTTCACAGAATCACAGAATAAGCTGAGTTGGAAGGGACCCACAAAGATCATCAAGTTCAACTCCCAGCCCTGCACAGGACCATGCCCAAGAGTCACACCATGTGCCCGAAAGTGTTGTCCAAACGCTTGCTGGACTCTGTCAGGTTTGGTGCTGTGACCACTTCCCTGGGGAGCCTGTTCCAGTGCCCAACCACCCTCTGGGTGAAGAACCTTCTCCTAATATGCAACCTAAACCTCCCCTGACACAGCTTCAGGCCATTCCCTTGGGTCCTGCCACTGGTCACCACAGAGAAGAGATCAGTGCCTGCCCCTCCTCTTCCCCTTACGAGGAAGTTGTAGACTGCAATGAGGTCTCCCCTCAGCCTCCTCTTTTCCAGGCTGAACAGACCCAGTGACCTCAGCTGCTCCTCATACAGCTTCCCCTCAAGGCCCTTCACCATCCTCATGGCCCTCCCTTGGAAGCTCTGTAATAGCTTGATATCCTTCTTACACTGTTGTGCCCAAAACTGCACACAATATTCAAAGTGAGGCCACAGCAGTGCAGAGCAGGATAATCACCTCCCATGCCCAGATGGTGATGCTTTCTCTGTTATCAACAATCTTTATCAGTGATTTATTAATGAGGAGATTGAGTGCACCCTCAGCAAGTTCACAGCGACAGCAAGCTGGATGGGAGTGTTGATCTGCTGGAGGGTAGAAGGTTCCACAGAAGGATCTGGACAGGCTGGATCAATGGGCCAAGGCCAATTGTATAAGGCTAAATAAGGCCAAGTGCTGAGTCCTGCACTTGGGTCACAAAAACCTCCTGCAGCACTACAGGCTGGGGGCAGAGTGGCTGGAAAGCTGTCTTGCAGAAGAGTCTTGGAAGTGCTGGTTGACAGCAGCTGAACATGATTCAGCAGTGTGCCCAGGTGGCCAAGGAGGCCAGTGGCTTCCTGGCCTGTATGAGCAATACTGTGGCTGCAGGACCAGGGAAGGATCTTCCCTCTGTACTCAGCACTGGTGAGGCCACACCTCGAGTGCTGTGTCCAGTTCTGAGCCGCTCACTACAAGAAGGACATTGAGGGGCTGGAGCAGGTCCAGAGAAGGGGAACGAATCTGGTGAAGGGTCTGGAGCACAAGTCCTGTGAGGAGCAGCTGAGGGAGCTGAGGTTGTTTAGCCTGGAGAAAAGGAGGCTTGGGAGGGTCTTACCACTCTCTGCAACCACCTTAAAGGAGGCTGTAGCCAGGTTGGTCCAGGGGGTTGGTCTCTTCTCACACGTCACAAGCCATAGGACAAGAAGAAATGTCTTCAAGTTGCACCAGGGGAGGTTTAGGTTGGATATTAGGAAAAACTTCCTTGAAAGGGTTGTCAAGCATCAAAACAGTCTGCCCAGTGAAGTGGTTGAGTCATAATCCCTCGAGGTATTTAGAAAATGTGTAGATGTGGCATTTAGGGACATGGTATACTGGTGAACTTGGCAGTGCTGAGTTAACGGTTGGACTCGATGATCTTAAGGGTCATTTCCAACCTACATTTTTCTGAGATTCACATATAAAAGTTACAATTTTCTTTCATTACCTTGATGCCTGAGGTGGACTGTCAGAGTTATGACAGTTCACACCATCACTGTCATCTCTTGAGTTTATCTATGGGATTAATACCTCAAAGGCTTTGAGAATATGGATTACAGTCTCTAGTAGTCTGTGGTCTACCAAAGCCAACATCAGTTCTCACTTTCTCAGAGAAGAAAAAAAGGAAAATATCAGTGGCAGACTGTTTTATTGCACTATTTTGTTAAAGCTTGAAGTATATGGAGTTCTATTCAAATGCTCGTATAATGCCAATTTCCGTTTTTAGTCTGTTGAGTCTAACAGCAAGAGAAGGAGGATATGAAAATTGCAGGTTGGTCAGGCAGCTTCTTATTTTTAACATGGAAGCTGATGTATAGGAGGAGGATTATTGTATCTACAGTACGGCTTTCCTTCTGTCCCCCAGAACAGTACACATTGCACATGGAAAGGGGAACAGCTACCTTTGTATTTGGCGTTTTCTTGGGATCTGTGTTGACACTCTTTGTGAAATATTCCGGGACAGAGCATTTACCTTATGTAGCCAGGAATAAAAGAGCAATAAAGCTCAAGTGAATAAGACACTTTATGAGGACTTAATGAATTTACACGATCCTGTGAATCTGTACAATCAAAGTAATGCTGTTGTAAAGTGTAAACACTTTTACATAGGGCTAGTTATTATTTTGGTGTTTGCAACATTGAAAATGTCGTGACTTTTAATGAAGTACTTTCTTAGACAGGATTTAAGCCACCGGGGCTTTACCTTTTGAGATTGTTGGTTGTACTCTGAGCTCAGAAGCCAGAAAAATTCGGGATGTGCTGTTGTGCATCAGTAGACCTAGTGCATATCCTTCTGTTGTTGCTGCCATCAAGTTTAATATCGTTCAGAATGAAGTAACCTAGGTAAAATATTTCATGGAATCATGTTTGTAATGCAAATATTTTCAAGTAGAAGGCCTATGCCAAGATGTTCTAATTCATCTATTAACCTCCCATAGCAAAGTCACCTGTAAACAACAAATCTTCTTTATCAACTGCTGGTATTTTTCTCAGGCAGCAGTGGGGCAAATTAATTTCTAGTGTCTCTACAGTGTAAATTTGTCCATTACTGTGCAAGAATCCAAGCATGTGTCCCAGAGAATCAAAGCCCCATCAGCGAAGAAGCAGTTCACAGTGCCACATGGTGTAACTAGGAGGGCTTTTCCCATGCACAGCCAGCTCAGCTGGTGCTGGATCCTCTGACCCGTGCTGTGTAAGTCACAGGCAGTAGGCCAATACAGCGTAGGTGTGCACTTACCTTCAGGAGGAGCCAGGTATCAGCAATTCATGAGTGTCTCATAGCTATGGAAAAACCCAAACACCTTTCTGGTTCTATTTAGCTGTNTGCAGAAGAGTCTTGGAAGTGCTGGTTGACAGCAGCTGAACATGATTCAGCAGTGTGCCCAGGTGGCCAAGGAGGCCAGTGGCTTCCTGGCCTGTATGAGCAATACTGTGGCTGCAGGACCAGGGAAGGATCTTCCCTCTGTACTCAGCACTGGTGAGGCCACACCTCGAGTGCTGTGTCCAGTTCTGAGCCGCTCACTACAAGAAGGACATTGAGGGGCTGGAGCAGGTCCAGAGAAGGGGAACGAATCTGGTGAAGGGTCTGGAGCACAAGTCCTGTGAGGAGCAGCTGAGGGAGCTGAGGTTGTTTAGCCTGGAGAAAAGGAGGCTTGGGAGGGTCTTACCACTCTCTGCAACCACCTTAAAGGAGGCTGTAGCCAGGTTGGTCCAGGGGGTTGGTCTCTTCTCACACGTCACAAGCCATAGGACAAGAAGAAATGTCTTCAAGTTGCACCAGGGGAGGTTTAGGTTGGATATTAGGAAAAACTTCCTTGAAAGGGTTGTCAAGCATCAAAACAGTCTGCCCAGTGAAGTGGTTGAGTCATAATCCCTCGAGGTATTTAGAAAATGTGTAGATGTGGCATTTAGGGACATGGTATACTGGTGAACTTGGCAGTGCTGAGTTAACGGTTGGACTCGATGATCTTAAGGGTCATTTCCAACCTACATTTTTCTGAGATTCACATATAAAAGTTACAATTTTCTTTCATTACCTTGATGCCTGAGGTGGACTGTCAGAGTTATGACAGTTCACACCATCACTGTCATCTCTTGAGTTTATCTATGGGATTAATACCTCAAAGGCTTTGAGAATATGGATTACAGTCTCTAGTAGTCTGTGGTCTACCAAAGCCAACATCAGTTCTCACTTTCTCAGAGAAGAAAAAAAGGAAAATATCAGTGGCAGACTGTTTTATTGCACTATTTTGTTAAAGCTTGAAGTATATGGAGTTCTATTCAAATGCTCGTATAATGCCAATTTCCGTTTTTAGTCTGTTGAGTCTAACAGCAAGAGAAGGAGGATATGAAAATTGCAGGTTGGTCAGGCAGCTTCTTATTTTTAACATGGAAGCTGATGTATAGGAGGAGGATTATTGTATCTACAGTACGGCTTTCCTTCTGTCCCCCAGAACAGTACACATTGCACATGGAAAGGGGAACAGCTACCTTTGTATTTGGCGTTTTCTTGGGATCTGTGTTGACACTCTTTGTGAAATATTCCGGGACAGAGCATTTACCTTATGTAGCCAGGAATAAAAGAGCAATAAAGCTCAAGTGAATAAGACACTTTATGAGGACTTAATGAATTTACACGATCCTGTGAATCTGTACAATCAAAGTAATGCTGTTGTAAAGTGTAAACACTTTTACATAGGGCTAGTTATTATTTTGGTGTTTGCAACATTGAAAATGTCGTGACTTTTAATGAAGTACTTTCTTAGACAGGATTTAAGCCACCGGGGCTTTACCTTTTGAGATTGTTGGTTGTACTCTGAGCTCAGAAGCCAGAAAAATTCGGGATGTGCTGTTGTGCATCAGTAGACCTAGTGCATATCCTTCTGTTGTTGCTGCCATCAAGTTTAATATCGTTCAGAATGAAGTAACCTAGGTAAAATATTTCATGGAATCATGTTTGTAATGCAAATATTTTCAAGTAGAAGGCCTATGCCAAGATGTTCTAATTCATCTATTAACCTCCCATAGCAAAGTCACCTGTAAACAACAAATCTTCTTTATCAACTGCTGGTATTTTTCTCAGGCAGCAGTGGGGCAAATTAATTTCTAGTGTCTCTACAGTGTAAATTTGTCCATTACTGTGCAAGAATCCAAGCATGTGTCCCAGAGAATCAAAGCCCCATCAGCGAAGAAGCAGTTCACAGTGCCACATGGTGTAACTAGGAGGGCTTTTCCCATGCACAGCCAGCTCAGCTGGTGCTGGATCCTCTGACCCGTGCTGTGTAAGTCACAGGCAGTAGGCCAATACAGCGTAGGTGTGCACTTACCTTCAGGAGGAGCCAGGTATCAGCAATTCATGAGTGTCTCATAGCTATGGAAAAACCCAAACACCTTTCTGGTTCTATTTAGCTGTGCCATTGGTAAGTTCAAAGTCTCCACAGTATGCTTTCTTACCATTTTTAGATGTAACGTGTTCATTTTGCAGAGCTTAATTAGGTAAGGGCAAGCCATATGCTACAGAGTTGCCAACATAACAAATTGGTGCGAAACCCCTGGTGCAGAGACCTTCCTTTGAATGAGGTTTTGTTGTTCATAGAGTTGTGTACGTGCATCTGGAGAAAAACTCCAGGTAGAATATGCCATGCTTAGAGGCTCTTTCAAAGTAATTATGATTGCATGAACTGAAGTTAAAGGATTCTACCATAAAGAAGCTCAGGGAGTAACACTTCCTTTGGAAATTTTAATTGAAAAAGTAAACTGGTAACTGGTAACTCACAGTGTGTCTTAACTGTGACTTTGCTTTTCTTATCTGTTGCTGGTTTTTGGTCTTCTTGAACACTTAGTAAATACATTTCTTTAGAGTACTTCTTATAGGCTGTAACCAGCTGCTGTATCCATAATCAGGTCTTTTTATGGTAAGATTATGTGCAAATAGATGTGAATTAGTGAACTGAGTACTTAGGACACACCCAAAAAAATTTTTAACTATTTTTGGAAAAGTTGCCAAAAGTTTATAACTGAGAGATTGCTGTTTTCCTTGTACTTAACCTAGGAAAGCTGTGATAAGTAGTGTGGGCTGCAGTCACATTATTGACTTTTTAATGGAGTTCCCTGTAGTCTGTTGCAGAAGCCAACACAAATAAACAGCAGCAGAAAGCCTGTCTCTACTTGTTGGAGAAACTATGAGAGACTTCCTCCCTGCTACACTGTATTTTGGGTAGTTCTGTTTCCTGTCTGGATACCAGTGTATTATTAATGTTTGGGGGACTTCGGTTTTCAGTTAAAGGGAAAGTGTCTTTTTATGTGTGAGTGTCATGACAAGTTATTGCTTCTATGACCCTTTGTAGATTGGATGTTAGCTATTTGAAAAATAGGCAACATCAAACAAACGAGTTACGATTGCCTGTGCTCCAGCTTTATTTACTTTTATACTTTACCATATGCTCTTTCTTTCACAGGCATTTCCTATTCAAGACAGGAACAGGGACCACACCGCTGTTCAGTACTGCAACACCAGGGTACACAATGGCATCCGGCTCTGTTTATTCCCCTCCTACTCGGCCACTACCTAGGAACACTCTATCCAGAAGTGCTTTTAAATTCAAGAAGTCTTCGAAGTACTGTAGCTGGAAATGTACTGCCCTCTGTGCTGTAGGGGTCTCAGTGCTGCTGGCAATACTGCTGTCCTACTTTATAGGTGAGTCCCATTTTTTATAACTGTCACTATGAACAGTGGTGTCTGGTGGATTGTATGTGGACTGTGACATACTAACCTTCAAGTAGCGAAGTCTTTGGTAATAGTAAAAGCCACAAGGATTTAATGAAAAGTCACAATTGTTTAGAGAAATTAGAAAATTTGAATATTTTGCAAGCATTCTGTAGCTCGTTCAGTGAATTAACTTCAAAGAAGTATTTGAACTACAATTAAATTATGTGGGGTCAAGTTCTTATAAACGTATGTGTAAAATATAGGCTGTAAAAATTCCATGATGTGAATATAACTTGCAGTATATCTTTGGAACCCTCATTTTGCTGAAATATTGCTAATACAATCTTTAGGAATGCTAACTATCACTTATTTCATCATTACATATGTGTATGTTTGTGTATAAAGCTGGAGCAAAAGTCCAATACAGATGTTTGATTGTGAAATAGGGAAAATAATTGTCTGAAAGGACAACATGCAGTGAAGATGTAGACTTCTTCCTCTCTTGTGGGTTGTTTATTTTTAATTATTGTCACTTCTCTCTGTCTGTTAAATTCCCTTTCCCAAATTTTATTTTAGAATATTTCCTTCATTTCTTAATCTCTTTAATTATTTTCATAAATGTTCGCTATAAATATTATATAATTTGAGTTTTAGGCAGTTAATAGGAGCGGTGCTTGGCTATGAGAAAATGTCCTTGACTTTAATAAAGGAACAGAATAGGATCATTTTGCACTCCTAACTTCCTCTGCATCTTTGTCCAGATTACAGATTTTTTCCTCTCGGAGTCCGTAAATGGTCTTCAAAGACTTTCTTTTAACTGATTTATTAATTGGAAGTTTAGGTTATGGAAATAAAAGTGGTCTGGTTTTTGTTACTGGTTGCACACAAGTTTATAGTCTTAAAGAGTCGTAAGAAAATAGAAGAGAGTCAATCTCTCTTTCCTGCCCTCTTTTTAAAATCAGTGTTAATTTATAATAGAGCCTAGAAGGCCTTAAGATCCTTAAATCCTCATCATCATTGTTCAAACAAGCTTGTTGCATTTCAATGCAAGATGCAGCATAAGCCGTATAGAGCCTTTGAAGTAGTTCTTACTGAGTTGAAACTCCTGTGAACAATGCAAGAAACTGGGTTGCTGAGTAGCTGGAGAAATTCCCCTCTGACCCAGCAAAGCTGAGCCCCCTGAGCACCCTTTCCACCTCAGCTGCCAGCCCCAAAGAGCAAAAGGTATATATGCAAATGTAGGCCTGGCCACTGCTGTTCAGCCTCCTTCAATCATTGGATTTGTGGTTATTTTGTGTGAATGTGCAAGGAGTTTAAAGGTGTGGTTTAAAGTTAAGTTTTGACACTGGATCTTTTTTTAAGTGGGATTGAAATAATCCCACTTATAAAACACAATAATTGTGTCCAGTCTGTGTGATATTGCCTCATAAATCATCAGAAGTAAACATCTGCTACTAAATAAATGCATAAATATGAAAGAAAGAATTCAGCGTGAAGTATCACTGTCAGGAGCCAAGAAAAACAGCCATACATTTAGTAAAACACTGGAGACCTGATTGTGAGCTGAGCTCTACACTTTGCTAGCCCCAAAGAGCCAGATTACTTATGAATCTGAGGGGCACAGGAAGATAGCTGTACCGGATTATTTCTCCCATAGGCACATTAAGAAATGTAAGCATGTCTAATGCACTTCTATTCCTGTATTCAGGAAAAAGAACTAAGCTTTCCACTGAGCAAGAGCTGAAAGCTCCACACATCATTTATTCACATTCCCTGTAAAAAAAAAAAAATAGCTGTACAACATTTCATTTCATGGGTGCACGCCAGCTCACATCCTTGCTGAAATAAACAATGCACAACGGCCTTCCTCTGCCCACAGTCAATAGGGAGCTCAATGCCTACTGGTGATATTACACGTATTTCAGCTAACTCAGCAATCTAAATGTAAAATTCAGCACTCAGGGATGCTCTCTAGAGAACTTTGTGTCCATAAAATCACGAATGGATTGCACTCATTCATATATGTGGTTTTCCCATCTCTGCAGATGTAATATCAGAAATATTCTTCATTTAATAGGCCATCCAAGTATAAATCAGTGCAAATTGTTAATGTAAGATGGAAGCACTCCTTCATCTTAGTTAACCATTTCATAGAATGGTTTGGGTTGGAACAGACCTTTAAGATCATCTAGTTCTGAATCCCCTGCCACAAGGACAGGGACACCTTGTGCTGTACCAGATTGCTCAAAGCACCCATCCAACCTGACCTTGAATACGTCCAGGGATGGGGCATCCACAACTTCTCTGGGCAACCTGTTCCGTTGTCTGACCACCTCACAGCAAAGAATTTCTTCCTAATATCTAATCTAAACCTGTCCTATTAAAGCCATTCCCCTTTCTCCTGTCTTTGTGAGAAGTCCCTTTCCAGGTCTCTTTCAAGTTCCCTTTAGGTAATAGAAAGCTGCTGTAAGGTCTCTCCAGAGCCTTCTCTTCTTCAGGCTGAACAACCCCAACTCGCTTTTAGCCTGTCTTCAGAGGAGACAGGTGTCATAACATAGGTGTGAAAGGGAAATGACTGAGTAGGAAATTGGTTGTAACACAAAAAGAAAGGAAGGCTTGCAGTATTGTGTGACCTCTAGCACCCTGTGACATGCCTCCAGTACAGTGGTCTGGCATCTCTGATGGTGTTTACAACAGCTGAGGTGGCATGTCACGTTTGTACAGCCAAATTCACAGAAATATGAAATTCACAGAGATATGTTGCTACAAGTGTGAAAATGCTACCACCTTGTAGCATTTCCATGAAAGAAGGAATTCAGTATGAAGTATCACTGTCAAGAGCTGAGAAATCACCCATTTTGCAGCATGGTTGCTGCAAAATATGCCAGTACACGTTGCTAAGGAACATAGTGTGGCTGATGTCCATTGTGTGACTGTGGCAGCTGCAGACTGAAGGGCTAATTGACCGCTCCTCCAGTGAGTGGTGGTGTAACCAGGCCCTTCTCAGAACTGCAGAGAGATGAACATGTCATGCGCAGGCTTATTTTAGTTACAGTGAGTATGGGGTAGAGAAAGTGACTTGAGATCCTGCTGCCTCTGCTCAGGCGACATAAGGCAGAAGAGACAGTTTGCTAGACTTCATGTCTGCCTTTGCAGAACTGCTCCGTCAATTACTGCTCCGTCAATTAGCCCAGCCAGAGGAAGGAGCTGCATCAAGAGTCTGGTGTGTCTTGCACTTCTTCCATCACTCTGACAGGAAAGACTCCTACGTTTACAAAGTCTGCAAAGATGAGGTGAGAGCAGAGAGTGTCAGCATGGGTAGAGACCAGAGCAAACACTACACTCTAAAGCCACTTAATGCAGTCTTGGGGATCACAAGGAGTTGAAAAAGTTATTTCAGTATAAAGGAAAGTCTTCCCATGCCATTCGTGCATTTCTAGCCCTCGTGGTCTCTCTCAACCATCCTGCAATGTACAAAATATTTAAGCTTACTATTCCTGTCAATTAGACCTGCTAATTGTTAGAGAAAATAGAAGTGAGTTGTGGAAAATGTTGGTCCTTTGTTTAGGGGCTTCATCCACTGTTAAATGGTTGAGAAAGAAGTAAAGCAACAGAAACATGGAAGTGGTGAACCAAAAGATAGTGCAGCAACATACAGAATAAAAACCGCTCTAGTTTAAAGTAAAGGATTAAAGGAAAAGCTCCCTGAAATAATGGATTATAAAATGGGGAGTAAAGAATTGAAACTGCCTCATTTTACACTGGAATTTCTTTAAGCTTCTCATTAGCTTAACTTCTGTCTGTAATCAGATTTGCAACCAAGGAAAAAAGCAACCTTTTTTCCCAACATGAAGCTTTTAGAATCTTTTTCCCTGTTTGGAAGACTAGAAAGAACAGTATTAAATATAAACCATTGAAGAATAAGAAGTATGAAGTTCCCTTTGTTTGACCTCTTTCTATATACACATTAACAGTTTTAACCAACTTGGTACAGAGAGTCCATGTGAGAGTCAGAAACAGAGTCCAGTTTTACAGTGTGGAGGCAACACAGAACTTTTTCCTTTGTTTCCCCATGGCTTACAGCCTCCTTCAGCATCCATCACTTGCAGTGAATGAATGAATGAAAGTTAAGTTCTGTAGAGCACCTCTTAGGTCAAAAATGAGCACTAAGTCAAAGTTTCATATGTAGCCACCATCCTTTAATTCCACTTTTTGGGATCTTTCTTGTCCACTTGGGTTTTACTAAGGGAAGGAGCTTGTTGTTCTTGGATGTGATCTTCTCCTAACAGAAGAATCCACTGTGTAATTACAGAGAGCTAACCAGTCAGAAAGAGTTGTTTCCAATATGTGGTTACATATCACAGACTCTGACCAGCTGTATTAACGAACTGATTTGTACTGTACTAATTATTTCTGCTGTAGTGTGGATTCAGCAATTAATGGATTAAATTAATGAGAATTTTGGGACCTCAGAGCCCCTCTTTCTTCCCCAAGAGTTGCTCTGGCAATTGATTCTCCATTGCCAATGGCACTGTCTTGACATTGTCCAAATCAATACAAGAAACTACTGCCATTTTCACTGTGCATGGTACTGAGGAGGGGAGCAGTTTTCCTCAGTCGTTGCTGGAATTGCACGATACCAGATTCAGTCAACTAAGCGTGAAGAGTTGTACACTGAAAAATTGCATGCGCCTGTCATGAATTTTGCCTTATGTCTGCTAAATAAGTTTCTATGAACATAAAACATCATTTGAATGCACAGTAGGACCTGAGCTATTCAGTCAGGCCTTTCCTGTCCTGTCTGCTTCACAACAACCTGTCATACTTTCAAGTCATTGAGCATTTTACTCTTTGTAGAACATGGGATTGATCATTTTGTTAGCCTTATCTCAGCAGTCAGTGGTCAGAACAAGAATACACCAGCCAGCTAGTCTTGGTGATAAAACAAGTATTTACATGTCAGTGATAACAGAAGGGTATCTCTTCTGTAGGAAGAATAGAAAAACAAAAACAAAAAAAGGAATTTTATTTCACTAAAAAGGCCACATGACTATTTTTGTCACTATTGCCTTTATCACTTTTTTATCTCTGCTTTCTTTATCTATCAGTACTTATTTGCTACTTAAGCAAATCCATTTTGGATAGAAAAGAAAGCTAACATTTAGACTTAACTAATGAAATATCTTCTGGGAAAACATGTATTTTAGTTGGTATTTCATTCTATGGGAAACAGTAGAAAAACTTGGGTTCTGCTACAACACAGATGACCATACGATCATAATGCAAATTTCAAAGGAAATGGGAATGGAAAAGATACCAGACTAGAAAGCTATGTTTGATAATTACAGATAATTAATAATTCCTACACTGTATAAAAATAGCTACATTGTGCTTATTCTGCAATTAATATAATACTCACTCATGCTTTTTGTCCTTCTAAAAATGTTACTGTTTTATCATCATCCCAAGATATTAAAAATAAGCTGAACATTATATGCTAGTATATTTCTAATAATGCACAACTATCTTCAGAGTTATCTCGAAAACTTCTCAAGAATAAGAACAAAGCAACTTAAAAGGTTTTAAGGTAGAAAGAGAAGGAGGAAGTGTCTGGGAAAAATAGCAAACAAGTTTCATTATTAGAGGAGACTGACACATCAGAAGGATGCAAAGTGTGAAAGGTAGTGTGTAACTATCTGCAGGTAAGTTTTGAGTAATTGTTAAAAATCATTAAATTGTCTGTTTCTGTAGACTGAGGTCAACTTTCTGTGTCTTCTGTGCTATTTCTGAGTTTGTTGTCTGTGATTCTCCCATATTATTCAGGATTTAGTGTGACAGCTGCTGGCATTCACATCACTTCCCAGATTGCGGAGGACCAGATGCCCTTCCTGTTGGGTTCAGGGACAGAAGTCATAGTAGGGCAGAACCACTCTCCCCAAAAGTAATGAATTTAGAGCCATGACAATTACGGAATTGAATTTTGTGACTAAAACAACAACTAAATATACCTGTAATCAGAATAATCTATTTTACTTTATCAATAAAGAACAATATAATATTTCTTTTTGATTGCAATGCCAAGTTAACATTATTCTGCTGTTTGTAAAGCTCAGTTACTGCCAGGAATAAGGAAAACAACTTAGTTAATAATGCCATTTAAATGGAATTTTTATTACAATACCCAGCATAGGTATTGTAATTAACAGGCATGAGGGAGAATATGGTTTAAATGCCATTAATCACCTTCACTTTCATTATGTGTTTTTAGAAACTGTTTTTCTCTTTGACATGCATTTAATTTTGAGTATTGTAATGCTGTTGTCACTGAGAGTTTCATCAAGAACTTTTGGCTTTCTTCATTCTCTTCCCATTTCTGTCTGCTTCACTCAGTTTTGCTGGGACCTTATCTATGTCTGGAGCTTCACTGAGGTGTGTGGGTTGGAAATATGTTCCCTGTCTACAGATATGTGGCAGATTTTTACAGTTAGCCAGGTTTATGCTCTCAGCCCATTTCTTTTTCCAACAAATTAAAGCCATGAGGTAAACTAATATATTTATATATCTGATTCTTTAAAAATTTTTTTTGATTTTCCTTTTGCTCTGTTGTTATCATTTGAAGGAAGTGCTCTGAGATTTTGCAGTTTACCAAATCTACATATCACAATGTATTCAAACTACCATGCAAAAATCTACATCAAGGAAACTTCTCTTATGTAAATCTTTCTGAGAAAGCATGCCAGCTATCTAAGTGTTGTCTGATTGCACCACACACTTTGCAGAACCACACTGATGTTCTTGTGTTCTTGCTCACTGTGTGCCTATATCTGGATTTGGGAAGACAGCCAGTGTCTCCAGCACTGTAGAAAGTACATCACTTCTTGCAAAGTGTAGACTGACTAGTCATTTTAACAATCCCTGGGGTTTTTAGGGAAGGTTTCGTGTGTCTCCAGTGCATTTGGAGGCAGCAGCAATGCTCCTTGTCATCCTTGTTTTTCAAAATTAAAGCTTGGTGAGATTTGGAAGTGGCTACCTCTCAAATTAAGAAGCTGTGGATTAGGTACATAGTGATGTCTCTCTTCTGTCCAGAATGGACGTTTCCAGATCTCTCTTAGCTCTGAGTGTCAGGGGCAGCCAGAACCTGCCTCTGATGGCACTGCCATGTGTAGGGCTCTGCCTTCCCAGCACATGTGGCTCTGCTCTGTGCCTGAGAAAATCTGCCTGCCTGTTGTTGTAGACAGCAGTGCCACATGTGCTCTCTCCTGCCAAAAGAGCAGGTATGTATTTTAACTAGAAGGCAGGCCAAAGGGCGTGTACTCGCTTCAACTGGGCCTTCAGTGTATGGTCAGATACCCGGTGAATGTAGAACAGCACAATTATTTAGCAGCTAGAAAACCACCTCCTGAAATTTCTAAAGGATTTTAACTCCTGAATGGACCTTAGAATAGTCCTTGAAGTCTGAAGTACCAAGATCCTACTTCCATTTCAGTACTTAAAAATCTTTAAAAGCAGAATCATAAAAGCCAGATAATTGATAAATGTAGCCCATGCCTTACTAGTATTGATTCAGGCAACTCCTTTCACTCATTCCTGACATGTGCTTGGTAAATGGCAGTATTCAGATACAAATGTGACTTTCCACACTGGTTTTTTGCTTTAACATGAGGCTTAATATTATAGCTAGTACTTCCATGACCTCGTGCGTTACAGAGGTTTTCAGCTCTGTCTAACATGAGATCAAATTATTTTCCTTGGTATCCCAAAGCTATGAGTTTTAGATATCTGTATGAGTTTCATATAATGTTTGCAGCATTGATGATGAGCTCATTTGCCTTCCTTAGAGTGGAAATATTTTGTAAATAGTAATGTGATTTCTTATGTTCACCGCATTCTTTCTTTCCAGACCGGGAGACAGAGATAGAATGACTAGTCCAAAAATGAAGTTGTTGTGCTTCACCACCTTATTGGGCTGAAAGTGTTTTTAACATCTTTTTTGAAATAGTACGAAATCTAAACATATTGAACATCTATGTCTTGAAGCATAAACATGAAATATACTTGCTTGTCTCTTGCAAGAATACCATTGTGGATAATGCCTTTGGCTAATGTTTTTAAAGCAAAGATCTTGTTGCTGTGTTCCAGATTAAGTGCAAAGCATAATATTACTGTTTCAGGAGTGCAGGCTGTTAATACTTGATTGGTGTTGTGGATGTCACTTGCTATTATTGTTAGTGGCACTGAGAATAAAACGTTCATTGAGAAAGATAATCCTCACACAAAAGGATGTAGGAACATGTAATTGACAATCAGGAGGTTAAAAGAGACTTGACAAGATTTCAAGGGATTAAAGAAGTTAATCTGTCAAGGCACATACCCACCTCTGCTCCAAAGGCTTGTATTGTAATTAAGATTTATCACAAGGTTTTTGGCAATAGTCCTGTCACCCTTCCACTTTTGCCCAGTGGAGAAAATTGAAACTCAGTAATTCTGGCAATATAAGAGGTGTAGTAATAATCTGAAAGATGGCATGATGATGTCATTGCCCATAAGTCCCACACATCATATTGTGATGCAGTATGATGTTTTTTTAAAATCTGGATAGTGCTTTCAGAAAAACTGAAATCTCTTGCAAGCATGTTTTGTGGAGATGTGTGTCCTTCTGCACTCCTCCTATAGTCTTCTGATAGACTCCTAAATATTAGCAATTTTTCAGACTAATGAGATGCTCAATTGAAATGCATCGTTTTTTGATAAATAGTAAGCTTGGAATAGTTTAAGAGGTGTTCTTTGTATTTTATCAGTCCAGGTAAACATGTAGTGTATTTTAGTAGTAGGTAAACGTGTGTAATACTTCAAATGACTGCTTATGTTTAAGAGATTTTGCAAAGCAGATATTAAATTGCTTGGGTGATTACTCAAGTTGTAGTGGACATAGGGTTAGTCTTCTCTTCTTTGCTGGTAGTTTCAATTAATTTCTAACTCATGCCTGTGGTGAAAGAAGCCAGCTCATAGAAATCTGCTGTTTCCTCTGATACTTGAATTACAATACATGTATTAAAGCTGGTAGTTTTGTGTATAAATTGCATCTTTTCTGTAAACTGCAATCTTTTATTGGTTCTTTTCTGTGAAGAGAACTGCTTGTTCTCTTTCTGAATGCTTTAAAAAAATTTGTGCTGTTAAAAATGTCTGACTTAGATGAGATTTTGGTAAACCTCTCCATACACAAGCACTATAAAATGAAAACGTCAAGTACATGTGTCCAACCTTGCTTTAAGCAATACTATTTGATATTACATTTATGACTAAGATCACAAGAACACATGGGTTTTATATGGGTGTAATTACCCCACTGCAGGGATTAATTATGGATGAAAGTTAGATGTCCTCTGAAGTAGACAGGAAATTGATGACATTTCAGACAACTCCATTCACAAAAAAACCCCCAAGCCCACTGTCTGTTAGGAATTGTCACCTATAACAGCATTTGTAGTTTTATAATTCAGGAAAAAGAAATATGCTACAACTGTTTAGATGACATGGACATTTGCATTTCAAAAGCTTACTTTTCCTCAATAATAAAACCAATCAAACAAAACCAGAGTGGTTTTGACAATATTTGATAAAATAGGATCACACAAATGTGTCTCTTTTACTAGTTCTATACAAGCAGTAATGTGGGGGGTTAGATATATAAATGAATATCAGCCATTTGGAAAATGAGCTAGTTCCAGAAACCTCTAAGTATAGAAATAGGTATGTTTCCTGTGGGTTTTTTAATTTAAAAATACTTCTAAGTTACCCTTATTATGATACAGGAAGAGTAGTATCTTTATTTCAATAATCCTCATTGAAAACTAAAACAGTATTCAGCTGCACAGAGTTAACCGACTGCTAACCACTGATTTCATGAGGTGTAACACAATAACTGGGTACAATAAATTCATCTTCACTTGCAAAAGCTCCAGGCTTATCTGTTGTTTTGCCTTCTCTTTCATCTTTGAAATGTCAAGTCTCACCCCACTTTTTATTGAGGCATTTTTGCTGGACAGTGGGTCCTCATTTTACTCACTCCAAATCTTTTCACACTGCTAAGGAAAAGTTATTTATGTTTTCAAGTTATTTCCCAGGTTTTTAATTATTTCACCAGCTACTTCCTTCCTGTCTCCTTTTAGTACTCTCAAGCAGAGGTAGTGAAATTGAGGTATCCACATTTGAAAACAAGAGATGCAATCCCTACTGTTATTTTAATTCAGCTGTAGTCAAAAGTAGAGGATAATTTTAAAACACATTCTTATTACTGATCCAGTGTCTTTTCACACAGTAAAAGGAGTGGTTGGTTTTCTTCATCAATTTTATCAGTGACTGTTGCTTTAGAGCTAAGACTGGCTATTCTTAATATCACCTGTAAGATTTTACCGTTCCGTGTTGCGGCTGATTTAACTTTAAAGGGGGAAAAAATCAGTGTGATACTGTAATCCTAACTTGTTTTTTCCAAGGCTTAAATAACTAATACAAAATACAAAGTGGTTTACCAACTGACTTGCAAGTAATTCACTAGCTTCACAAACAATTAACAGTAAGTTTGTCTTTATGTCACAATTTCCTTTCATAAATCATATATGGTAAATTATTTTTCCTGTTGATAGTATTTTTCCTGTACGTATAGTATAACTTTGCTCACAGGAATAGTTCCATAAAAAACACATTTCACTTCAGTGGAGGAACATGGTATGTTATTCCAATGCACATAAAACATAATAATGACTAAATAATAAAGGATGCCCTATCTAATAGCCAGTCTCTAGAGTGCTGGTGATGTTTCAATAAGAGGATGACTGCAATCACTGAGCTGTTGTAAACCTTGGTAAACCTTGGGGTTTTGAACCAAGGGTTTGCACAAGATTATTTGCTTGTGCAGATAGCTAATGGCTTACAAGTTTACACTGGAGGTGTTGAGGTAAGGTAGAGTTGTGTAAAAAGGCCTCCTTGAAGGTGGACTCAGCATGTCCATTCTGTTTTTAAATATGGATTCAAGTGGAAATTCTGTGGGCTTGCAAGTTGATCTGCATGTAGTGGTTGATTTATGCATCTACGTAATTGCGGTTCAGGTAGGTGAATGGTAATGATCAGGGATAGGTCTGAATCACAGTGAAGAAGTTGTGTAAAGAGGTTATAGGTTATTTTCTTTTGGCCTCAATCATGTACCTTTGATCTACAAGTGGACTGCTGTAATTGTGATATCATGAAGCCTAAAAAACAGCAAAGGATTAGAAAACCTATATATTGACTTGCACATTCAATCAACTTGCATATGATCTCAGCAGGAAATTCAAAACAAAAGCTAATTTATGGAAAAATATGGAGTTCTAATCACAGTTTAGCTCCGTGGGGTTCCAAATAACACACTACAATCTCTACGTGCAGATGCTTTCATCTTACATTTCAGATTTGGTGACATTCCAAAAGTTCTTATCAAGCCTTATTATCATCTTTTATTAAAGCTTATTACATTTATCCTTATTGCATGTTTGCTGTAATATTCTGTCATTCTTAATATGGAATAAAAAAGCTTTGATCTTTTTTAGCCAGTCATGAGATGGAAATATGCAACACAAGTGTTTCACTACATAGTATAAACTCCCAGCTCGGTGTGTCCTTTGAACATTGCATTAATTGGCCCCTGTTTCTTTTTCCTTTGCTTCATAAATCTTTTCATCAGACTGCACTTCTCTGTGCCATCAACATGCAAATAGCCTATGCATGATCATATAGTGCCACTTAATTATATCCCTCAAGAGATTTGTGCTGGTTTTGTTGGGTTTGGGTTGGTTGATTTTTTTGTAATAAATAAGGCTTTTGAACTATAAAAATGGTTGGATTGCTTCATCACTGCTCTTACCTAAGAAAGGTGTTTCCAATTAATTTTGAGACATTACCTTATCATTGCTTTTCTTAACACTTCTGTTTTATGAGGGCTGTGATCTAAAGGACAAAGCAAGACTTCTGTTGGACTTGTGAAAAAAAAAAACTAAAATAGATAAAAAAACATGAGCTTCAGCTTTTTTCCAGAAAGCAAGTTTAAGGAAGAAAAAGAAAGAGTTATAGAATGAGAAGCAAAAAAATAAAGAAATCCCTGAAGGAATACAGAAAAGTTATTAGCCTGTAGTCTTAACCAGGTCTTGAAATGTGTAAATCAGGGAAATTTTCTTCTCCCCCACAATATTTAAAATCATTGATTATGACTTTATTAGATAGAAACCCGAAATTTACAGAATGTTTTTCCTGCCTTTGTATGAACAAAACAACCCTTGCCTCAAAAGAGTCAGCAATCCAATATGCACTTCCCCATCATTTCTGTACCTGTAATTTTTCACCATCTTTTTAGACTGAACAACATTATCTGGGAGAGAAAAAAAAAAAAAAAAAGCTTTGTTGAGGAGAAAGCCCAGGATAATACTAAAGACTATTTAGGAATAGTGGAGACTATTACAAAATGGGGTAGGTTTGCTGTTCATCACAATAAATGGGCAAATCTGAAACAAGACATAACAGGTACATCTTATTTAAATAAGAGGCTACTGAACAATTATCTTTGTTTCTGTTTTAAGAAATCTGGATTCCCCCTTAAGCTTTGAATGTGCCTTGTATAATGCAGTTGACAGAATCAGACCACTGTTGCATTAAAGTCCCTGGCTTGACAACTGAAATGAGACAAGTTTTCAGAGGAATAAATGTTCCATCTTGGGGTGAATATAGCAAAAAATATTTACACCAAGACTACCACACATCTTTCTTAACAGTTCAAATGCAACAATACTTTAAAGTATCATGTAATCAGCTTTGATTAGCAGTCAAGGAGAGTAAGTTTATCCATAGTACATAGCTGATATACCTTTGTTGCTGTATTTTTTCTAGGCAAATATTTTTGATGTTTTGAAAATTCTTTGTTAAGAGGTTCCAAGAGAAAAAAAGGAATAGACTAGAAAGGTTGGATTTTTTTTGCAGATGAAACAGTAAAATCGATAGACCCATTCAACTCTTCAGGATAAAAGGGAAAATACCACAGTTTTTCTGTTACTCTATTGATCTTGATAGGTATTACTAAGTTTTTCATATAGCACTATACTAAAATGTTTTACATTCAGTGCATATGTTCAGCAACTTTTATATGCTGCTGCTGGTGACTAATCTTTTGAAGGTGCTCAAAAACATGTACTTTAAAGTTATTTTAAATTTAGAAATAATGGTAGTTGTATTGATTTGAGAAAAACAGTAATAAATAAAGAACTTGTCTTTGTAACTTTTAATTCACTTTATTTAACATTTTAATTAACTGGTTTTAATTCACTATTTGATCTGCAGCAACATCCAAGGTATCCTATTATCTTAGAAAAAAGTGAATGAATGCAAATCACTGACAGTTCATTTGCACATCTTCTGGTCCACTTCAGGTCCTTCAGAATAAAATAGGTTTAGATTCTAATTATGGCTGCAAGAAAAATATATGGAAGATAATTTTAAAAACCACTTCAATGTTCAAATATTTCATTTTAAAATGTATTGCCAACAGGGAGATGAACTAGAAGATAATCCTTCAACAAGATTGAGCAATAATTGCAATTTGCTTAGTTTAAATTATAATCTTTTTGCATTGCTTTAAATATAGATTATGTTCACTTTTCCTTATGTGCAAGTGTGCATAAAGGTTTTTCTATTAATTCTAAGGAAGCAAGTTTTTAAATCATGGTTTGAAAATACCAGCACCCAGAAATATGTAGCAGTGACAGTCCTGGAACATGAGTTCAATAACTTAGCAAGAAGCTCATCCTCAAGCACAGCTTCATGAATAATAAGACTTGATTACCATACCTTGTAAAATGCATGGAAGAAGGGAAGGAGGGTTGCCAACATCATTCAGTTCCTCTTGCCAACTTCCCCTACAGTGTTGAGTTCTTTATGTTTATAAAACATATGCCATAGGCCTTATCTCCAGAGGTTTTGGGGAGATGTTTGCTCTTTAGAGATAGCCAGTGTTTTTTCTATCTGCTGTCTAGTGTTACATTTTCATCTGTCATTATTCTAAGAAAAGCTGGAGGAACACTGTCAGTCCATTTGCCAATTCAGGCAGCTCTGTTTCTTCTTCTTTCTACTTAAAAGAATCCTCTTACCTGTGAATTCTTGTTCTCCTGTAATGGCCTGTGTCACCTTTAGAATTCTCTCCTGCAGGAAACAAGCTGCCAGATTCAGAAAGGAAGGTCTTGAATTGCTGGCCCTTCTGACTGGTACTTCAGTGCCTTACCTCTTCCATTACTCTAGGACTGCTTCTGTGAATAAAGCCTCTGCTTGTATGTGTATGGTTTTGTTTGTGCATCCTTATGATCTGTATCTGTGATTCTTTCACCTGCACAGTACTTACAGTACTTTAGAAAAAGTTGTAATTGATCCTGGTGAGTTACAATAGAGACAATCTTGAATTTTGACCAGAAAAATAAATAAATTTCTGTAGCTTTTACTGTATTTTGCTACCCTTTCCTACGAAGGAAAAAAAAAAAATCTGGGAGTCATAAACTCCAGCATTGTGTGTATATTCACACCTGATCTAAATTTCGTTTTCTGTTCAGAGCTACACTGGGCACTGGATCATGCTAACACCTGTCTATTTCTTTTATGAACTAGCTGTCCTATCCTCATAGCATTCAAGTGTATGAGAAGGGGGAAAAAAAATCAGACAAGTCCAGTTCTTGCTAAGTAGAAAAACAGCCACATGAATTGGTTTTCTGTTACAATTCCTTTTTGTGCCTCTCATAATTTTGGCAGAAGAGAACTTTGAGATATTGAGCAAGGTGGCAAATGCAGCAGGTATTTAGTTGAATGCAGCAGGTAGTTGTCAGCCCTCACAGTTCTAGTTCTGCCCCTTAGTTAAATAATTATCCATCTTTGACAACCTACTAATAAAGGATTGATTTTTTTTTTTTTGGATTCAAGAAAATCTTGGAGAGGGTTTTGAAGTGATAGTATAGTGTATTTACTCAAGAACAAGTTCCTTGTAAAGGTAATGCGTAAAGCACCGAATTACTAGCTTGAGAAAGGAGCATGCACAACAAATGGTCATCTTCTTCCTGAAGAAGATTATTGCAAAATGTTTTACACAGTGTAAACTAGTGATGGTTTTTTTTCAAGTGTTTGCTGTCAAATGTATTCTTAGTTGCTATTTTAATTATTGAGTGGGCATGGAAGGCTTTGTAGACTGATTACAGACCAAAATAACTAGACTTCAGTTACACAGTGAAAGACTAGATCAACCAGGCTTGAAAAAAGCAGTTTAAGATGGTTCAAAAACCCTTCAGTGAACTCTGTGGTGACAGATGGCAAGATTATCCAATAGCCTGCAACAAATGATAGCATTTTTATGTTAGCATTAAGGCTACTGTTGGTACAAATGCACTCCTTTAATTTGAGCTCTGAATTTTTGAATATCCCAGTCCATTTGGTGGGGGAAGCAGGGGAGGTAAGGGGGGGAAAGGGGAGGGCAAGAGCCCAACTGTTAATTTGGTTACTGCTTTTATGTTTGGGATTTGTTCTGGTGAATTCAGCCATATTCACCAGCACCAAACACACACACAGATCCTGGTACTCTGTCCATGCCAATAGCAGCCCGTATCCAAGAGAGCTTTGTCATCTCTGATGCCTCTTCTTTCCACTCCATTAGAGGCTGACAGGTCTGTAGTTCCCTGGAACCTCCTTCTGGCCCTTCCTGTAGATGAGTCTCACATTTGCCAACTTCCAGTCACCTGGGACACCCATGCTTAACCAGGGCTGCTGGTAAATGATTGAAGGTGGCTTGTTGAGCTCTTCTGCCAGCTCCCTCAGTACTCGGGTGAATGCCATCTGGCCCTGTGAACATGTATGTGCCTACGATGCATAGCAGGTCACTGAAAGTTCCCTTCCAGATTATGTGGGCGTCGTTCTGCTCCCTGTCTCTGTCTTCCAGATTCTAGGGGCTGGATACCTCAATGACAACTGGTCTTGTTATTAACAACTGAGGCAACAAAGGCATTAAGTACTTCAGGCTTTTCCTCATCTTTTGTCACTGTTTATCCAAGAAAGGATGGAGGGGTTTGGCCCTCCTTTTCTTGCTGATGTGTTTGTAAAATCATTGGTGGTCTTTTATAGGAATGTCCAGATTAAGTTCTACATGGGCTTTGGTCCTTCTAAGTTTCTCCCCTCATGGCCTTACAACACCTTGTAGTCCTTCTGAGCTGTCGATGCCCTTTTCCAGGGGCAATAAACTCTCCCTTTCTCCCTGAGTTCCATTCAAAGCTCTGTGTTCATCCAGGATCATCTTTTTCCCCACCAGCTCACCTTTCAGCACATGGGGATGGTCTGCTCCTGTGCTTATAAGATTTCCTTCTTTAAAGCACATCAAAACTTCCCGAACTCCTTTTTCCCAGATACCGTCTTCTGTTTTCCTGCTTAAAAAGCCATCTTCTTCCACAATGAAAGCAATCATCCCAGTCTTGATACAAGTAAAAGGAGGCTTTTGTTAGGGTTTGTGGGCACATTTGGAATTGTGACAACCCATCTTTTCTCCCAGCCCCTGAGAATTCATCTATGCTTGCAGCTGTGGATTATTTGGATGGAGTTGTTGTGATCTGTGACCACAACCATCACAATCTGCCTGCCTTCTGGTTAGAGGCATCTGGCATTCTCACACAAGTCCTTGCTGCTGTCAAAGTTATGCCAGTATTGAAAGAAAGTCAATCCCGTGTTGGTATCCCCGTAGACTTGGCAGAGTCAGAACTAGTGACTCTAGGAAGGGTGTCTTGGCTTCATTGTCATTGTCTAACACCAAATAAATTCCAAATTGATTGGGAATAAACCAGACCTGACAAGCAATATCTAATCCAAAAATTAAGAAACTGTTTTACGTTAGATGTGGGACAAAATTAGCAGCAGGAAATAATGAAATGCATTTTTCTTCAAATGTTGTTGCTTTAATTTTTGCTTTATATATCAAATTCTTTATAAAAAGAAGTAAACCTACTATTTCTCTGAGTACAGTAGAAACAGAGAAGGGGATTGATCTCTTACATCCCCATCCCAAGGCTGGAAGGAGGCCTTCATCGTCTTCCAGACCAAAGGAAATCAAACATATACACCTCTGCAGTCTGATTGCCTCATTCTCCCTTTGGAAATTCAGAACTAGTTCATACCATTTGACTCGAAGGTCTCAGACATCCCACTGAGGTACCAGTACCACGTGCTGCTAAACAGATTCATAATAGCGTCAAGAATTTTTATCAGGTGCCTCAGTTTCCTTATAAAACTGATAAGGACCTAAAGTTTGCTTTTATACTGATGGCCAGCTGCGAGAAGACAAATTTTGATTGACAGAATAGTGCCTAAGTTTGTCTTAACCAGTCGATTTACATATGTTCCTAAAGTTTGTCATCTATAAAGAAATTCTGCCTTGTAATTTGATACTTTAGCAACAAGCCTGTTTCTTTTATGTTGTTTTCATGTTTGTTTTGAAAGGACAATTCTCTAAATTCAGTAGCACTAGCTCAGAGAGATTATGTCATTGAATTGTTGAGTGTATTAGTACACACTGTAAGTTTTGTCATTGGAATTGTCTAGCAACAGTTTTTGTCTGCTTAAAAAATATTCCTACATTCACAGTCTGTGGAACAGCTGCATTTATCCATCTGTTCATTTTCATTAAACATTGTGTATTGAACTTGTTTCTAGTTCATTGTCAAAGCTGAGAGGAGTAGTGTATTTGAGGGATACAGCTAATACTCCCTGTCTTTGACAGTAGACTACAGTGGGACTCCCATCAGTACAAACACAAAGAAAAGGTAGTTGTCACTTACATTGTAGTAATTGTGGTTATATTGATGTAATCAGTATAGATCCCACAGTCCTTGCCTTTGAAGGCTTCAAATTCCAGCTGTTTTGAATTACAAGGGAATGGCTAGAAGGTCGTGTTGGAGCTTCCCCTTCTGATCTCCCAGTGCATGAAGAGGCACAGGGCATGTACACAGCACCAGTAGATGTTAATGATGTTCTAGGCTCCTGTGTTTCTAGAGTTACAAAATGAATGTCACTTTCTTTTTTTTTTTCTCCAGAAGAACTAATAAAAGGGATAAGAAGACAGCAAAATTAAGAGAGGTGATTGAGATCTCCAGACTTGAAAACAAGAAATGTACTGGGTTTAAATCATAAAATATTTAGCTATTTGCAGTCTTTCATTGCTGCCAGTGAAATGAACAAGTGTAACAAATAGTAGAGTTTGACCCTAGGGATTTTACTGAAATATATTAAAACAGATACACTTGTCGGGTGATTAATACATAAATAAGGATTTCAGCTGAGGGAGGGTCAAAATAATAATGGCGAATTCTAGTGATGTGCCCGAGATGGTGATGGTCAGATTTATGGTTTAACAAGAGTTGAGAGGGGAAAAAAGAAAGATGTTTTTAGGGTCAAGGAACATTCTACATTGTCAGGCTTTGACAGGCAATTTAAGGTCTTGGAAAGAAGAGTAATAGTAGAGTCAGAGACTTGGAACAAAGAGAATTTGTCATCAGTGAGGATTTCAGTCTTTGAAGTATTCAGTAACAGGTCTTTAGTTGCATTCTGGTTTTTTGTTTTGTTCGGGGTAAGGGGGAGGCTTTGAGGCAAAGACCTGGCAGACAACCTCTTAATTCGGCAATTTTTGTTGCCTGGCTAACTAAACTTCCATTGATGCCTGTTCATCTTAAGCAAGGGTTGCCATGGTCAATACAAAGAGATTCAAAGATCAGAGATGAAACCAAATGGGATGAAGAATTTTTTGTCATTTGCATAGAGGGAATGAATAAATTAGTAACGTCAACTGTAGCAGTAATCTGCTTCAGAGAGAGAGAAGGAGCAGAAGCAACAAAGTACAGTGAATTATCTTCCTTTTATTTTGCACTAATAGTTAAAATACATGATTACAGATATTTTTTCCCAGTGTATTTTTATTCCCTAGTAGCACTGATAGACTATTTTAGCTGCTTTGCAGATAACTGTTGTCATGGAATGAGCAAACCCATGTTACACCAAGTGCAAAGTTGAGTCATTAAAATAAAATTAATTTTGGTGGCATTATAGAGACATTGGAAGAGAAGAGAATAATCCACAGACAGCATGAAGTTGCATATGTTTTGAGTATCACAGTACAGCACTAAGGTGGGGGGCTTTTTCCATATTTTTGCTCTAAAAGTTTAGACGCTGGGTTTATTCCTTAATCCCTGGTGATCAAGGTTCCTTAAGTTCCCCCTGTAACACCATGGAAGGTTGACTCTGTCTCATAAATAACTTAGCTAAACTCTTTTAACCTTTCAAATTAATGTGGTTGTGGGGAATTAAGTAATTCAGAAACGTAGCTTATGCATTACCATTATCAGAGCAAAGTGTCCCAGTGTCTCTGGCTCTGCTCGTGGCCTTGGCCTCGTTTTGTAGACTAGCATGGGGAATGGGCATGTAACAGGAGGTTGTGCAGGGTGTTGTTGGCAGCATGAAGTGCTCATGTCTTAGGTTAGCCCTGCAACACCCACAGCACCCTCCTTCCTCTCCTGTATTTTTTCTTTTACCTTTCTGGCTAACCAGGATGGATCCATCTGCTGGGAAAATCATTTATTTTAGTAGGTCATTTAGGAGTTCACTTAAATGATTTGTCTCTTCAGAAGGATCAAAAATGAAAAAAAGAGAAAAGAACATAATTACTGCCTATCCTTTTGAACACTGATTTGGGACTGGTAAAAGACTCAAAATGAGACTGGTGAGCTTTCTGTCAACTGTGTTCACTGAAAGCACTGTATCATTAAAGGACAGTGGTAGTAATTGCTTTGTGCCATTGCTGAACTATTAGTCTGCCAATGCTTGTTTATGTAATTTAATTTTTTTAATGTATGAGTTGCTATTCCACTGCAAAGCATGGAAAGTCATTATTTGTGCAGTTTGTCATTGTGGTTAAAAGCATCAAATAACCTGTATCCTCTGCCACCAGCAATGCATCTGTTTGGCCTCAACTGGCAGTTGCAGCAAACTGAAAATGATACATTTGAGAATGGAAAAGTGAATTCTGATACTGTGCCAACACATCCTGTGACAGTTCCTGCTGGAGACAATGGTAAGTGAAATGGGCACCATTTTTTTTCCTTCTTTTGGAACATTTCCTTCCTTTGTGTCTTACATACACCAAACTTCAACAGTTTTCCTGCAAAACTCTCTGTATAATGCAAGTACAGAGCATTTGTAAGCAAAAGTAATTTTAAATAGGTAAACAGGAACCCAGAGTTTCTCCTACCTAGCATGCAAAGAGGCCTATGGATCCTGAGCAATGATGCTGATCTTACTAGGAAAGCTAGCTGTCAACCAAAATTCCTCACAGGAATTTACATGTGATATTTGATGAGGATAGGAAAGCTCTCATCATATCCAGAGAAGCAGAACCTCTGCTGCCTCTGAAATATGTGATAATATTTTTTATTGTTGTTGTGGGGCCCCCAGAGGTAGCAGGATGATGCTGAGGCTGGCTCGGAGCATCCTGCCTTAGGGGCCTCGTGTTGAAGAAATGGCCACAACAAAGCCAGGGGGCCCAAGGAGTCAGGACATGCTGTTTCTTAAGGGGGACCTGATACCAAGGTTCAATCTTTGGGACTTCAAGCAAGCTCTCAATAGATTTTGGACAAAAGATTACATCTGTGTGTCCTGTCATAATCACTTTTTTCTGAAGTTTTTGCTCCAGAAGAGGCACTTCAGGAATATTTTGCATATTTTTGAAGCTTCTCTCTTAGTTATGCTTAGAAGGCAGCTCATGATCAAGGAGCTTCGTGTGGCATGAGAACCACACTATGGAATACCTTGGGTTTTTCTCTACAGAGATTGATGTTTTCTTTTCTTTTTTTTTTTTTAATTTCTCTCTGAAATTTAATAGGTCAGGTATAATATGTACATTTGTTTTCTCAAAGTCTCTAGCGTATAATGTTGAGTCTGATTCGTCCAACCGATATATAAAGTAAGAAAAAAAACTTTCTTAATTTTGTTGTAAGAGCTTTTAAAATACAAACCACATAAAGGGATTATTTTTTATTGACCTTTTTCAGTGTTGCCCTTTAAGATTCTCAAAACATTTAAGAGCTTGTGCACTTTTGGCTAAAGGGACTTCAAAATCAATAGGTTTTGAATGGAAAACTTGATTTAAATGGTTGATGAATGCAGTGTTTGCTTCATTACACAAAAATCCATTTTCCCATTCACAAGGTACATCTGACCTCCTTACCACTGAGAAGGAGGAAGCCTCTGTCAGCAATTGACATCTTGAAAATTTTTCAAGTTATCACAGCTCTGAGTCATAGAAAAGTTATGGCTCCGTTCACTCCTTTTGTCATCTTTGTAAGCCTATGAAACTTCTCCAGTAGGACATTTTCTTCTTCCATTTCCTTTCCCCTCCTGTCTTTTTCTCGTACTTAGATAGTTATTATCGCTTCCTGTGTTCTTCTTACTTGTTTTGAATGAAGAGTAAAAAGCTACTCTATGGTTAATGAATATTGATGCTGCAGTGACAGCTCATCATCCCACTGTCTTCTGCATTCAATAGCCAATATACTTTCTTGTATAAAATATAGTGATGTTTTTGTAAATATTTTATAAATACTTACTGGGTTTTTTCCCTTGATTTTTTTTTTTTTTAACAAACTAAAAGCTGTTATACACTGCCTCAAAAATAAAAGGAAATAACAAGGATATCAAATCCATTTTTCTTTCCTTATGTCCCTAAATACTATTCAAGAGAACAGGGTTAATTCCACCCACTGTTAAAATGCTGTGCTCTGCAGAATATGGTAAGTGGTCATTTATCAGCATGCATCAATACTAAACAACAGACAGACCAGAGAGTACTCATTTTAAAGCACAAGAGAAGGACCAGTTAGGCAGAAGGGAAAGTGTGACGACTAGATGTGAAATGTGAGGAGCAGGGGCCCTGTGCTATCACACAAGTTACTGAAAACTGTAGGGGAGAATCGATGAAGCCTTGATTCAGATACTTTGACAGCTGAGCAACTTTCAGTACCACCCCTCTCTAGTCCCTTGTTAATATCCTGGTACTGGATTTGAGAAATTTCAACCACCCTCACAGTAAATGTGAATGAACATGACATTTCATATTTTGATTTAAAGCTGTGTTTAAGAACTGTTACTGTTTAGAAAGTAGAAAGGAAATTATGACACTATGAAGATCTTTCTTATGCTCATTGAGATATCCAACAGGGAACAGAGAATAATTAACGCCCTAACCTCAGCATGGCAAACAGCTGCTGACAGTTTTGAGAGAGGTGTTGGGGTGCTAAAGGGGCGTGTGGCTACAAAGTAAAACCATCTTTTCTTTGGTGAACAACATGGGAGTCCATAGGAGTATTATCTGCTAAGTGTTGAACCCCAGAAACAAGCGCTCCTGGCAAGGTGGTTAATGTGTTTGATAAACACCACTTACCCAAGCTGTCTAGCTCATCTTTTCAGTAGTACAAGGCAGTTATTTTTCATTTGAAATGTGGAAATAGGTGAAGCTGCAGATCAATACGGCAAACAAGTGTTTATTTTTTAGTGATTACCAGTCATCAGTGTGTGAATTTATTCAACACAATATGCTTAAATTTGAAGAAACGGGTAAAAAACAAATGCTTAAATAAACTGAAATAATGACTACAGATCCATCTTCTAGAATAACACACGAATATTATGAAAGGTTAAGTCCAATTTTAGAAAAGCATTAGACTCATCCTGAAAAGTGTTTAAAAAAATGGTTTCTTCAAGATCAGATATTTCACTGTCTCTTCTCAACAGCACTCTGATCAATGTGATAATCCTGTGAGACATTTTCAGTGACCACAGTGCCATTGTGACACAGCTCTGATGATGGCACAAGTTCCCACTCAAGGCCTCTCAGCAGCGCTTCTCTACCTGTTTAATTCAGCAGCAGTCCCGGTTCATCTTGGATGCACAAAAAGTGGCGAGGATCAATCTGTGACCTCCTCTGGCATTTCAAATTTTAATCTATTTTTTTTTACAGTCTAAATGTTTGCAAAAAGGTTGTGTCAGTTTGTTCCATCAAATGATGAATAATGTAGAATTTTAACATAAAAGACAAGGCAGAATTGTCAGTTCTTCAGAACACTTGTATGCAAACAAGTGAGCATCACATGAACATGCTTATCACATTCAGATGGATTTAGTTCAATTTTTATAATAGACTAGCTGATGAAAAAAATATAAATTGGTAAAACACAGCAAGTTCCAAGACTATAATGACAGTTCCATTTTTCTTCATATTGCTTCACTCAAGCCTCAACCTCATGTGCCAGCTGCTTAAATACAGCATTGCTTGCTTACACAAAACCAAAACCAGGTAACCAGAGCTGTAGCATTTGTTAGTATTGAATAAATGCTCTGATATTTAATGTAGAAAAGATTATATTAGTTCTTTTGACTATTTGTATTTATGTATCTATTATTCTTAAAGTCTGTATGCTGCATTTTGCTTTTTTTTTTCTTGATGTGAGACTTTATTCTGAGAAACCCCCCTTAAAATGCTAGTAAAAAAAAATAATAGTTTAATGTAGATTCTAAACTGTTTCTGTAATGCTCATTCTTAGGGATGCTACAGCATTTTTAGTTTGTAGGTATTCATGGTATCTTTGCCTTTTTATTTCCAAATCACTGAATTCCTGGGATCTTCTATTCAAAAAGATTGGCAGGTAACACTTTTCTGAGGTGGTTCTAAATATTTGAAGATTTATATGAAGGATGATTGAAAGCCAGAAAGGAACACTAATTTTTGATCTCCTTATTACTCTAACCCATCAGGAAAATCAGGAGGATTTGCACAAGAAAACAACACTATAGATTCTGGAGAACTTGATATAGGCCGAAGAGCAGTACAAGAAGTGCCCCCTGGGATTTTTTGGAGATCACAACTCTTCATTGATCAGCCACAATTTCTAAAATTCAATATATCCCTTCAGAAAGATGCATTGATTGGAGTATATGGTCGAAAAGGCTTACCACCTTCACACACTCAGGTGAGAACTGCTTTGAAAGTAGGACACATTATTGAAAACCATGATCTTGTATCTTTTATATCTTTTTCTCTCTCAGGATTACATTCTTTTCCATTTTGCTGATTTTTATTTTTTTTGTTTATACTTTATGTGTCTCATGTGATGACCAGAACATTTGTAATACTCTGTGTGTTTTGTGTACTCTAGAATGGGAGTAGAGGGTATTCTTATTTATGAACTGTTCTATTGCCTAATCAATGATGATGCTTCAGACACGGAGTTGTTTCATGCAGAATTTATAGGTACTTTTATTCTTCTGTGGTATATGGACATATCTTTAAAAACCTAAGCAAACTAATATGGAATCTTATGGCCACACATAAGGTGTGGTCGAGAGTTCCTGCAAACAGCACATTAACCACATTTCCAAACAAGAAGACAGGCAAATACTGCAGTATTTACAGCTTGGTGGCTCACTAAATAAATACATAAAAGAAAAAATATATAATGTGTATCTACAAAGATACAGTGAACTGGGGTTGTAAAAGTGACAGTCTTCACTAGGCATCTGGTGTCTCGAAACTTTGTTCTTAAGTGTCCCAGAGGATTTATTCTGTTCCTCCCCTCAGAAGGTTTCTAATGACACCTTTTATTGCATATAGTCACACTGCCTAGTAACAAAAAACCCACTTTCTATCCATAGTTAGAGAATAGTTAAAGTGTAAAAGAATGGATTGTCAGGAGAAACAGAGAATCAGTGCCTGAGACGGTATTTTAGCACCAATTGTATTGATGTTTTATTTTAAAGATTTAAGACCCTCCAACATTAGATTTCTTTCAGCACAATATTTGTCCAAGTGCTGGCTCAGATCCATTTTTCCACTTGAATAGGTATTTTAGCTCATTTTCTTCTACCCCATTTGGAGAAACATCTTAGTGATTTTTATTTTGAGTGTATGGATTTGCCATATAATGGCATGGAATGCCATCTACGTGTAGCAACCTAATGGTATAATTGTATCAAAGCTTGACTGATTACATCTGATGCGCAGTTATAACAGCAAATCCATAGCTGCAAAATTCATATATTTTTATATTTTTATTCAGTCCTTTTTTTTTTTTTTAATTTTGATTTTCATGCTACTGCACTATTTTAATTTTTTTTTGGTTTTGTTTTTTTTTTTATTCAGGCATAACTTTTAAAATAGGTACAATATAGAAATATATCTAATTATTACACCTATTTAACAGTCACAAACCACAGACGAAGGGTCAGCAAAGCAGCTAAAGTAATGGAATGTTACATTAACTTTATTTTGTAGTTTAGTTCCCATTAAAGTAGAAACACTTTACTGAATTCAGAAAGAGCACTCATGTTTACTTAAAAATTTGATCTTCATAATAATGATTAAATGGATTTTCTTCAGACCTTCACGTATGAACACCCACCCTCAGGCTGACAACAACCACAAGAAATTCTAGCGTAAAGAAAATTGATTCAGAAAGTTATCAGCCATTGGAAATAGGGGTTTGGAATACAAATGCCATCTCAATGATAACAGTACTAACAGGAGTTAGGGGAATACATGTGTGGCAAGAATGAATAAAACTGAAGAAGCTGATCTGGACTATGCAGTTATATGAGAAGTTATGCAAGTAAGTACATCTATTAAAAAAATGATCTTTACTTGATTCCTTATCCTGTCAAAAGGTTGAAATAGGAATGCCCTTTATCCAAAAACACAGAGACTACTAAATCTGTTTCCCGTCATCTGTGTTACCCAGACTCTGAGTTCTTATTAATGTTTAAGTATGATACAAGAGAAAGAATCATATGTGAGCCCTGCTACTGTATCTTTTGTAGTTTCTGTGACATTTTGGATATACTGTTTCCAGGATATAGGTCAAGCTCTCTTGTCCTATTTTTGCCTGGTATATAATTAGAGTATCATTTACAAAGCATTGACTGACACTTGATACATTGAAAAATTAGGCATGCTTACTTATCAGTGTGCTAGTGAACTTACAAGGCTGCTAAAGCTTCCCAAGGGTACAGGTTTATCAGAATGTTTATATGGCCTTGAACCCAATGATGTCCAGTTTAAGAGCCCAAGATAAAGCATGTATATAATCTCCTAAAAATGCAGTTTCAGCAAGTGGTTGGGGTTTTATTTGCAACCATGCTCCTTCATGTAGGGAGAAAAAAATGGAGTAAAATACATCTCAACAGTCTGGGCCTTTCTCCAACTAAGTCCTAACACAGGACTTCAATGCAGACACAACTTGTCCTGGTAAAATACATATTTAACTGAAATAGCTTATGTAAACAAAATAAGGTATTTCGGCAAAAAGACATCTAATGACATAGAACACTGAGAGGATTACAAGCATAAGTCCATTTATTGCTTTCTTATTTCCCCTAACTCTTACGGCTTGTACTGACAAAAGTACCTGACTGCGAGCTGGGCATAGGAAATAGGGACAGACTAACAGCTGATGTTGGGCTTCCCTGCAGCCTTCCATTAGACAAGGCAGCTCACTCCTGTGGCTCCAAGTGTCACAGGAACATAGCAGACAAACACATGAATATCCATGCTGAGTTTGATCAAAGGCCCATCTAGCGTTCTGTGTGTGATGGGGGCCATGAACAGATATGGAGAGATTAATAAAGCAGCATGATAGTACTGTCGTCGTTCTTCTCACAATATGCTTTTGGCCTCCAGAGTTTTAAGGCTGAAGGACTTTGCTGAGTCAAAGATGCTGTCTTTGTGTTTTACAACCTTTGATAGATTCTTTTTTCCTGTGAATTTGCATAGTCACCTTTGAACCTTTGGAAGCTTTTAGCATCTGTGACATTTGCAGCAAGGCTTAACTACACATCTCACACTGTACTCCTCAGTGTGTTTTGAGACAGCCTCCCAGTAGTTTTTGTTTGACACACTGCTGGTAGTGTTTTAGAAGAGGCAGGGTAGAATTTCTCATTAATTTCTTCTCCATGCCACCCTTGATTCATTCTAGTGTTACCAGTGAGTTGTATTTTTTCCAGTCTGTTTTGTCATTCTTTTTTTATAGCTTTTTCAGTCCTTTAGTCATTCTTTTCTGAATGTTCTCCAGTGTTAATGCAGCCTTTTCAAGGTGTGGAGACCAGAACAGCACAGAACATAAGAAGTGTTTAACTATGATGGTTTCATTCAATGCCTTAATGATGTCTGCTTTTTTCTTTTTTTAAAATTTTCAAGCTCATATTTTCATAATCTGTCTACCATAGCTCAAAGATCTCATCCCATAATGACAAAAATTGGCTCAGAGCCCATCTCTGGATGTGTCAAGCTAGGGTTGTTTCATGAAGACTTTGAAAGTAGGATCTCACTCATATGTATCACTTCTTATCTGTGTCTCTTGAATGCTATCTGCCCTTATCTTCTAGTCACAGAGTGACAAGTGCTAATAACAAAATTTATGCAAATGAGCAACTGCTGCTTGTTTCTCAAACGTCAGTATTTGAATTTTCAGATCTCACGTTAAATAATAGAGAACTCATTACATCCTGCACTCTGCCAGCATTTGTAAAGTTGCCTTGTCACCTGTCCTCCTCCAATATCTTTGCTCATATGCCTGTGATACCCTACATGTGTAACCACACAGCACAGCCTGATTTAGCTCCCTCCTTACAGCTTCGGTATTTCTACCAATGTCTGCCTTGTCTCCGCTGTCACCTTTTACTGTAATGCAAAACTTGCCTTTCACATTTGCCACCTTTTTCTCCACTTCTCTCCTGTATGCTTTGCCTGTTTATCCACCTCTTTTTTGTACCCAGTTAAAACCTGACAGCAAGTAAGAGGAAACTAGTCAATATCTGTCCCTAACTGTACAACCGCTGGTGCCAATTATCCTATCATTGCAAGGGACATGATAAAAGTATGATAGAAATAATTTTGGGAGAGATCTCAAGAAGTCTTAGTTTACACCCTTGTCTTGTAACAGGATGAATGGTATATAAATTATTCCTATCAATTGCTTAGAATTCTATTATTAAACAATAACAGAATGCAGAAAATGTGACTCTTGTTTTGTCCCATAATCCAAAATAATAGGGATAGAACATAGGAAATGGTTTCATGTATCATATTCAGGACAGAATTTTTGGCTGCCTTGGTGTATTCTCTTTAGGTGCCAAAATTAGTCTCAAGCACAGCTACTATTTTTGTGTCACAGACTGATCTGAGATACATAGTTCTCTCTTTCCGGGGTATCATAAATAAATCAACCAGAAATAATTGACGGTGGCTGTCCATTCAAAACCCAATCAATGCAAGCCTGAAAGTCTTTGTGACACTTACTAAAAATGTCAGTTCCATTGCAGCCAGAGAATCAATATGTTTATTTAAAGAGACTTTTAAGCATAAAAAAGAGACTTTGGTTTAAAGCAAAACTGTATGGAATGGTAGGGCAAATCATCACATTTAGACTCAATGTAAAGGAAATTAATTTATCCTCATAGGAGGAAAATAAAATTGGTATGGTTTTGCTTATGAAGATAATTGTTTTTCCAGTCTGTTTTTGTTACCATGTCCTAAATATAAAAAAGCAGCCTTTAAAAGGGTTAAGATCAATTATTGTTTTTTGCTGGGGGACAGAATGAACAGTAAATTCCCTTCTGTATGGCTTTTTATATGTAGTCTGAAACGGTGTTCTGATAACAGCATATGTCCTTATTACATTACAAATACAAAATTGTGAATTGTACCATGTTTGTCAACCATTAGTGGCCAATCAAGTGGTGTTCCTGTATCAAAAATACAGTTTTAATCTGAAATCGTCCTTCTACAAAAGTGGTCTCTTGCCATATACAAATTACAAAGTCACTACTAATGTCTATAAATGACCTGTTAAAACTCAGAGCTCCGTGAGCCTTCCCTTTTTAAAAATATTAGTGAAAACCACCAGAGAGGCAGGAGTGAAAGAAAAGCTAAAATTGTTTTTCTCTCTCACAAAATAAGATAAATATTTAATTCTCTGACAAATGAGAGTGTTGAATGGTTTTGAATAATTGCTCTCCCAAAACGATCACATTCCTTTTCCTGTGGTGCAGCACATACAAAGCTGCCGAGGCACCGGCTTCTGCGCATCCTAATCACATTATGTTCTATTCTGCTCGTTCAGACATAGCTGGAAAAGTGTCTCGGGTGTTGATGGAATCGTATTAACTATGCATTTCCTTCACATCCTGGCTGGTGGGAAGATGATTGTGATTACTGGGGAGGAGCAGTCTTACAATACCAGTGAATTTTGGCCTGCAATTTCAAGAAGAGAACATAAGTACTTAAACCGTTGTTCCAGGACAAAGGCTTCCATATTTTCTTTTGTCCCAGGAGCAGTTTCTGAAGGTCACAAGTCAGGGTGTAAAACCACTGATTCTCTGGTCCTGGGAACTGTTCTTATCCCAGCTCAGGTGAGTCAGTGGTTTCATATGCTGGCCTTTACTTTAGTAGGCCCTGAATGTAATTTCATTTGAGAGAAATCTTCAACGTGTGGGAAGATTGAAGGTTTATATGCTACAGTTCACTTCATACGATAAATATGTGTCACGGTAAAAGTGAAACTTGGAACAGTCTTAGCAGGAAAAGCAGAGACCCTCTACGACAAGCAAGAATGCTCTTCAATTTTCCTACCTGTTTAATTTTGCTCTATACATGTTGATCTATGCATGTTCAACATGCAGAAGACAGCTTTCAAGCCATGAGAACGGACTCCAGATAGCATAAAATCAGTGCAGGGCCTGGAGCAGTTTTAGCCCTCCAGGTGCCATTAGCTCTAGTTAAGGTGCATAACATGCATAAAAACTCGTGTTGTAAGTTTGCTTGTTTTATCAGCTGAGATGCTGCTACATTTTTCCAAGCCCTTTGATAGCTATTAAAAATACAATATGTGCTGTCCCTTGACCTGAGGTACCATGGGGTTTGGTCAGTTTGTCATTTCTGATAGTTGCAATGTTTTCTACTTTCCATCTCCTGTTTTGAGCTTCTGTGACGGGAAGTAAAGCTCTTGCTCGCCTTCCTCCAGAATTCCAGACTACACAAGGGGGATTGAGCAGTTAATCCTTCATCTGAAACTAAATGAAGAAAAGTAGATTATTGGTATTGGATATTATTAGCCCATATGTATATAACACAGTTTGAAAGCTAGCTTTTACCTGTAATTCAGGTGCCAGTCATGACTGCAGACTCAGTTCAACCCGCTGTTTTCTTCCCCCAGTGTATGCAACGACTTCTTTGGCCACTTCCCACTGAGAGTCATTCTAAGCATGAGAACTAGCTGGCAGTTTTGTTTGAATGCTTAGCCAGGAGCAAAGAAACAAGCAAGGGTTGGTTTCAGCTCCTGCTTCCCTGCTCCAAAAGGAAACTCTTGGTCTAGATATAAGCATATTGTCAGGGTGGTGCCATGGTCACCCCGTGACTTGTCAAGCTCCCATCTGTTCTTCGTTGCAGTATGACTTTGTGGAGCTCCTGGATGGCAGCCGGCTGATTGCAAGGGAGCAACGCAACCTGCTGGAGTCGGAGCGAGCAGGACGGCAGGCGAGGTCTGTCAGTCTCCACGAGGCAGGTTTTATCCAGTATTTGGATTCTGGCATCTGGCACCTGGCCTTTTATAATGATGGGAAAAATGCAGAGCAGGTGTCTTTTAATACCATAATTATAGGTAAGTATAATCTTTAAAGCTCTTACCAAACACTAGCTTCAGGTCAGGTTTTTTAGGAATGCATAGGTTTCCATAGTTAAATGATCTGACGATTTTTTTTTTTTTTGCAGGCTTTCAATTTATAGTGTTTCTTTTGCTGCTCAGAATAAAACACAGAGTATATAAGTTAGTGTCTTCATCTAAGGCATAAGGGGTGTACCTTCTAGTGAAACAGTGCTTGAAAGGAGGACACTGTTTTGAAGTATTTATTAAATGGCACAGGGCTAGATTTTAAGTATGGAGCTCATATGGTATTACCCTTATAATTTTAGCCTTTTTGTCGGAATATAATGTCCTAAGGTGCTGGGGGCATCAGCAGTAGAAAATCACAGCTATTCGTGCTCTTCAAACAAAACAAATGTAAGCACTTCTCCGAGTGAGAACACGCTGTCAGTTAGGAGTGGTTCAAATGATAGGTACTTCATGCAGTGGGCACCTGTGAATTATCCTTCTCTTTTTCCTTTTAGAGTCTGTGGTGGAATGTCCCCGAAATTGCCATGGTAACGGTGAATGTGTTTCTGGATCCTGCCATTGTTTTCCTGGGTTTCTGGGCCCTGATTGTTCAAGAGGTAAATCATCCCAATGCTTTTCTCAAGTCAGTTTAAGCGAGCCTGAAGACAAATACATCAGAAAAGCAACACCTTAGATGTTCTTCTTTATAAAGCTTTGGTGAAGATCTCTATTTTGATTGTTGTGCCGTGTTCTGTTTCGCAGCAGCCTGCCCGGTGCTGTGCAGTGGCAATGGGCAGTACTCCAAAGGACGCTGCCTGTGTTACAGTGGCTGGAAGGGCACCGAGTGTGACGTGCCTACGAGTCAGTGCATCGATCCCCAGTGTGGGGGACGGGGCATTTGCATCATGGGCTCTTGTGCCTGCAACTCTGGGTACAAAGGAGAAAACTGTGAAGAAGGTAAATGAGTAAATATTTACTCCAGCACCAGCTGTTGTTGGTCAGGTTTACAGCTGGCACGTCTATGCTCTATGAATTTTTCTAGACCTTATGCACTAACCCTGTCTCTTCAAAAATCATTTTAGAATACTACAAATCAAGTTTTGGAATCACTAGTATCACTGAATTCTACAGAATTATTGTACTCTATGTATCCTCAAGTAAGCAGTGGGAAATTTCAAAGTAATGTGCATGTAATGTTTTTGGTTGCCAGTATATTTGGGTTTTGTCTGGCTGAAGTCAGCTAAGAAAAAAGCACATAAAACACATATGTAGGAATTCTTACTGAGTTTTCCCAGTATAGAGCAAATCATTAATTTACTGCATTTGTTAGTAGTCTTTTCCACTGAACAGATTGTGGAAAGTGCTGATTCCAATGCATCAGACGGAAAAATGATGCATCATTCTTGTATTCCAGAGATGTGCATAATAATATTCATTCTGGTGTGCTGCGAAACACGGTTCATCTTCCGTTCTATTTTTTTAGGGAGTAAAAACTGCTATTTTCTTCCTCAATCAAATTGATTTTATTGATCTCCACATACAAAGTAATGCAATTAAGTCTCTGGAATTAAATTTTCAGACCATTGACCCTACAAGTGTAACATTTTATTGAGTCAAATTGCTAAATTAAATCTCATCATCTAAAGCACAAGTGAATTAAGACAGATAGACAGTGTGCCACTCATTCATTTCTGAAACAAGCTGAGGGTCCTATATAGCTGTCAAAACTATACAGCAGTGGATTGGGTCAGTTACACCAGGGAATAGTGCTGCAGAGAATGCACTATGTTACACTATGATTAGGCAGAGTCAAGATGAGTTGCCCAAAACCCAAAGCCAATCTTGCTGTAATTTGGAAAAATAACCAAACTTTGGAAGATTCTCCATTAACTGAGTGGTAATCTGTAATTGTCTAGATGTCATTTATGTGCATGCACAAATTTCACAGTATCAGAAAGTGTTGTGAAAGGGAGGTGTTTTTACAAGGAAAATTGTAGCTACGCAAGAAGTGGCGACAAAGAGTGATTTACCTTGTAGCCAGAGAAGGGAGGCACAAAATATCTTAGTCCACTCGGTCTTCTCCTCATCCTTTCTCATTGCAAAGAAAGAAAGGTGGACTTCTCAGCTTCGTCTTACTAATGTTTACTTTCAAGATGAGTGCAATGCTGCCTATTTCATAAGGTCTTGAAATGTGAATTAAGCCCAAAAGTGCCATTAGCGCTTTTGGGTTGGTGACTCATCACTATGGGTTGATGACCGTTGTTAGCACTGACAGGTTTGAGCTGATCTTTCTCATCTCCCTGCAGCGGATTGCTTGGACCCAGCCTGCTCCAGCCACGGTGTGTGCATCCACGGAGAGTGCCACTGCAACCCGGGCTGGGGTGGCAACAACTGTGAAATCCTGAAGACCATGTGCTCTGACCAGTGCTCTGGTCATGGCACCTACCTTCAAGAGAGTGGTAGCTGCACTTGTGACCCTAACTGGACAGGTCCAGATTGCTCCAATGGTAAGAGTTAAAAGCACTGGCATTTTATAAAATGTTGATGTCTTGAACAGCAGCATTTTAATGACATTATTGTGTTAGGACCTGACCTGCTGAGCTGATTGATGTCTTTGAGTTGACTTCAGCATGAACTGTAAATTGATTCAAAGGTTCAAAACAATTGATGAGTTTGAAGGATTTGAAAATCAATATATTTGTTTGTGTCTTTTAGCTGCCTTCAGGTAACTTCAGGTATTTCACATGCAAGTTCTGAATTTTCTTTGCATGATATGTGGATATTTCCTAATACATCTATTTAGAAACTTAAAACTACACTAGTGAAACCAGGGATGTTCACATTTTAAGATTCTCTCCAGTGAATAGGAGGTATTTTTCTTGAAAAACAGATAGCATTCAAGTTTGAAGGCAAAGGGAATGCAAGAATGAATCTTAAACAGCTTTTGAGGCAGGGTGCAGGCTGCCAGGGTGGAAGGAGTTGATAAAAGTGAAGAAGCAGAGGAATTTCTTGAAATATGGAACTGAGCTTACTAAAACTATAGTCTGAGCTTAGAAACAAAAGGAGAAAATTAGAGGTACTAGCAGAAAGAGCAGAATCTAAATATTTTTAAAGTACGACAGCAGCTTTTTGACAAATAAGAGTTTTTAGAATATTGTTTGGTAGCCACATATCAAAAAAGAAATCATGTTTAACTGTGAGACATGTATTTGTCTAAAGCAGTTCATCTAAGAACTCTGACGTTTTGTTAATGAAAACTGAACACATGGGCTAGCTGGGTTTATGCCAGCTTATGAATAAATATAACTTTTTCATGAGGAACCATCTTTTTAAAACAAATGTACTTCCTGACCAGGATCTGTGATACTCCATAATGGTTTATGCATACGAGAGTGATAGAGTTCCAAACAGGCAAGAAAAAGTGACAAAGAGAAGAAAATGTTGTCTCCTGTGAAGTTTGTTTAGAAGAAAAAATTCTTTTCTGACCATTTTTAACACTAAAAATGGCTATTTATGTTAGACCCTGTCTAGTTCTCAGGCAAAACATGGATCCCCTCCTTACTGACACATTGTCCTCTACCCTTTTTTTGATGACCAGTTATGCTCCACCTTTTACTTATGTTTCATGGAATGATTTGTCACTAAAATAACATAAAATGTTTCTGATCTGAAATATCTCGAGTGTGTCAGGATCACAAAAGAGCTTTGTAAAAACATGCACAGATTTTTTGCTGAAGCTGTGCAAAATGACCTTCAGAAGAATACACTAAAAAAGTAAATCTTACCCATAAACATGTTGTTAAGCTGCTGCATGAAGAAAAGAATGAGTTATTTCCATCAGGGGTTTTATAGGTTTGAAATCAGCAGAGCTTTCCTCTATCTTCATCAGCAGTTTGTCCGTTAATTAGCCCTTCAATTCCACTTCAATTAAATTAACTCTAATTAATAAATTCATTACAAAGATTGACGCACCTTGCTCAAAGCTAGTGTGCTGAAAGCTGATAAACACCTTCACCCTAATGAAAAATTGATTAGATTGAAGAGAAATAAACCTTTCTTTCTCAGAGCTGTGGTGACGTTTTGTGACTCTGAAGTTAATCAAATCATCTTGCATCTTTTAATCAAAAATTTAATTCAAAGTAAATATAAAATGCTATATAGTTGGTGGGGGGGAAGGGAGGGGGAAATTACAGCTGTCTTTCTCCATAAAGGTTTTGGGCTGTTTCTTACGGGAAATGTCACAGCTCCTTGACGCTGTGTTTAATGTTCCACAGCACTTTGAGACAGCAGGGAAGAAAAACACTGTTGATCGGGAAACTGGAAACCTTTCTTGCACTGAATGCAAGTTTCTTTTGCTGTTAAAAATAATTTTGATCTTTTATTACTAAACAACTTGCTGTCTTTTACACGAAAGCAAAAACTAAATATAGCACTTCTAGGAACCAATACATGGTTACAGCCAGCTGTATGCCAAGGAACTAAACAAGTCCCTCGGGCTGTATTGTATCTCTTTGTTTTTCTGTTTTCTGCTTAGCAGAAGTAAAGTTTGCTGGAGTCTGACTAAATGAACCAAAACTGTAAATGCAAAATCTGGCAGTGTAAATTATCATCTTGTATTAGCTGAGACTTAATATGCATTGTTTGGCCTCTGACTACCTTTGGCTGTTAACATATTTTTCAATTATTCTGTCAGATACAAGATCCTGTTACTATATGTAAATGACAAGTTAAATTGCTGTATGTTGATTTATTTTTTTAACAACATATTATTGAAACCAGACTGTTCATAGCTGTCACTGATACAAATTTACTGAAAGTAAAAGAGAATGATCTTTTACACTTTACAGATGTGTCAGTGTGTCAGCATAGTGCTAATTTGTCTCACTAAGGCTGATTCTTTATAATGAAAAAATGTGTCAGAAATGGCACATTTTAACTTTGAAAGAAAACAGGGAGAAGAATATGGAAGGGAAACCTTGCTAAAATGAACTTAGTCGTATTAGATTTTCACTCACAACAGACAATGATCTAGGTATGTGTTACATTTAGTCACTACGAGTACAGTGTAAGTTCTGGTAGGTCTAAGTGCCATATAATCTAAGATACAAAAAGTTACTCTTAAGACATATGTGACCACAAAAAACATGCTTGAAAGTTACTGCAAGCTAGCAAAAGAGCTGTGGACACTTAAACATCACTAAAGTCTGCTGGCTAACTAAAAGAGCATTAGCAAAGAGATTAAACTCTGTGCTTTCTGTTCGGTTGAATCCTACGTGAAAATGTCTTTCACAGTAAATTCCTTTGATTTAACTTTCAAAGATTTTGCCTTTCTTATTCTTCACATGTCGAATCAAAATGTAGCGCTTCTAATGAATGCTTTCCCTCTCTCTCCCCCGTGCTTCCTGCCTCCTCCTCTGCCCCCGTCTCGCGTGAAACGCAGAAATCTGTTCGGCGGACTGCGGCGCGCACGGCGTGTGCATGGGCGGCACGTGTCGCTGCGAGGAAGGCTGGACGGGCGCAGCCTGCAACCAGCGGGCCTGCCACCCCCGCTGCGCCGAGCACGGCACCTGTAAGGACGGCAAGTGTGAATGTAGCCAGGGATGGAACGGAGAGCACTGTACCATTGGTAGGCTGCCTATGCTTTACCCTGTCTTGGCTGCAAAATTCAAATGGGCCACGGCTGAATGAGAAGTGTGTTGCTTTGAAGGATGTTTCTTCAAACAGAATGTTTGCATGCGTCAGTCGGTGGAAAAGAGTTGATGTTTTAAGAAAGGAAGTGGTTATATAATGGCTCATCAGTTCTTCATACCTAGTTTGCCATGAAAAAACGGTAGAAGAATTTCCTTTTCAATCTTTTCCCTTTAACTGCCTTTCACTGAGGGGGAGGTTACTTTTATTTTGAACTGTAAATATACTATTTGATTTGTGCTTTTCTATTTTTATGTGATAGCTTTATGTCTTTTGGAAATGAAGCTTCCTATTGTTTTTCTTTCTTTTTTTCTCTTTTAAGGAGAAGAAGCTTTAAAAAGTGACTTGCCTACATAAAAATGTCACTTCCACCATGTAATAAATGTGATCTAACTGCCCAAAATTATCTTCTTGTCAACCTAATGTCCTCTTGTAGAAAGCTATCAAATTTCTTATGTGTTAATAATGTAACAGTAATTTAATACAGCTGATTGAGAAGAAGCCATCCTTATTACAGCTTCTGTGTTTCTGTAACCAAGTTCGTTCTAGTGCCCGAAAACCTGTGGAAGTTACTTTACCTTTGTCAATGGAGCTTTTCTTACCCAGTTATTTACAGTCCATATGTCCCACATACAGCAGGATATCCTTCTCCACTGCACAGGCTTTGACAGTGAGCTAGCATGAGAAATTATGCATGTAAATAGGAGGGCCACAAAGAAGTGGAGTTGTAGTGCTAAGAAATTCCCTTCCACACTAATTCCCCTTTGTGCAAGGTTCTGCATGTCTGTAACAGTGGAGTCCTATCCAAACAATTTTTATCTCAGCACAACCACACAGAGAAACTTCTGCCTGACAACAGGTAGGAAGCACAGGCAAAGGAACTGGCAATGGTCTGTGTGTGAGAGATGACTAGTTTGTACTTAGGCGAGTGGACAGCATTGCATGAAGCTCTTTAAAGGCTGTGAAAGGAGTGACAACATGACTGAAGTATTTATGGGGCACATCTCCCAAGTACAAGAAGCATCATGGCTAAGCACTTTGAGGTGGATTGAATTGGCGACAAAAGAGGTAGCCACAGGTCAGACAAAGGCAAGCATAACACTGAGTGATGCGGAAATCATGGATAATTGGAAAAATCAAAAAAAAGTCCAATACCTAAAAAAAACCCCACATAGTTCTATGTTTGGCTAGATGGAGGAGAGATGGTTAAAAGAGGTGATGTAGCTGAAGCAACAAGATAGGACAGTAAGTCTAACTGCAGTGGAGCTGATGGATGTGAATGTAGCATGATTTGCTTTTGCCACAAGCTGAAAAGAGGCTAGAGAATTTTAACTTTCATGGAAGTTTTGGAAGGGCTCTAACTCTGAATGTGTTAGCACAGCTAAGCCACAACTGGGACATGAGTATCTAGAAAACAGAAAACCCAGGCTGTGTTCCCAGGTAGTTTACAGCCCTGACTGAGGGGCAGGTGGTGGTGCTGTACTAGGTGGTTGCAAGAAGCAGTGCTAAGAGCTTTGAGGGCAGGGAAAATGAGGGCCTGTTGCAGCTGTATTAATTAATACCCACATCATTGCACCAGGAAGATGAGGCAAGGTTTTCTATTTTAGAAGGGAGTCAGGTGTGAAAGTAATAAGATTGACTCAAGAATTATTTTTTATAGCAATCAGAATTGATTTTTCATATTTGGTTGGTTGGTTGGTTTTAGGTTTTTGTTATTTACTAATGAAATTGTTCAAACATATGAGGGAAAGGTAATCAAGATGCATCTGCAGAATCCTAGGGAGAATCGATAGGGTTAACGTTTTTGAGGAGCTTCCAGAAAACATGCTGACAAAGAGAGTAGAGAGGTAGAGAGAGAGCTGCTTTCTGAACAATAAAAGAAAGTAAATATTTAGAAGTAGGATAAAGCCTTTCCCTTGACTGCTTTAACTTGCCAACGAGCAATTACTCAGCAGATCACTCTGCTGTTGGTCTCGCTGACCTTGGCAGCATTTCAAGGGTTGTAGTTATATACGGATGAACTGCTCTTGAACAATTTTTCCAACATATTAAGCACAAACAAGTTTTTCCTCAGCACTGGGCAGGCAGGTCTGTCTTCCCACCTGTTTATTCTTTAAATGGGTGTTTACTTTGTGGTTGCTGCTGTAAAGATAGTTTGATTTGTTTATATTGCCCTTACAGCCTCCAAGGCAAGTAACGAGGCACAGGCTCTAGCCTGCTGTTACACTTAGTTTTTTAGAGCTGTTTTCTTCAGGAGCCCCATGTTACAGAGAAGCCAGGTCGTTTTACTGCTCATTTTCAACAGTATTTCAATTAAGTGGGGGGAAAATTGCTGCCTCCTTAGCTTGGCAGATGAAGAGTCAATTTGCTTTTCTCTCTTCTACCCTACAGTAGGTAGTAGCTCTTTCTGAGCAAGAAATTTCAAAACACAAGGGACTTCAGAATATTTCTCTATGCAAACCAGTTTTTTATTGTCACCCTCCATTTATAACCTGGGCATTTTATGCTACTTACAACTCTCTACTTAGTAGCAGAATATTTGCATAATTCGTGTTATGTGTATGAAAGACTCCTACTCACTCTTCCGTTATATGTCTAAAAATAAACAGTTGCACCCTTCTTATTTCTAAAAGTCATTAACCATTTAGCTGCGGTACTGTGAAGTATTTTAGAAATGCAAATGTGTTTCTTTGTTGCAGCTATTAGCTGGAAGCCATATGAAGTGCAACAGCCAAAATTAACATCTTTGGGAAAGGAATGTTCCAAAGAAATTGTTAACCTTAAGGGCAGTTCACTTTACTCACTTTTTGGGAAAGGAATAGCCCTGCAGATCTCTGGCTGGATGTACAAAATGGGGCAGATGTGTCTGCCTTACTCACGGAGGCGCTAACTGGAATGTATACTGAGTCATCTGAATTCATAACTCATTTGATCAAAGAGTTTTTGGGTTTTTTGTGAAGCATGAGTGCCATTCAAAATGGTAAAAAATGTTTTGCACCTCAGCTAACAATTTTGATGTATTTTTAAATGCTAACTATGTGTCCAGTCTCATTTTCAGTTAGCCCACTGTTTGTATTGTAAGTTGATGTGTTAAAACGTAGAATGAAGGAAAAAACCAAACCTGTCTCCTTAATTAAAGCAAGGTAGTCCTTAGTTTTATTTCTCTCTAATACAATTTAAATCCTAGATTGCTTCTTGAGTTATGCTGATTTTTACTTATACTTCAAAATATTTGAATGGAATTTAGAGGAAATTCTAATTACTCTAAACTGCCAGATACCTATTTCATTGTTGGTGGTGGTGGTTTTTGGTTGGTTTTTTTTTTGTTTGTTTGGTTGGGTTTTTTTGGTTTTTTTTTTTTACTTCAATACTTCAGGTTGTTGGGAAGAAAAATTGCAGGTGATTGCAAAGGTTTGGGTTTTTTTGTTCAGAAAAAAATTTAGACATCTGCTTATCTAGGTTAAACATTGGGGTTTCCCTAAGGCTGAAGATGACAAGCCTGGACTGGAGAAATAATATACATATATATTTTATATACTTTGATTTGTGATAGAGAAGAGAGTAGACTAAATAAAGCAGGATGGGGGGGAAGTCTATATTTTTGACGCAATGTGTATGGTAAGGTGGACAAGATTGTTTTGACTAATGCAGTAAACCTGATGTGTATTGCTGATATCCACTGTTCTGTTATGGGTCTTTGGCACAGGGTAGTGCAACTTCAATACCACACCTGATGTCAGCCACACTTGTGAGCCACTGCCTTTGCTCTGAATGCATAGTTCCACATATTTATACCAGAGATGTTCAGCAGATAAGTACATGCTCAGCATTTTGATGAATGAATCTAATAGGAATTAGCAAAACTCAAAACTTGGTGCTATTGTTTAGCATCTTAGAGGTTTGAACTAAACACAGGCAATGTATGTTTCAAATACTAAACAATTTAAGGCACCTAAGTTGCTTACTATCTCTTCCCTCTGGAGAGCTGTAGTTGTAAAATCACAGGATCATGGAATAGTTTGGGTTGGAAGGGACCTTTAGAGGTCAACCCCCACTGCAGTAAGCAGCAACATCTTCAGCTAGATTTGGCTGCTCAGAGCCTCATCCAGCCTGGCCTTGAATGTTTCCGGGGCATTCACCACCTCTCTAGGCAATTTGTTCCAGTGTTTCACCACCCACACTGAACAAAACTTTTTCCTTAAGTCTAGTTTGAATCTACCCTCTTTTAGTTTATTACCACTTGTTCTGTCACAACAGGCACTGCTAAAATGTTTTAATGTAATGTTTTACAATTTCCTGTATCCCCATGAGAACAGGTTAAATCAACAGTTCACTGCAGAGCTGTGGAAAATCACCTGTCAATTGTTTATTTGGTCTGGAAGTGACATTCATGGGTCTGAGGTGAACATCCATATATTATTTTTTGAAGCTCAACCTGCATCTCAATGGGACACAAGACCACAGATGCACAGCTGGTGCCCAGGTGATAGCCTGGATGAAAATTTGCTCTGTAATTAAGTTTTCATAACACAGTTGTGCTAAAGTATGTTTTTGTTTCCTTTCTGTCCTGGCTTGCAATGAGTTCAGTGACCCTCTCCTGTCTGAGTAGTTGTTTTGTGAGATTGGAACAGATATTATTTCAGAAAGTCTATTATTTTTTGTGATATTACTGTCATGTACCATGAGTATATTAGGTAACTGTCATAGGAAGCTCATAAATATGAATACTTTTCCAGCTGCTTTTCCATTAAACTCTGTTAGCTGAATGAAATTAGTAAATAATTATGTTGGTGGGGAACCTGCTATATCGATGTGCTGTGTAACAACTCACTTTTACAATGCAGCTTAATTTTTTTCTATAGACTAAATTGGTTTTAGCATAATCTAAATTGCAAATTTGCCAATTTGCATTAAAACTATGCCTTCTTGTTCAGAATTGTCAACACCTCTTTTTTAAAAGTCTTTAACATTAAGCATGGGTGGGTAAGACCATCTGTTTATAAAGCTTGCCTGCAGCTCCATTACTTAACACAAGACAGGTTACAGCTGTTTAATTGTTATCATGTTGAACGATTATCTTTCAATCCAAAATTAATATTTGTATATGTATGCATGGAAAGCATCTCGTTAAACATAAATGAGCTAAATGTGGATTAATGTCATTAAGCATTCACATTAATCCCTCAGGAGGGCTAAAGTTATCATCATGGTACTTCCACGCTACTTTTGAGTGCTGCATGAGGCTGCTTTACCTGGTATGCAGAACTGAAAATCAAAGCCAGTGGTGGTTCACTGGGAAGTGTGCAGCTTATGTTTATATTCCAGTGAGAACCAGAATCTAATTGATTTATTTTCTAAGAATTTCCCCTAAAATTTAGTTGTGAAAAAAAATAACAAGGAACAGCAAATTAGTTATTTTAACCTTTTTCTTTGCATGAAAAGACAGTAGCATGACATTCAAATCAATCAATCCAAAAAAAAAAATTTTCCTCAGCAAGAGATTTCTAGTTTCATCTATTTTAGCCAGAGAAACAGGAATGTCATCTGGTTTAAATATATAGAATGATGAAGAAAATAAGTCTAGAGCACTTTCCTATAAATGTGTTTCCGTTAGCACAGGCTGTTCTGGTGACTGATTAAAATGGTTTTCTGGCTAGGGACAAACACGGAGGCATCATCAGTGTGCTGGTTTTCCATGTGACCATGGTCAGATCAGCGTAATCACAGAAGTACAGCAAGTGTAGAGGGGTGCTAAGACAGAATCTCCTCCAGTAAATTCTGTGGCCTGCATCTGTTCCCTTCAGCATGTGTTTAGCTTAGGGCTCCTTATATTGGAGATTTCAAATACGACTGCAGGGAAATGCCACCTTATCTCTCCGTAAAATCAGAGAGCAAGTAAAGACAAATGTGTTCCTTCAGTTAATTAAACAAAGTGCTGATAGAAAACTTGATATGGCTATATATCATTACACTGTACATTTTTGACACATGGGCTAGACAGAGTAAGTCATGGACCAGTTTGAGGGCTTGATCTGTCTTCTCTACATTTGCACATTAGTGGGAGAGCAGCGCAGATAACCAGCATTATGATGCCCACTGTCATTTCAGTGCTGATGCTAATTGCCAAGCGTGGCTTACTTTTCTCAGAAGTTTAAATTACTGACAATATTCACATTTCAGAGTGGTTTGATGTGTCACGTATTTAATGTACCTTAGTACATGCACAGGAATTTTCCATAAATTTTAAGATTTTTTCTGAAATTTAGAATTTAGATTCTTTTGAATTTTTTGTCCCTCAAATTGTAATAATTACTCCTGTATGAATATATTCTGTAATTACCAAAATTCCTAAATTTATGTTTTTCTTTATTTATGGGTTCATAGAATTATAGCTGAGTACAAGTTTCATCTTAAAAATAAGATTGTATCTAAATGAAGGTATGACCTTTGACATTCAAATGGTATTTTTCAGATAAAATCAAATATTCAAAACTAATTATATCCAATATCAATTAGTTGTGAGTGAAACCCTAGTTTCAAAACACCTGGCTGCTTTGCAGGTGGGATTTAACAACAATATTTATACCTATACCCTCAATACAAAAAGCCTTCAAAGAGGAGATGATGACTTTCTTGGCACCCAGAAGACTGATAACCACCGTTTAACAAGATTTCATGAAATTTAGAACAAATTTGGCTTTGTTAATTAATAACATCCCCTAAAGGGCATGTTATTAATTTGCCAGGCCAAGCTTTGAAAATGCAAAATATCTGTAAATTTGGTAACCATAAAAATACTCAATTACCAGGTGAATTTAAGATAGAGCATGCATTTTTGGAACTGTGAAAAAAAGGGAGTTGTTGGTCAGGCCTTAACATATTTCAAGACCAAGTATCTCAAATACAAATTAACTGTGTAGCATACTTTAAATTGCTAATTGGTTAATTTGCATTTAAATGAGGACCACATGTGAAGTTCAAGTTAGGCACATTTTCAGAAAGCAGCAGAATCCTCTGAGATGTGAAAAATTTTAAAGTGTGTTGCAAAGCTTATTTGAGCTGAAGTGGCCAGTGAGTAAGTGCTTTTGTACATCCGTATAGTTGCGTGCTGGTCAGACCACATTCCATAAATACTGTCAATCAGGGAGAAAGATGGAAACTATAATTTTTCCCATCCTGATCCATGCCCTAATGTGTTTTCAAGTCAAATTTATCTTTCATGCAGTTCTTAGTGTAAGTGTCAGGTTTTTACCTGTATCCGAGGCAGGTCTTCACAAGTTTGTTGGTTCAAATGGGCATTTGAACATCTTCAGCCTGTACATGTGAGATAGTTTTAACTCCTTAATGGCATATACCCTTTCTTCTAAATCCTCTTCCAGCTAAATAGATGTTAAACGGGAAACAACACTGCTCATGATCTTACCAGCAGTCCCAAATTTCCTGTGTCTACTACATCCTTAAAAGTAACTGAACCTTTTCTTCTAATATATATGTGGCTTTCCAGTAATAATGATTAGAAATCTTACTTTACAGTAAAATTGGGATGGTCTCCAGAACAAAAAAATCTAAAGGATAATGGGTTTATGTGCCTTTGTATATAAATCCCATAAATGATTGCTGCAAAGAACGGTTGCAATTTTGGCAAGGGATAAATTGCAGTGAAGTCAGGTCTCTCTGCAGATATTTAAAATGCATAAATTATGAAGAAGGTATGAGTTTCAGGGTGATGACTGTGTTTTGGCCTGTGTAAGGAGGAAAAGAAATAAAATTGCGTGAAACTATAATTCCATCCATGTGCTCTCCTTTACAAGAAGGGCAAAATGTGAATTTAGGAGTAAAAAAGTGTCAAAAGGGAAGAGCGTTTGTAATCCTCCTCTATTGGCAGCAATGCTCTGAACATATGGTATGTCTAAGACAAGGTTCTTACAAACTCAGAGAATGGATGACGACCATGAGCTGCTTACAGTGGCAGAACATGTGCTTTCAGTACTGAATAGAAAGAATTGCATTTGCAAATGATACCAAAGCCTGCTGCCCCCAAGCACTTTGGAAGACAGGACAAGAATTTAAAATTACTTTAACAAATAGCATGTTCTATGCAGAAAAATAAGGTACAATTCAACAAATGCTGGATTCTGTGCTTAAGAATGATCAGCTGCAGAAATCCAAGTTAGGAGGCAGTTTGCCAGGCAGAAAAAACTGTAGGAGATGCTGAATTTGACATGAGTGAACCTTTCTGAAGACAAGCTAAACAGTAGCTTTAAAATTTTATGAATTTTGGACTTCTGTTAGTTTTTTGGTAGCTCCTCAGAATATGCATATGGATGCATGCTTTTTTTAGTCATTCTTTGGGAGGGAAAGCAGTTGCCTAAAGGAATCAATATTCCCTAAGTCTGCTGTGGGTAGGATAGGAAATGCTGGGTCTAAATATTACAAGGGTTATTTGGGGTTTTATGTTCAAAAGGTGGTTTAATTGTCAAAACAGTTAAACTGTGACTGGGTGGAAATGAGAGGAAATAAGGATGATCTGCTAGCCACATCAGGAGGAGTAAACCACTGTGGACTGAGTCTTGAATAGATTAGAGAAGTCAGACCAGAACTGTCAACTCTTGAGTTTTGTGCCAGTTCCCCCAAAACAAGCACCAAAACTTGTTTACAAACTGCATTCTCCCTAAAGCTTGCCGTAAGTTTTCTCTTCTGCTGGCAAGTGCATGTGAAACCACTGACAAAGTGTGTGCCTCATCCCCTGCTACTGCTTGGCTGCACAGGGAGTAAAAAGTAATGTTCATAAGAAGAGACTGGTGCACAGGGTGATCTGGTTAAGGATGATTTTGAAGAACTGGATTCCACCTTTGATTCTACCGTGTATTTTCTGTTAGTTGTTCACAAATGCAGACTTTAAAGAAGTGCTCTCTGACTGTTCTTCACTTTCTGGGAACAAGACTTGCACATTTGTGAGTTGCTAAAATATTGGTTCATGTATGAAATACTGTATAATTCTAAGTATTCCAGAAAATCACGTCATAGGTGCTTGTAGCCAAGTGAATGGAGACTTCTCACTCTGATCTTTCTATGCTTTAGTTACTGAGGTAAAATGAGGTAAGAATGTATTCTCTTCATACCAGTGGTATAAAGATACTGTGCTAAATAATTGTGACTTAGGGAGGAAGGTGATAGGAAAGTTTGCAGAGAACTGTTGCTTCTTTGTTTAGGTTAGCATAGTGTGCCTGCTACTAGGGCATCAGCTGTTTGCTGTTTGTCAGACAATGTGTGCTGAATGAGGACTCTGAACTCTGCACATTCACAAAGGAAGAAGTGTGTAAAACTTCTGTAGGTAGCCATAAACCCATCATTGCCTAAATTTTGGATGCTTGACATGGCCACTGTCATGGTATTCTTCAAATGTGTTCAGGGATTTTTGTCATGTGGATTGTAAACAAAGTTTTATACAAGTACTAAAATTAATGCAAATAAGATATTAAAACTTTCTACCTCTAAACAAACAGATAAATGTGTGGAAAGCTTAAGGGAAACAATATGGTAACAATATAGCATAGTTTGCTTCCGGTCAGCTTTTATTCCAAGAAAAACATGCCATCTCCCTGTATGGCACTTGGTGCAAGGTGATGTGGAAGTGTAAACGTGACTGATGCAAGATATGTCGTTCACATGTTCCTGTAGAAGATGGGCATCTGAGAGCATGAAGTTTGTGTGAGCAGCAGAGATACTTAGGCAGTGGCTCACCAGGGAATGGGAACTGTGATAAGGAGTTGTGGGAGACGAGGAGAGGAAGCAAAGCAGAGCTTGCTCCGAGAGGAGCAGAGCAGTGTTCTTCATTGTTGCTGATACTGAAATTATTCCTTCATCATCTCTCCTTTCTTTTCATTCCACCTTTGATTCTTTTCTCCCCCTCTTTTGGTTCTCTTTTCTCTTTCTAATTTCTCCTGTTTTCTTTTAGAGGGAGAGGCTGTAATGCAGTAAGAAAGGGAGAAAGCTGATTGTGTTAGTGGAGAGGAGGCAAGGGTTTGACTCACACTTTCAAGGTGTCAAAAGCAAAATAACCTTTAAAAAAAACTAGTTTTTTGTTTAGGCTGACCTAGATCAATATGGCTTTGGTCACGTTCGTTTGTAGTTTTGCTTCATGTCTGGTGGTGCTATGAGGTTAAATCTGCTCTTACAGCAAAGTAATTCATGACTCTTGTGGAGCTGTTGAGCTGACACTGTAACAGGACTATATATACATTACAAAAACATGGGGCATGTTACACTTTAGTGTACAGATTACAAAGATTATGATGGGTGAAGATGTCTGATGGAGGATAATGATTTAAACTAATAGAGATATAAATTCGCTATACAGCATTTAGAAGCATGTCACCATTGTAATCCCATATGACAGAAAAATCAGAATAAAGCAGTGTTATAAGTACCAATTAAGGAACATCAAATCAATGGATATGTGACTCATGCTGATTTAAACAGGAGCTGATTGGAATAAATGGATTTAATATGTACTTTTATTCTTAGGCTATTCTGTCATACCTGGAGGAAGCAGTGTATGAATACAGAAGACAGTGACTTACATCTCTGATAGGAAACTAATGGGAGACGTTAAATAAAAAATAAAAAAATAAAAAGGTCAGGGTTTTGACTGGTTAAGAACTATGCTGTGTTAAATGTGAATTTGCCCGGTTCTTTGTAAAATCAGTTATCTTTGTAAAATCAGTATAAATACCCACACAGATTGATGGCATCATTTTTATTTTATGTTGTACGAATTTTGAATGCCACTTAGATCTCCTTGGACTTTTGAATAGCCTAGAAAACGTACAAATCTTATATCTTCAGTTTTGTTTTTCTTTTTTTCATTTGGACTTATATGAAGTCCCTCTACTCCTGGAAATAATAGCAAGATTTTAAATGGCACAGTCTTAAACTCTACACAAAAGCCCATGTACGTATATTGCCTGGTCTGTAATTAGACTTTTTAAGGGCATAAAATAACATATATGTGCCAGATATGTAAGTATCTTGCCAAGGAGCACCTGCTGAGATGCTCCATCCTACTGAAGTGCTCCAAATCCCACCTGGAATTCTCTGTACAGAAGTGGAAAGGGCTTGTGTTTTGTATTTCCACACAGGTTCATTCCTTTTTCAGTTGCAGTGCCGTGAAGATAAGGAAGGCAGCATGGCTAGTTAAACTTCACTGCGAAGTTATACAGTTTTTGGTCATTCATTTTCTGCTTTATGATTTTTCCACAATGCTGCATATTAACCAAAATAGTTTCTAACATTCACCTTAATGTCAACTGACCGTGAGTAAAAGGATGCTGGAAGGTAGAACTTGTTTTCTGAACATTATAGTTTTGTGGTTTGGAACTGACTTCTTGTAGGACTGCTGGATACATTAAAGATGCTTAAAGAGCATTTTCTTAATCTCTCTTGTGTTTTGGGGTGGTTTTTTTGGTTGTTGTTGTTTTGTTGTTGGTTGGTTTGGGGTTTTTTTAAATGAAGATTGGATTTCTGAACATAAATAGTATGTGGGGGCCTGGAATTGCAGGGACTGTTTTCAGTTGCCTAGGAGGTTTTTTTAATATTCCGTTACCTATCCTTACACTTGTAGAGGCATTTAATGTTTTATTGGTGGACAGATGCATTCCCCAGACAGACCTGATTGCTTTCATTTTATGAAATAAAGCTTGATTTTCCCTCCACACATACTACACCATGTTTTAAGCTGTGTAGGGGCAAGGGAAATTATATTGGATGAGTAAGAGAAGAATTTGATCCACCCTGAAATGTATCTGTATCACTTTTCTTTTTGTTTGTGGTTAATGTGAAAAGCTACCTAGTTTGTTGCTGCTGCTTTAAATGTTCTGTATTGATGTTTTCATCTTACTTTGTCTTGCATTAACCTTACCATTATAGGGGAAAAAAAAAAGAAAAGGCTATGTAGTGGACACCTGCCACTTTCTTCAAGAAAAAGAGACTAGAAAGTTTCCCCCTCTTAGTTGTAGCATTGACTCTGCCTCCTAATATGTATCTTACCACCTCCCTCCTTGGACTCAAGAGCAGCTTTTTTTGGTCCATCCAAACTGGAGGAAAGGCTGTAGCTGGAAATGCCTGTTACCCATCCAAAGGGATGCTAGCAAGTGGTAGAGAACTTGCCAGATAGAGGCTATCATCCATCAGGGGTTTAGGAAAGTCACATTCTAAAAGAAAGAGAGCCTGTGAAGGCTGTGTTGAGAGATCTTGTCCACAGCAAAGCCAGGGGATTGTATCCAACGTTCCTGGCTCAGTTTGTCATGTCCCACTGCAGCGGTCTGTAGTATCCCGTCTCCTTGGGCGGGGGTGGCTGGCCTTGGTAGCCTGCGATGGACCTGGTGGCTTTGCTATATGGCATTAACCCCTTCCACACAACTGCAGTTGATGTCTGTTTCCTGGAAGGAAGGAGGGAATATGTTACCCATCTGTGCTGTGTCTCATCTATTAAAAGTAGGCCCTGCTGCTTGAAATCCATCTTATGCTCTGTATGTCATTCATCCATCTGCCTCCTCAAATCTTTTGTGAAATGTTAAGTGTCACAACTTACGAAAAAAAAGTCTTGCTATTCTTGTATATACCATGTTATTTATTTTTATACATCTAAAGCCTAAGTTTAATTTTCACCTGCTTTTCAAAATAAAATGGATCATCACACTACTAACCCCACTATGCCCTCTTCCACCCCATATTTACAATACAGCTTATTTTACATACTTAATTTGTGTGCTCAGAAGAGTAACTGTGACTGAATTGAAGCAGAGGAAAAAAATCCTCCTAAAAATGCTGTTAATCCATTGAGAAATAAGATGGTGTTCTGGTTATGATGTCAGAGTCATGAGTGACCTGTAAACCAAAAATCTTCGGCATGGTTAGTGTTTTAAAGCTCATAAGCTAAGGAATTGCTTTTACGTTGTGTTGAAAATTGAATTTTTTAACTAGCTTTGATTATATTTTTGTTATATATAAAAATCAAAGCATGTGAAGAGAAGTCAGAATAAAATGTAGTCTCAGAAAGGTAGCATCTCTTGCTTCTGCAGGCCTGCTTTCTAAAACAGTTTCATTGATTCATGACGATGTTTGCTGGAAAGAGAATTTCTTGCATTTTTAAAAGCTTTGAAATACATTTTCATTTTGTAATGTAAGACCTCTCAGGTGCACCTGCTTGATTTGCATGTGAATTCTGAACAGTTCTTGTTTCATGTGACACTTCTGAAATGTCTGTCTGTTTTTTTTTTCTTTTTAATTCTCAAGCTCACTATTTGGATAAGATAGTGAAAGGTACTGTATATTTGCTCTTTGACATGCCTATATCTACATGCTTGGGGTTTTTTTTATATTAATATATAGTTAAAAACATCCTAGTCTGGGCAAAAGAATCTTCTCTTACATACATTCCATGGATTATATAAATAACTCATATGGCTTTCAACTCATCTCAAAATTTTGCTTCTGTTATATGGTAACCCTTTATCAGTAATTATGCATTTATATACAAACTGTATACATGTAGTAGATTTAACCTGAACCAATAACTGAAGATAGTATTCATTTGCTGTTTGGAACTTTTTTTGGGGTTAGTTTTGTCATTGGACCTCTACATACAAAACCCTAAATATTAAGAGAACAAAGCAAAGTGATACTCTTGTCGTAGAACAAGTGTCATTAGTTCTAAAGAACAGATTAATTATAGAGATGTGTGTGTTTATATACTGACAGATCAATAGAATTCCTGAGGCTTTTAAGCTTTTGATTATCTGAATGTAGAAAATCTATAGGAAATTATGACTTGTATCTTGTATGAGTCTAGAAAAATCTTTTATGGTCTATGCAACATTTTCAATTAAGAGGTTCAAGGATGCAAAAGCCTAACATGAAACAGCAAAGATTCTTGTATCTTCAGTTACGGTGAAAAATTTATTTAGAAAAATGTTTAAAATATTCCTACCCCTCTTTCCCTGAGTATCTTTCTCTATTCCTTGTGTTTTTTTCATTGGAATATGGCAATATTGATGGCAATATCCAGGCTTTCACACAATAAGTCTTGAGTGTACCCAGTTGATTCCTAAATTGCTTTGTCAGTATTGCAATTATATATGTAAGTCTTCCGTAAGTCATGTAGAAGAAATATTAAGGAAAAAGTAGATCTCAGTACATTAACAAATACTATTAGCAGCTGCAGTCTGAAAGAATAAAAGTAGCAAGACTAATTTCAGCCTGGCATGATGGCACAATATCCATAACTGAAGCATCCGCATCCTTCCTCACAAGAGGTTTTCCTGATTCTCTTCTAAGAGTGATTTGACAGGAGTTAAGCACCCTTTACAGCTTTTTTCTGGGAATGTTTGTAATTTGGAGCTACATGGTTAAAAGGAGTCAGTAAATTCAACAGTAAATTCAACTCTTTAGAAGAAAAAAACAACTTACTTCTGAAAACCCCCGCTCTAAGCTTAACCAAAGTGGATCAGTAGGTCAGTTCACAAAGACAGGTGTTCTAAGAAGTGAAGAATTGTTTACCCAGTTACTTAGGGGGTTTGGATGAACGTTTACAGAAAATTGTTGTGTCCAGAAAGATCTGATTTGTAGCCACCTTCTCATAAGATATTTAGTGCCATATCTGTACTTGCTTCTGTCAGTGTCTTATCACAGTCATAGATAAGGAACACTGAAATCTACATATTTATAGCGTTGTCATCCTCATACAGATCATGTTGGCTGCATGCCAGATTTCATCGCTAGGAAGTGACAGATGCTGTTTTTTTTAATGCAATGTTAGACTGAAAACAATTATCGATTTTGGATATATTAAATTATGTTAATTGTTTCCCAAATTTTCCCTCCTTGGCCATAAAAGCAGACAAGATAGGATATAAAGGTAACAGCACAAAAGCCTTAGGGAGATTGTCACAAAAAATCACTCTCTGCTATCTGTCTTGAAGCACGTCACTACCGTGTTTTTGTTCAGTCTATCAATGTTTATTGTGGTCCTTATGGTATTTCATTTTGTCCGTCCTAAGTAATCAAATACGCACAGCTATTACATTAAGTTGGAAATCCTGTTGGTCCTGTCCCATCCGTATGCAGCCTGAATCCTAATGTTTGTTAGAATAGATGCTAAGCTGCTTCACTATTTCCTGGGCTTTGCTTATTCTGTGAAAAGGAATGTATTCTTGGCATAAAGTATAGTCATTAAAACTGGCCTATACTTTGTGCAATTATTTAACACACTGTAATTTCACATGAATACACGGCAACTCTGAGACCAGATAAAGTTAACCTTCTCTTTTATTACTTGCCTAAAATTATACCCATTTTCCTACTTAAGAATTTGGAGGGATTTGTTCATAGTAACAGGGAGCTTAAACATTTGTTCCAGTAAGTAATCAGTACTGGATAGAGCAAATAATGATCTATTCTATGAGCACAGAAAAATGTATCATTTTACACAGCTGTGTTTGCACTATGCGCTCATCTCTTGTTACTTTGAAAAAAAAAAAAATTTAAAAAACCAAACTTAATTTTGTCTGGCCTGCAGGTATTTAGAGGATTGGTGCATTTATTTCCTGCCTGTACAGGTAAGTGGTGTCTCAAGTGTCAGGCCAATCAAAGATGCCACTTTGTTCAGAATTACATTCCCCAGGTAATGTTGCTGTTCCAGTCCATGTGCAATTACAGTATTTGTGCTGTTCTTAAGGCCTGTTCCCAATAAGTGTCCCTTGTTTGTATTTTTTTTTTTCTTTTTATATTATTACAATATTTAAATCACTTGTGATTTCTCTTTGTCTGTTTCAACAGAGGGCTGCCCTGGCTTGTGCAACAGCAATGGGAGATGCACACTGGACCAAAATGGCTGGCACTGTGTCTGCCAGCCAGGATGGAGGGGAGCAGGTTGTGACGTAGCCATGGAAACTCTCTGCACTGACAGTAAGGACAACGAAGGAGGTAAGAGACACCAACTGGATCTTTAACTCTGGGGAGAACATGTTGAGGAATGGAGATTTTTCAGTCAGGTGATTCAATACTGCCATGAGAACCATACACACATTTTGCTTGCTCTTACGCCTGTAAGAACATGCCATGGTCTTCAGTGCTTCTTTGTGGCATATCAGCAAAGCCTTACAAGCTGCATATGACAGGTGAGATGTGTACTTAGAAAAAGGTGGGTGTCACCTTAGTTTCCCTGCAGTGTTCTTTTATACTGGAAAAAAACATAGTTTCAACTCAGTGAACTGTTGTAGAGGGGAAAAAAAAGGAAGGAGTTCAAACTTTCAGTGACCTCACAAGGAAGTTGTCCCAAGACAACAGACCAAACTGGGAGTTTACAGTTTGAACTGATGCAATTGCTGGAAACAATTGGTTGCCCAGCCTACAGAGATCTTATCTCTCCATAGCCAGTGAATGCTCAGGTAACGGACAGGATGCTCTCAGAAGTCTTCGTTTTTTTTGGCTTGCTTTTCCACAGTCTGTTATTCAGGTGACAGGTAACAATCTGCAGCGAGATGCAGGCAGGACTGCTAACATAAGGAATCAATCTACAATTATTGTTGTAGTCTAGGGAAGCTAGAGGGGCTGTAACTTAGCATGATTCCAGAATCACATAAAAAACCCCCACAAAAACAAGATTAAATGTGAATGCAGTCAAATATTGGATCAGCATAATGCTTTTATTGTCTGTCTTTCTTCCCCTTCTCTCATCAATTCTTTTTGCTTAACACCTTCAGATTCAGAGAAGAGATAAAAACTCCATTAGGGCCTCTGGGTGATAAAGTCATCTGGGGCTTTTTCTTTCCATTTTAGACTGCATGTGCCGCTGCAATTGCTGGTTGACTCTGTCCTCTCATATTCCTACTGCAGCTGAGATCTTAGACATCACAAACTATAAATAACAGCAGCATTTAGTTCCTGAGGAAAAACAATAACGTGTAAAACTATGCTCCTGTTTATTACTGTACACGTCATTTGGCTTGTCATCCTTCTCCATTACATATTATATATTTTGAGGCAGTTTTCCATACTTAGGGGCTTAAACAGTCTGACCCAGATTCCACACAGAGATGTGCTTCTTTGGGGAATTAAGTTCAGGTGGGACAAGGAATTACAAGATAAGGAAAAAAAGAGAAACCTGCAAACATGAAGAGAGACAAAGCAAGGAGGAGGAGAAACTAGGTGGAAGCATAAAGAACTTGGAGAATAAAATAGATTGTGTAGGGAAAAAAACAGGAGAAGACATTGAAAGCCCAATAATAGACTAAAACAGGTTCAGTAAATGTTAGAGATCATATAAGGATGTGACATATGAGAGCAAGAGTCAGGAGTAGGTAATGGAGTGGTAGGAGGAAGAAGAACAAGGTGAACAGGAATGCGTGTAAATGGAACAAGAGAAAAGAATTTGCTCCTTTAGACCAGAAACAATAATAGCTTTTTGTGGGAAAAAGGAACAAGGAATTGGAGCAGAACAATCTAACAGGATGACTTAAAGAAGAAAGAACAATTTGGGGAAAAAATAGCTAATGCTGGTATTTTGTTGCATTTTTCTCTCTCTCATTTTCTTTTTTCATTATTGCCTTTATGGACATCACTATGCAGCTATGCATGGCGAGGGGGTTGGCCAAGCACTTGTTTTGCCATGATTGTCCTGTGTTGTGCAATTTGTCAATGGCATTTCTCTTATTTTAATTTATATGCTTCAGTACAGAGCATATTCACTTCAGTCTTTGACTGTGGCTGAGGAGAACGGTTGAAATTTAACAATTAAATCAAATTAAAAATGGAAGTATACCTAACAAAACTGAGGAAAGAAAGTCTCTTTTGTAAGCTACCTGGAAAGAGAAGAAGTATTTCTTCCCTTTCCTGCGATCAACCCACTAACCTCCAAGCAAGGCATTAAAATTTCAGACAGCTACAGAGAATGACACAAGTATTCCTTTGCTGTATTTGTTTATTGTGGGAGATTAGGTTATCTGAGCACTTCTGCTGAATTCATTGTATGACTGCAGGTAGTGTGATCTACATCTCACTAGGCTCTGTGGTTATATAATTTAAGTTATCTCAGTTATTGTCTGTTTGATGTGCTATGGTTAGTGTTTATGCTTTATCCTACACATATATTAATATGAGCACAGTTCATTAATAAAAGTGTCTGCTGTTCCTTTGATTCTTAGCTGTTTCTAGGACTGATTATTCAAATTCTGTGAACTTGAGCATCCAAAGGATCTCAGTGGGAATATTCTCCATAGGAAATTCTAATGGCATCAAGGCATACCTGAGTATTTTCTCTTCTAGATACTATTGGTATATGATGGGATGATTATTATTTATCTTCCTTTTAATACAGATTTTTCAGAGTCTTGGAAATCATTTCTGTTCTCGTTAAGGCTCAGTCTTTATTTTCCCCTGTATTTGACTGGATTTTTCTTTACATTTTAGCAGCCCACAAGGAAAGTGTGTGCAACAAGCAGATCTTAGCCTGAATTAAACTCCTAATGACTTTGTGAGGAGAGGGAAGTCAGAGCTGTGTGTGGGTGGAATAAGCCTAACTTCCTGGGGAAAAAATGTGTCACTATTATATTTTAACAAAGTGGGCCATGCTTTGTTATCACTGTAGCAAGAATAAGAAACAGAAAGAGTCACTGTTTACTCTTTAGTTTAGATGGGTCGTTATTGAACACATTCCTTAGTTAAGTTTGCTTTTTATTAGCTCCTGTCCAATTATTTAGAGTAGTTACAGGTTTCCACAAGCAAGATTTAAGGGATCATTAATATTCTTTTTTTGCTGAAACAAAAATAAATACTGTAATAAAGCAATGCATACTTAGCACTACTGTATTTTTTTAATTGCTTGCATAGTCTAGGACAGCCTATTCCTGGCAAACATTGTCACAGGGTAGCACAAATTCAGCCTGAAGATTCCCTAAACCAGGGCCTCTTTTCTGGTAGTGGCTAATAGCAATTGCTTAGCAAAACATTATAATAGGGTAGATGTGAACTTATATTTTCTTTTGTATATTAACAGGCTGCTAATTAAAGTAAGAAATTACTACCACAGAATGTTTTGAATGCCAGAAGAGTTGCTAAGTGCAAAGATAACCCAAGCTAAGGAAGTCTCAGGAAGTATCTACTTGAACTAGGAGTGATACAGTGGCATGTTCATGTTCTCTGGTTTGTGCTCCAACACTTCCCATTATTCATCAGCCGTTTGTTTGCATCTATGGCTGCTGGTGAATGCTGGGTTCATATATCCATGGCACTTATCCACAGTGGCTCCAAGATTTCTTTCTGGAATGAGAACTCATTTGGAGCCCCACATTTTATATTTTAGGCTTCACTCAACAGTGAAGCAGAATTTCAGTACACTATAGGTATGCTTGTAAAGATACTGCAATAGTAACATTGAGCAAGGTCCTTGCACACTGTTTAGGAATAAATCAAGAGCTGTTTGTGCTTTTGTGGCTTTTCTGACCAGCTGTTCCTACAAGCAGTCATTTCGATGTCTGTGATTGAGTCCATTCATTGTAGTCTGTTGCAAAATTGTGGTATGCGAGGATAACTGAGGTTTGTTTTTACAGTTTTCCTTCTTTTCCTGTCTCCTGCCTTAGTCTGCCAGTCACCAAAACTGTCCTGGTGGGATGGCCAGATCAAGAATGTGATTTATGTAGGTCCTTGGCCACCATCTCCCCCTGACACTGGCAGATCTTTTGCCCAGGACTTACTTTGTCCCTCTATTTTTCTTCCTACCAGCAAACAGTCCCACTGATACATCTTACTTTTTAGACATGCATTGTGGGGATCCTCTGTCTTGACTCCTCTCATTTAATCACAGAATCATAGAATGGGTTGGGTTGAAAGTGACCTTAAAGATCATCTAGTTCCAGCCCCCCTGCCATGAACAGGGACACTTCCCACTACACCAGGTTGCTCAAAACACCATCCAACCTGGTGTTAAATACTTCCAGGGATGGGCAAACCACAGCTTCTTTGGGCAACCTATTCCAGTGCCTCACCTCCTTCACAGTAAACAATTTCTTCCTTATATCTGATCTAAACCTGCCCTCTTTCAGTTTAAAGCCATTCGCCCTTGTGCCATCGCCATCTGCCCTTGTCAAAAGTCCCTCTCCAGGTCTTGCAGGCCCTCTTCTGGTACTTGTAGGATGCTACAAGGTCTCCTTGGAGCTTTCTCTTCCTCAGGCTGAACAACCCCAACTCACTCAGCCTGTCATCATAGGAGAGGTGCTCCAGCCCCTGGTCATCTTCCTGGCCTCCTCTGGACTCACTTTAACGGGTCCATGTCCTCACACTGGGGGCCCCAGAACTGGATGCAAACTCCAGCTGGGGTCTCACGAGAGCAGAGTTTTGATGGGTTTATGAATCTCTCCAAATAAGCAATTTTATCAACAGTCCATGCTCCATTGCAATTCAGTGCATTTTGCAACAAAAGTAAAAGTAGCATTTGTCAAGATTTTTACAAGCTAAACTTTAGCTTTTGAGGAAGAAAACAGTAAAGTAGTCATTATGTCTTTTGTATATGGAACCGCTTACGTCTAGAACAAGAAAATATAAATAGCCTTCTGAGACTGATAGTGACTGTCCAGCTGCCTGTAGGAGTTTCTATATCCTTTATAATATCACTGTCATATTTGAGTGATATAACTGACAAGGCACTGGTGAGCTAAGTCTCATATTTTTCAGGCTAAACAAAATTCATCAATAATTTGGCAGAGCCATTTCAGAAAGGAAATTTTACTCTGCTTCACACAGAGCAATAGAGTACTTGACTTAGTGGTACTAGATAGCTCTAGCCACATAAGTACAGAGAAAGAATGAAAAATGTTTTCTCAAGTTATAAGGAGCCAGATTCATAACCATCCGTCACTCGCCTGGGCAAGTTACTGATAAACTCCACAGGAAAATAACAAACAGCATATCCCTGTATCTTGGCTGGTGAAAATGAGATTCTTTCTCTGATTGATGTTAGTGGAGAGGCTTGTAAAAATGCATTTCCAGCTGATTAGTTCAGAAGGTGTCAATCTCATGCAGTTTTATGACCTGCAGACTATACTCCAGATGTACATTTGCTTTTTATAAACTAACAAAGATGAATGGAGAAATTTGAGCATTTCTTTGGCAACTGCACCAGATATTGCATGGGAGACCATACAGATATATAAAACCCCAAAACTATTGTTTTAACCATCAGTACCTCTAGCTTTAACAGTGATCCAGGCTTCTGGAGTTAAAACCAACAAGGGGGGGTCAGTACTTCAGCTAGGAAAGGGTTTCATCTTTTACAAGAATGAGAATAGAAAATCACAAGAGTCACAGCCTACCTGAGGTTGGAAAGGCCTCTGGAAATCACCTAGTTCCACCCCCTGCTCAAAGCCAGATTAGCTAAAGCAGGTTGCTCAAGTATGTGCCCAGCTGGGTTTTGAATGTCTCCAAGGATGAAGACTCCACAAATTCCCTGGGCAACTTGTTGCAGTATCCAGCCACTTTCACAGTAAAAAACGTTTTTCTGCTGTTCAGACCAAATTTCCTTTGTTTCAGTTTGTGCCCATTGCCTCTTTCCTCTTGCTGGGCACCACTGGAAGGTGGATGTTTTTACACCCTCCCATCAGGTATCTGTACACATTGATGGGTTCCCCCCCGAGCTTTCTCTTCTCCAGGCTCAGCAGTCTCAACTCTCTCAGCCTTTTCATGCAGGAGAGCTGTGTCAAGGCCTTAACAGTCTCCATGGCCCTTCACTGGGCTTTCTCTAGTTCAATGTTCCATGTCTCATGTACCAGAAAGCCCAGCCTGCACACAGAGCTGTGTGTGCAGGTGTGGCCTCACCAGTGCTGAGTGGAGGGGAATGATCACCCTGCCTGACCTGCTGGCACCACTCCTAACGCAGCCCAGGATGGCATTGGCACCTTCTCTGCTGCAAGGGCATGTTGCTGGCTCATGTTAATTTTGTGTCCACCAGGACTCCCAAGGTCTTCTCCGCAAAGCTACGTTATGGTGCAGGAGGTTGTTCCTCCCCAGGTGCAGGACTTTGCACTTCTCATTGTGGAACTGCATGTGGTTCCTGTCAGCCCATTTTTCCAGCCTGTCGGTGTCTATCTGAATGGCAGTGTGACCCTCTGGCATATCCTCATCCCAGGAAAAATCAATGTTCTTTCTTGTCTCTTTAAAAAGTTTAAACTTTGATATACTTAATGATGCCTTTTTCATCCCTTTTATTTTCCCTGAACTGATTTCAAAGTCAGCCAAGTTAAATAAGAATTTTAGACGTGCGAAAGAATCCCACTCCTTTACTTTTTGCCAGTCCTCTAACTGATCCACATAGCACAGCAATACTTAGAAGAATACCTTTAGAAGATCTCTGTTTACTTACACTCTTTCAACATATGATTGAACAAAAATGGATGATATTTTTCCCTTCAGAAAGAAGTTTTACTCTAAAGACAGATTCTTTTGTGAGACAAGCAGTCATGGGTTTCCTCCGAGTGCTGCATTGGTATATTTTTCAGTTCAGTGCAGCAAGCAAGCTCTCTCTCCAATCTAAATGGAATAATAAAATGTTTGAGCTATTTCAGTCTTGCTGTTCTTTTGGGGAAACAATTATCAGCTCTGTGATACCAGATTACATTCATCTAGAAATTTTCTGTAGTTGACATTTCCAGGCTCATTTTCCTTATGACTTTACTTACAGCAAATTAGTAGTTATCAATTTGATCTTGATTTTAATCTTTCACCAAATTAGATTTCCAGTGATGTGACAGATCTAATGTTCCACATATGGGAATATTTCAGCACATAAGCATAAAAGCACCCATGTGTTTAAATCTTGTTTATGCTGGCCAGCATTTCCCATCAGCTTATTCAGAATAAAATCTAAATGTTAAATACAGTTTTTGTTCTCTCATACATTTTCATGTAGAAAACTTGTGGAAATTGCCTTTGCCACTAGTAACAAAACCTTTCTGTCAAGGTGTAAAGGAATCCACCCTGATATATGTTGTGGAATATTTAAAGCTACTTGCAGCATAGATATGCTAAAAAAACTTGAGGAAAACAGCAGAGTGGGAATTACTTGTTTCTTTTCTCTAGCAAGCCAAATACCCTCACATAGAAGCTAATTAGGCCCACCTAAAATGTTTAATATTTATAAGTTAACAGTGTATGCAGAGCCTGAGTGCCTTCATTTTCTGGTTTGTTCAACATGTTTTTAGAAAAGTGTGGAATAAATGGGTTCATTTTTACATGATACTGAGTATATTCAGCTTGCATGGATTTACATGGGAGTTCAAGAACTCAATGGAAACAAACTTTCTTTAATTGAAAGTGAATTCATTAAAATCTTAATTATGAGTATTCTTTCATGCTACATAATTTTTTTAATCTCCCTGCTGGCTGGCTCATTCCAATGCACAGGGGCAGGAGGAAGAGTTTGTTCATTTGTGTGACTTTCTGTCAACAGATGGGCTAGTTGACTGTATGGATCCTGACTGCTGTTTGCAGAGCTCTTGCCAAAACCAGCCTTACTGTCGTGGACTGCCTGATCCCCAAGACATCATCAGCCAAAGCCAACAGTCGCCATCTCAGCAAGCTGCCAAAGCGTTCTATGACCGGATCAGTTTCCTCATCGGAGCAGACAGCACCCACGTCATACCCGGGGAAAGCCCTTTTAATAAGAGGTGAGCCTGACTCATCTGCACTCATGAACACAAAAGAAACTGGAGAGTGTGAGATTCGTGTGAGGAGAAGATCCACTGTAACTGCAAATCTCGTGGTGTGGATTTTGAGCAATGACCTTTTCTCTTAATATATCAAATTGCTTGTTTTGTCTCATTTCCTGCAAAATTCAATTTACCAGTGCCACTAGGTTACAGAAGGTCCTTGCCATGCTTAGTGTCTGTATTCTAACAGGGCACTTCATTAATGATTAAATAAATCTTTATTTAACCAGTCGATTTGGGCTAGCACAGTTGGAAATATATCAAAGCAATGAAAACACTTCAGAAGGAAAAGCAAAGCTGCACTTTTTAAACTGAGCTCACTAAATAATATAAATTATGAATTAATGTAATAGAACTGTTAAGTGCATGACAGTATAATTGCATAAACTATTTGACTGGTGCTCTGTGAAGCAGTAATGGCCTGAAAATAAGCCAGTAACAGGAAGCAGGTGTCTGGGATCTCACTGAGTGAAAGAAGATGATTTACACTATAACTACTGCGTTTGCAGTAATTTAACAGCATTAATGTGTTTGGGCACAGCAGTTGATTAAAAGTTGTTGCACCAATGTTCCTTATTGCTCTTTTAAATTTTGTACTTCACAGTCCCTGCAGTTTTACAGATTGCTTTGATACTAATTGAAAAGTACATTTTTCTTTAAGGGTCTGCCAGAAGTATGACTTATAGTGAGAACATTTGGAGTTTATAAGTTCTTAAAATTCTTCAGTTAATTTCTGGTCTTAGTAACTCGGTACAGACAAAATAAACCAAAGTAAAATCAACAATACTGAAACAAAATTATTATCTGCAGATTTTGAGGCATTTGTTAATATAGTGTAAATTATGTGAACTTGTAAAAGGGTTAGAGCCTAAGGAATGTTTTTTAAATGATAGTTGATAGCATGTGGAGAGGGGTGGGTGGGTGTGGGTGGATGTGTGTGTGTGTTCCCTCACTAGCTTTTATTCATGCAAAAAGGACAAAAAACCCCAAACTCATAATTTGCATCTTTTTCATAGTCTTGCATCTGTCATAAGAGGCCAAGTATTAACTGCTGATGGAACACCACTCATTGGAGTCAATGTTTCCTTTCTACACTATCCAGACTATGGCTATACAATCACGCGCCAGGACGGAATGTAAGTTCCTTTTGAAGCACTTGTAAGTCATAAAGACACAAAGGTGTTACTGAAGAGCTGCTTGTAAAACTGAGTTAATAATAAAATAATGGGGGAAGAAGATATTGGAAAACTGATTGACTAAAGTTGTACTTCGTACATTCTTAAAATGTAAAACATGCTGATTATTATGTACTTCAGAAGTAGAAAGACTTGCTTAATTTAAATGCAGCATCCCAAACCCTCCGTTCTCTCTGTGCAGTGTAATGTAATATAATTTAATTGATTTCTCCATTGTTCCCAGTAGAGCCATTCTGCATTCAGAGCAGTACAATGGAATGAAGAATCAATCAGTAAAATAGAGGCTGTGGATGGCTTTGGGAATTTGCTGACTAGCTAGCCCTCTTGGGGTTTTTTCCTAGGTTTGACTTGGTAGCGAATGGTGGTGCCTCTCTGACACTGGTCTTTGAGCGATCACCATTCCTGACACAGTACCACACGGTATGGATTCCCTGGAATGTCTTTTATGTCATGGATACCCTTGTCATGAAGAAGGAAGAGAATGACATTCCTAGCTGTGATCTAAGTGGATTTGTAAGGCCAAACCCTGTTATCGTGTCATCGCCTTTATCCACCTTCTTTAGAATTTCTCCTGAAGACAGTCCTATCATCCCAGAGACACAGGTAAGGTGTGCTTCAAATAAACACTATTTTATCCCAGGCTAGTGTTCAGCAACCAGAATGAAAACAGTGCACTGCTGTTCAAAAATAAGTAATTCTGAGTAAATGCTAAGAATTTGCAACATGTGATTATTTTCAGACCAATTTATTTATTCTATGGGATGATTTTTAAAATTTCACCTGAAAAAGAAAAGTAGGAAAGCTGCGTGTACACCAGTGTCTGGTTTTACATTTGTTTGCATCACTTAATTTACAGAATGTCTTTAGCATTCGAGCACTGGCCCATAAAAAGGACACACTGTAGTACATTGGCCTTTTAGGATTGCCCTCTTGTTGGAAGTCGCCTCAGAGACTGAAAACGAAAGGTGTTTTTCCACTGTGTCCTAAAGACACACACAGTTTGAATTATCTGTTTAGTCCTAATAAATAGCATAACACACAGATTTTCATAAACTGAAAGAACTGTCTGCAACACTGAGGACAAGCCAGTGAGCTTGTGGTCTGAGCAACTTCTTCAGAACTTGTAATACCAAAAGTAAGACTTAACATCCAAACCTTGATTTAAATGGAAAAAACTATGGATGAAGTGGGGTTTTTTTTAAATTTTTCCAAGATAAGTGCATTAGATTCCTCCATCTCAAATAATAATCACTAAGACAATGATTAGTCTCTCAGCTCTTAAAGCATTTCAGTTGCATTTTAAGGATCAATATATGTCTTAGTGTTGATTTTTGAACTTTTCCTAGTGAAACAGTCCTTCTTCTGCCTCCCTCTTTCTCTTTCTCTCTTTTTCTTGCCCCTACCTTCATAATGTCATAATTACATAGAGCACTCTTTTTCACATTCACTAAGAAATGTCCTTGCCTCTTCAAGGGAAACACGGAAAATGTATTCAAATGTTTTCATGCAGAGCTCTTAAGAAAAGAGCTAAATCATTAAGCAAGTCACGGTAGGAGCAGGGTTAAAGGAAAGATGTAAGAAAATTACAACTAAAAACTCATACAAATCTAGACTGTGCTAGGAAATTGTTGCTGTTATCCTCACTATCATTTCTGTGCCTTTGATAGCTGCAAGTCAATTAAAAGAAAGTATTTGCAAAACAGAGTCCACTGAAAAACAGCTCTGATTTACTTGTTTTGGCAACAGATGATAGATTCAGTTCCTGAAATGATGGAAAATGGCTTAGATAGATGTAAATTAAGGAAAAAGTTATAATAGAAGAATGTCAGAAAATACAAATTTAAAAAAAACACTTGTAGTGTCTAGGTAAACAAGTTATTTCACGAGCAGTGGGACTAATGAAGACTGGATTCCTCCTAATTCCCACCCACTGCTGTAATTCCATCTGTGTGTTGCCTCCAGTCCTTCCCCACAGACTGCATTCAGCCTTTTCTTCTTTCTTACGGGAGTCCCAAATTGACTACTTCTTCCCAACCAGAACCCTTTTTTTACAAACCTAAAGGAACTGAATTATCTTTAGAGATTTCTACTGTTACTTAAAATGTGGTTGAAATTGTCTACCAGGTTCAGAATTTGTGAGGTGGGAGGTCTGATAGGCAGGACTGGTGGGTCAAGTTGTTTCTCCCTAGGAAACCAGCCGGAAGGAAAGATATTCTCAGTGGATCCTAGGCAGTTGGTACTCATGGGTGATTTATGATGAGGGAAAATGTTACTCTCGTTATGTATGCAAAAATCCAGTTCAGTACTATGTAAAAAAACATGAAGCAGTATTTTCTTCTGTATTCCTTGCTTATCCTACACATAAATTTCCCACACGTAATTTTCTGCTTCAGCAAGTGGGAGCTGCACAGCTGTGACTGGCACGTACCCCTTCGGGTCAGGTTGCCCTCAGGAATGCATAATGCTCAACAATCTCTCACCCAAAAAAATCACTCCTGTCATAAAAGATGGGCAGAACCAGGTCCTATTCAAAACTGTAAGTTCAGCTGCAGAGGAACTGCTGTTGATCTTTTCATATGAAAAGGGGCAATGCCAGTTTAAAGTCTGTGAGACTGGAGGAAGGCACAGAGAAAGAAGTCATTCCCCGTGTTCTTGCAGTCAATATTAGCCACCCTGTTGGTGTGCTGTGACAGCACTCACTACCACGTACTACAGGAGAAAATTATGTGATGCTGTAATCATCATCCCTTGAAGTGCTTCATCATCCCTTGGAGATAATGTTTCCAAGAGTGTACTTAGTGGCTTATGAATCCCAAATTGATCAGAGGGGGAATTAAAGTCTGTGCCAAAGGAGCAGCATGAAAGAAAACTGAAAAAAAAAGGCAAGCAAGAACAAATACAGTGGGTAAGAGGTGATCACAGACCCAATAGATAATTACTCAAGAGGGTTGATAATAACATGTTAACTAAATTTGGACTGCTTAGGCATGATTTTATCTACTATTAATTGCAAGTTACCATGCTTTGCCTAGACTTAACTAGCTGAGATTAATCAGTGTGGAAGGAGACAATAAGCTGCATGTGGATGAGGGAGATCAGGTTAAGCTGGAGCTGCTTTTATGTATTAGGTAATATTGTTGCTCTGTTTTTCCTAATTATTTCCTAAAATGTCTGTTTACCCTATGTTGCCATGTGGCCTGGCAGCAACCCACGAGTGACAGTGAGCACTTCTGAAACTGAATATTTGAGGGTTTCCCTCTCCTAAAGTTCTATTAGCCACTGTTACGTGTGCTTGCATGATGCCTTCTGCAGCTCCTGAGCAGCTTGTTTCCATCACCTCAAGTGTATGAGAGAATGAAAACTGGATGTCTTCATTCAAATTACATATTCAAGGTTCCTCTCCTCAGACTCTCTCTCACTACTGGCAGTAGTGTGGCAGAAGTTGGCAAAATTTATTTACCCAGAGGAATTCAGGACAAAATATGGGCCTCAATGACTTAGTAAAAATAATTATTGGTAATTTCAGGGTGGCTAGATTTTCAGCAAAGAAATTAACCTGTTTTAACATTTAAACTAACAATGTAATAGGATATCTAGATATTCCACTATTCAATGCATGCCGCATCCTAGTTTCACCTAGCTAAAATCTTCAGAATTTCAAGTTCATACTGAGAAAGAAATGGAGATTATTTTTAGAAACATCTCCATTTATGCATCCTTCTTTTCCAGCACAATTTATGGTTTTCTTCTCTTGTGCATTCTGTTTGAGACTTTATACATAACTTTTTCTTTATTCTGTTAGAGGCACATTTTTATATTTCTACATGTGTCTGGCTTTTTCCTACCCCCTTCTCTGTGGTACCTCAAGCATGTTTTAAGTCTAGAAAAACCAAGTATTTTTCCCCTCTTTATTTCTCCTTGATATAAACACTAATTTATGAGCCTCAATTGTAGGGTAAAGCTGGTTTTTTGGGGGTTTTTTTGTGGGTTTTTTTTTGTTGTTGTTGTTGGGTTTTGGGTTTTTTGGTTTTTTTTCTGGAAGGAAAACATTTTTTCTGTCTTGAAATGAGCAATTTCAGCTTCTACTTAAAGTATAATTTTGGTACTGCTTAATCTCAGCCTTTATGTAATAGCAGCAGTTGCCAGTATCTAAAAATGCCATCTTTACCCCTCTCAAACTTAGATCCTGTTATGTTTTAATGCAGCAGCTCAGCTGTTACTTCTCAGCGAACCTTCTTCTGACACTAGGACTAAAGTTTGCACTCATTTGTGAAATTTGTCCTCAAATCCTCTATTGAATTTGTTCAATTTGCCAAAAAAAAAAAATCACAGCAATGCAGCAGGCATTCCTTCCCCTAACTGAATTACTTATTCAGTGTTCTGAATACCATCAGAGCATGTCAGTTGAATGATACCATATTTTGGAGCAGGAAAGCATCCTAGAGCCTGGACAGCTTTAGTCCTGCTGACCATGGGAGACAAGGTGCCTTGCACAATTTATGTGACTCGGACACCAGCTTGAACTCTCAGGACAACAAACTCTGTGAAGATTGAGGTGACCCTTATCTCAGTCCCCTAAGTTAAATATTTCATAGCTGTCCTTAAGAGAAGCTTGATCATCCGTAAGTAAAATGTCAGCCGTTAGAATTGGGTGGTTGGGCAGTAACTCAGTCCCCTTAGGGTATCAGCCTTCCTGAAGATAGTTAGATACTCAGTCTGGAAAAGGTAAAGTACAAACGGTTTGGTTGTGATGGTGATTCCTGATGTGACTTTTATACCTGGTGACTTTCCCAATTGCTTTACAATTGATGTGTTGTCATGGCTCCCATAGGAGATCTCTGCTGTGCCTGATGATTTACCTCTTTGGATGAACATTAAACTGTTTAATTCTCTTTGTAATGCTTGATTCTGGGAGAGAGATTGAGTTGCATAACCTTACCTATAAATTTTTGAAGTTCTCAAGAAAATAAGTTACTACAGAGGATATTTTATGGAAAAAAGGAAGTTTTAAGTCAGATTTCCAGCAGGCATTTGAGGCTTCTGCAGCAACTAATAATAGGGGTTTTGCTCTTGTTTTAAACCTCACTGAGAACTGCATGAGTGTCCTAGTTTCTAATTTGATAGTAATCCAAATACACAGTGGAATTTCTTGAAAATTGAAACTTCAAGGTGTCCTCTTTATTGCCTGTTATCTCAGCCAAGAGTCCTGGAAGACCACCTATGTGTTTAACACTGCTCTTCCACAGTTGCAGTTGTAAAAGAAGCAATGGTCGTAACAGGAGACCACTGAAGTCCATTAAATTGTGTCCTATTACAAGCATATTATTTCTTTTCCTCCTCTTGCTTACAGAGACCTCCATCTGTTAGACTAGTTTTAATGTGCAGTATATGAGAGTCCTGCTGATGTCTTGAGGAGGAGTTTGTCTTTTGTTCCTGGGTGGTTTGTGCTTTTCCTTCAAAGTCCCAGAAAAGGAATATGTTCACAATCACCTCTCTAGAGAGAGGTGGTTTTGTTCATGTAGAAAAGATTTGCCCGTTCTCTGGATTAGACACTGTCTGTATATTGAGCTGAGGGAAAGCAGACTAGATTTACAAAGAGAAATGAGGCCACTCTCACCTCCTTCAAGGTGACTACTTGTCATTTCTTCTCGGTGATGCCAGGTTCTTGGTGGGGAACAAAGAAATATTCAAAGAATAAGAATTAAGAATTTAAAAATCGTAATTTCCTTTGTCTTGTATCTTCCAATTCCTAATTTACTTCCTATAGTTCTATTATAGTCTTACTGGAGAACAACAGTTTTATGTCTCCATCTATCAGATGTAAATAATTATAATGCCAGACAAAGAGTCAAAATAGTATTTCTGATTTTTTGTTACTGTTGTTGGGAAGGAGGCAGATATAATTAATATTGTACAAATCTTTCTTTAGAGCCAACAAAAATGCTAATATAGAGGGTGGTGTAGTATTTGTTGCCCTCCTTGAGTATCAACCACATTACTTGACAGTAATTGGCACAGTCAATTTTTTAGAAGCAGTGTCCAAGGATTTCTCTAGCATAGAGAGCTAGAAGCACTTCTTTAGTAGCCAGGTTTTGATCCCACTAAAGTCTTAAGCCTGGTATTTGTGACAATGCTCTTCCTGAAGTGTGCTTTCCATTAATACGAAATAGTGTTTGGTCTTCAGACTTCAGGACCAGGAGACAGAAAAGTAAAATAATCCTTTCTAAATTTACTTCGCAAGAGTGTTCCTGTAACACCACAAAGGTTCTGGGCTTGTGCTTTGCATCCTTTGCAACCATTGCACTCTCCACCAAAGAAACACTATCTTTACAAATGTGTGTCTAGGTACCTTTTTCTTCTTCTTCTTTTGTTTTTTTTCAATAAACCAGGATACTTCGTAGCTGTTCACTCAAAGTGCTGGCTGCAGTGTTTACGTTCTGACTGAGGCATAGAACAATATAGACTCTCTTTATCCACATTACACAGAAACATTTTGCATCCATCTATCACTCACAAAAGCTCCTCAGCTCAGAGGAAATGACAAAGTAGAGGAGGGGAGGAACCTTTTAAAAATAAAATTGACTCATTCCACCTCTCTGAAATGTGAAAGTGATAAGCTGATATCTGAGTAGTGAATATTGATCAGAAAATATGGGAAAACTTTCCCTGAGGCATCCTACTTATCTGTCTTCAAAATAAATGGAAGAATGCTCTAGTTTAAAGTATTTACAATCCACTGGTAATGCAAATAATAAAATACCTGAAAGTTCTTCCTGCTCCTACAGGAGCAATTAGGCACCCCAACCCAAATGTCAAGCTTTGCTCTCCTTAGAGTCTCTACTGCCTTTATTACACATGCCTTTATTAGTTGGGACATGGGTGGCAGCATAATAACGGGCAATTTTTGCTTAGATGAAAGATGCTTTTTTGCCTTTTCAGGAAAAATCAGTTGGGAATGTTTTCTCATGCTTCCTTTCCCCCCCATAAAAATAATGGAGATAATTTTGAAATGCTTGAGCAGAAAGTACCAACTAAGCAGCTTCAGTATAATGAAGAATTTAGACTCGACTTTTTAGAAAAAGTGTGAAATGTTTTTATTTATTTATGGGTTTTTTTAACCATGAAGGCCAAATATAGATGATATTTCCTAATGGTTTGTCATGTAATATGTCAGGCAGCCTTTTATGATAGCTGCATTGTTTTGTTTAATTTCCAAATCATTTAAATACTGTATTTTCCTCTTAACAATGCATAGGTACTTCATGAAGAAACGACAATACCAGGAACTGATTTGAAGTTATCATACTTGAGCTCCAGGGCTGCAGGATATAAGTCTGTACTGAAGATTACTATGACCCAATCTGTTATACCATTTAATTTAATGAAGGTTCATCTTATGGTGGCAGTGGTGGGAAGACTTTTCCAAAAATGGTTCCCTGCATCCCCAAATCTAGCATACACCTTCATATGGGATAAAACTGATGCATACAATCAGAGAGTCTACGGATTATCTGAAGCTGTTGGTATGTGTTACGGAGGATTTTTTCACTTCTGGTGTTGTCTTGAACATACAGAAGCACATCTCAAATGCTTGCATCCATTGCGTTGAAAATGTTTTGCAGAATAAAATTATATCAGTGGATATTAAAACATACTAAAAGATACTAATCTAAGCTTTGAATTACAAGAAAAAGTTTCCTTCAAAAAGAAAAAGAAAGCACTTTTCGTTCACATGAAAAGTGATGGTTTTGAATTCTATTCCTTCCCATGAAGTAGCCTTCAGCCTAATAATACATGCTGGTATTTACTCTGCACTTCTCTGTACTTTAAGTAAAGCACAATAGCAGTCTGACTTACATTACAAAATGACTTTCCTCTGTACCTGTCTTAATTCACTTACTCTAATTAACTAAAAATATTTTAATAACCCAAGATTCTGGTCAGTGTTTTCAACATGCCTAAGAAGCCATAGGAATTTTCATGTGTCCTAGGAGAGCAAAAGATTGTATGTATCTCAAGGAAATCACATTCTTTAAACTCTTCTTCAGAACGAGATCCTGTACTTAATGAGGACATGTGCTGTTATTTCAGTGTCTGTAGGTTACGAGTATGAGTCCTGCCTGGATCTAACTCTTTGGGAAAAGCGGACTGCCATTTTGCAGGGTTATGAACTGGATGCCTCCAACATGGGTGGTTGGACATTGGATAAGCATCATGTATTGGATGTTCAGAATGGTAAGGAATTCATTTTCTTCTTGATAGTTCTACTGCTCCATTGGCCTGCACTTCAGTTCTCTCATTCAAACATTTTGACTGTTTGCTTTGTTATTTTTAAAAAAGGAAATTATAGAACATTTTGCATACAGTAAATGCTTTGAGCTTCCCTGGCTCCCCAGGGAAGTGGTCATATCACCAAGCCAGTGAGAGTTGGCAGGAAGGGTTCGGACAGTGCTCTCAGGCACATGGTGGGATTCTTGGGGTTGTCCTGTGTGGGGCCAGGAGTTGGACTCAATAACCCTGTGGGTCCCTTCCACCTCAGGATATTCTGTGTTTCTATGATTTACACTGAACGTCATGCTTCTTCATCCTATAAATTCATATGCATGAATAAATTCATCAGACAGTCTGTGTTGGATATGCTGTGGTGCATTGACTGTGACTGGACACCAAAGCCACCCAGTCACTCCCCAGCTGGACAGGGGAGAGAAAACAGAATTAAAGGCTCATGGGTTGAGATAAGGAAAGAGACCCATCACTCAGCAGTCACTGTCATGGGCAAAACAGAATTGACTTAGGAAAATGAGTTTAATTTGTTACCACTCAAATCACAGTAGTGTGAAAACTAAATCTTAAAAGCAGCTTCCCCCACCCCTCCCTTCTTTCCAGGCTTTTTTATTGTCAAGTCTCCACCCTCTTCCTGCCAGTGGTGCAGGGACACAGGGAATGGGGGCTGAGGTCAGTTCCTCACACGCTGCCTCTGCCACTCCTTCCTCCTCAGGGGAAGGACTCCTCACACTCTTCCCTGCTCCAGCATGGGCTCCCTCCCACAGTAGACAGTCTCCATGAACTTCTCCAACGTGAGTCCTTCCCATGGGCTGCAGTTCTTCACAACTGCTCCAGTGTGGGTCTGCTCCATGGGGTGCAGAATTTCAGGAACAGATGGCTCCAGTGTGAATCCCCTGTTGGGTCACGAGTCCCGGCAGCAAACCTGCTTCAGCATGGGTTCTTCTCTCCATGTGTCCAGAGGCCCTGCCAAGAGCCAGCTTCAGAGTGAGCTTCCCACAGGGTCACAGCCTCCTCTGGGCATCCCCTTGCTCTGGCATGCGTCCTCCAGGTGGATGTGTGCTCCACCATGAACCCCCATGGGCTGCAGGGGCACAGCTGCCTCACCATGGTCTTCCCCCATGGGCTGCAGGGGCACAGCTGCCTCACCATGGTCTTCTCCCATGGGCTGCAGGGGAATCTCAGCTCTGGTACCTGCAGCACCTCCTCCCCCTCCTTCTACAGACCTTGCTGTCTGCAGAGCTGTTGGTGGCTCATATTCTCACTCCTCTCCGGCTGCAATTTGCTGTTGCACAGTAACTTTGGCATCAACGTATATTTGTCCAGCATGCTACTCAGCAATTGTTTGCAGAGTGCCATGCTAAGGAAACCTCAGCTCAACAGGAAGGAATTTGGAAAAACTTGGCTGGAAGCATGTAGGAAAGATGAAATAGTCACATGGCTTAAAGTAGTAGTTGGTAGCACTGGATTTTCATGCAACAGAGGAATCCAGAGTAATTATCAGGAAGATTGTCACTTCTGCAGTACCTGATGTCCCATGAAGGTCTCCCCTAGTACACAAGCTTATTATGTGTGACACGGTAGTCGACACCTAAAGCATTGCTTCTGACTGGTAAGGATACAAGGTAACCAAATCAAGGGAAAAGGTGTCATTGTACCTAATTTAAAATGCAAAAAATAAAAACCAAAAAAAACCAAACCTGTGCAAATTATTGTAAAGTAATCAAAAAAAAAGTAAAGAGCTATAATTATAAATATATATGTAAGATTGATTCTGTTCACTAGGTAAATTGATGGTGGCTTTAAATTATGTTTAAGAGTACGTTTGACAAGTAATGACTTTTCAAAGTGTCATGTGTCTAATTGAATAAACCAAGTGGAGAGTTGTAATGACAAGGTGGATGAGATGCATAAATCTATTCAGAAGAGAGTGCAGACAGTGTTTGTACGGAAATCCAAACTACTGCAGTAAATAGTCTAATGTACATCTTTTAGTCTGTGATAACAGGAGGAATGTGAAGGACCAATTTTTCAAGGTAATGACAGAATAAATCAGGTGCAATAGTGCACTGTGCTGACTTCAAGAATTCCTCTGATGAAAATTGTAGAACTCAGCTATTTCTGGCAAAATTATAGTGCCATGATTGTCATAAATGATGTAATCATAGGAGAGGGGATTTCATATACTGTTAATGCATTCTGGCTTTAACTATTCATGAAAAATACATTCTTCCTCTTTTGATTTAGATTACTTATTTAGATTACTTGCCATTAGGTTTCCATAAACCATTTTCATATTTTCCAATTTTATTCTGTATTCTGTATATGTTGGTTTTACATTTATAATCTTTTGCATTTTATAACATTAAAAGCAGTGAAGACACCTCAAACATTAAAAGAGGAAAGAAAAGTATTTTTTCTCATACCTTTCAGTACAAATCGTGCACTTTTGGAGTGAGGAGGGAAAGAGAAATACATCTTAAATTTCTTCTAAACTTCTCAAAAGATTACTATAGTACTGTATCCCTCAGCTCCAAACTGTATGAAACTCTGGGCATGCTTTCAATAAAACCTAGATCTCTGCACAGTACAAAGAGACCTGTGGTTTTCATGGATTATACCACAGAAAGACATATTGTGACTTACGAGTAGAACTGTAATAGCTGACCACTTGTAGAGGACACCTTAATGGATTCATCATGAGATTGAACAATGAGGGTCCTGGCACCACTTTAACATACTTGGGGTTTTTTTCCCCACAAGACTGAAGATTTAACATAAAGCATCCATTTTTCCTCTCAAATTTCCTACGTAGGCTATAAAGAAGAAAAATACTGCTGGCACATTGCTTTGTCTCCACAAAATTATTGTTTCTTTCATGCCTCAAAGCAGAATTAAGTTTTAGAGGCAGGTTGGCCTGGCACCACATTTTTTTTGTTGTTTTGACATTTTTAATAACTGCCTATAACTGCAGACGTGGTATTGAGGCAGACTTTGTTGCCAGAGGAACACTTTTGTTGTGAGCTCAGTAAAGAATCTTTTATAATGTAAAATTGAGGCAATCTACAACTTTTTGAAGTGGCTCTTTAATTAATATTTACAATTTGCAACAGTAATCCACTTCAGATTACATTCAACATGATATTCATAATTAGTTATACTAGGACTTTAGGAATACAATTTGCAAATATATTCTTTTACTTTTTTTATAAAGCACATTAGAATTTCAGTCCTTTCTGGGCTATTTCAAAACTGTGAAAGTATAGGAACACAGACCTTCCTTTCATCAATATGCTTTACATGTCCTTCAACATGACAATTTTTATTCTGGATTATAAGTATAAAAATCATTAACACTTAAAAATAGCAACTGAAAATATTTGGGGGTTTTAAGAGCTACAATATTTAGTGTTTCTACTAAATTTTGTGGACACGATATACTAATGTTTGCATGTTTATGACCCAAATATAACTATAGATATTTCAATAATGTTGTTATTTGTAGTGAGAAAAATATGGTGGTGAAACAATTAAAATTCGTTAAACTTAAACTAACCAGCTAAAAGAATATTTAGAATATTTATGCATCATTTTATGTACATATATTCAGAGCTCTTACAAACATTATTGGGTTGTGGTTTATTTTTTTTCCTATATTATCTGCCAGGAATCCTCTACAAAGGGAATGGTGAAAATCAATTTATATCCCAGCAACCCCCAGTTGTTAGCAGCATTATGGGCAACGGGAGACGACGCAGCATCTCCTGTCCAAGTTGTAATGGTCAAGCTGATGGTAATAAATTACTGGCTCCGGTTGCCTTAGCTTGTGGGATAGACGGCAGTCTGTACGTGGGGGATTTCAACTACGTTCGGCGGATATTCCCATCTGGAAATGTAACTAGTGTTCTGGAGCTAAGGTATGTTTTTTTCTCATGCTGGACTTTTGGAGTTATGAATTACTGTGGCAAATTAAAGTATTGAATAGATTTTGATTTCTTACATTGTGTAAGTTTTGAGTTTGCAAATGCTTTTGGGAACAAAAAGCTTTTGAGTCAAAAGATTTTCTAACATTTGAAAAAGTATTTAAAACTAAAGTGAAAATGTTTTACCCTCATAAAATATTTTAACTATGCTTATCAAAATGTGAGAATTTAATCTAGCCAAAGTAATAATTCTGCACATTTTAAGAGTTAATGTACTTGGTCAATGTAAGTGGACAAGGGACAATCATTCACCACTTCACTAATGATAGATGTAAATGTTGCCTTCTTCTCATCTTTTAACATCCTTTCTGAATGTTTGTCTAATAATGTTTTTCTGTTCTTTTTTACTTGCTCCCACCAAGAAATAAAGATTTTAGACATAGGTAAGCATTCCTTAAAGAAGATTTATATTGTTCTAACTGTTCTTCTTTCTTTTTTAACAAATGAATGCTTATAATGGAGAAGTCATTTCTGAGATGTATTACTAGAAAAGAGGAGTATTTTTCAAAAATAATGAGTTCATATGTTTTAGTTATGTCAGCTGTCAGGCTGTATCGTCCTTTCCAATGAGTTCCTCTTTTCTCATCACTCTCTGTCCACAGTCAAGCTTCTTGTTATGCTTGTGTGTGCCCTCCTTTGCTGTTCCCTCATCTCTGCTCACTCTTTGCTGGCAGCACTTTTGCTGATCCTATCAAAACTCACTCATTAATCAGATACACCAAATACTATGAGAATGGCATATAAAAGTATCAAGGGAGTTCATTTCATTAGCCTTTTGATGTTGAATCTTTTCAGGCTCTCATTTAACAGATTTGTTCCTTTAAAGGTGAACTTCTTTTAATAATAGAAGTTGAAATAACAATAACACAACTCCAGGAGTTAAGATTTTAAAATACACCAAGACTTACAAGATTGGTCACAGAAACAATAGTAATCAGAGGACTGTAGTACGACATTCATCCATCCTGGCATCGCTGCAATAATGACAAGAACAGAAGAGAAGGTGGACGCTTAGAATTGCTTTGCCACAGCAGCTGGTGCTGATAAGGAGAAAAAAAACAGAGTCATGCTAAAATCTTGTTGGAGACATGAAACCCTGCAAACCTTTGTGGCAGAACTGCTAAGTATACAGCTTAGCAGGCCCACTGGTCCCTTTCTCTCCTTTTTGCTGCCAATCATTTTCCTTCCTTGTTTTTAAACAAATCCCAGAGTCATATCTCTGTTGTCCTTGTTTTTTAAATTCACTTTTCTTTGGACATACTTCTGTGTGAGGAAGGGGTTTATGTTTTCAAAAGTATGTTTCAGATATGTAAGGCTGTTAGGCAAAAAATTCCATGACTAAATAAGGTGTTTGCATCAGTGCTAGTGATCAGAATTGGTTTTATGGGTTTCTTTCCAGGGATGACTCAGAGGCAGTCTGTTCTGTTTGGTGGGTTTAGGGTTTCACTATTACAATTAGTTTGTATTCACTCCACCACTCTTAAAAAAATTATATCCCTTGTGGTATCACAAAGTTGTGATTGCAACGAGATAGGACATTGTCTTGGCAAATATAACGTGGAATAATACTTAAAATAGGGATGTGGAATGTACAAACAGGATTAAAGAGGGGATGCATACTGAGGTCTGTTTTGCTGTGATTCAGTAGCACCACCCTTTGCTGCCTCTGGCAGAACTGTGGTCACAGCCTCAACTGCAGCGTTTCAGAAACTGGATCCCTGCGTGTAAGAAAAGTTGGTGAGGGAGAATACTGAAGCTTTTCTGCTTTATTCGTGCCTCAACATGCAGAAGCTCCAGGTAGCAAAATTGCAATCATACCACACAAATTAGTGTAACAGCATGGGCCCATACAGCAGCTGTGAAGTGGGGGTTCCTCCTGAGGCAGAAGGAAACATAGAGGACTGTGGAGAACTGGCTCTGCAGGAGCAGTTGGGGACCCAGTAGGCAGGAGGTGTGGAGCCCACTGTGCAGCCCGACACGATTTATTACAAATCTGAGTTTTCTCTCGCATCATACATTTTCCCGGTGTCCACTCTCGGCCTCAGAGGTTTGCTGATGAGAGGCTTCCTAAGCCAAGAATGGGATCCTTATGCTTAACATACCCTGGCAGCTTTTTATTCTATTAATTTAGCTGCCTTTTATTTAAGATGTGTAAACTTTTAGGATCCACCAAATCCTCTTGCCATGGGCTCTCCAGCTAAGGACACACCATGAGACCAAATATCTTCTTTCATCTGAGTAAATTTGTGCAGGGTCCTGTGAAATGCTGCAGAGGGGAGCACATCTGTCTGGCCTGTAAGAGGAGAAGGGAGCAAATGTCCAGTTTCACTGGCAAGCCTTCCAGACTGCTGAGGAGATTTCTACTTAAACTGCAGTTTGGAAAACAGCCCTCAACGGACCACTTTGAAATATATAATTGCTAGGTATTAGAAGAAAATGCACTAAAATATGCATTCCCCAAGTAAAGCTACTGAATGAGGCTAAATACTAGTTCAGATCTCTTACCTATTCAAGCAGTCACCTTTCCTGGCCTATAAACACAGTGCTTCAGCACAGAGTGTGATGTGTCTCCTACCTCAAGAAGCCAGTACTCTATTTTAGAGAGAGAATGCAGATCAAATTTCTCCTCTCATGTACCAGTGACCTCACATTTTTTCAATCTCAAAGCTGAAATGATGTCTTTATACACACTGCTGCCTGTGGGTGATTAATGCTGATAGGCATTCATGGAAGAAGTCATTTTTAGAAGGACTTTGAAGACAGGGCGGTAATTTGTAGGCTATGGCACTATCCCAAGTCTGTAGAGAGCCAGAAAAAAAAGTTTAGCAAAACATAGAAACAGCTTTGAGGGGATATATGGTTTAGAGGGCACATAGTGAAGGCAAGAGAGACAGGGACTGAAACAGGAGGAGTATTTTCAAAAAAACCTGTACATGGAGAGTAGTGCAGGTGATCTGGCAGCTGAAGAATTAAAAGATTGGCCTAAGCAAGATAAAAGCAAAGGGAAATAGATCGTTACAGCTCTGTGCACGTGTGTGTGCACACTTTAAATTCAAAGGACTTACTATTATTCGGCATAGACAGAACCAGTTAATTTTCAGTCATTTGTCTTTACAGGAGCCAGTGTTGGTATGTAACTCCATGTTTTGCAGACTACTGATGGTGATTAGGCAATACAGAATGAGTCAATAAGTCATGGGCTGGGGATTTAATTTCTTTGCTTTTGTTGTTATTGGTGGAAGCTTAATTTCATTTCAGGCTACAATGAAATAGCATAAACTCTGCAGCTTTCCAGCTGCTGGCTGCTTATCCCTGTACTATTTTTGAGATCTGCATAGTGCTCATGGATGTTTTCTGGCTAGAAAACAAATGTAGTTTTCACTTGACAGTTATTCAGTTCCTCAAATTGTGCCTTTCTCCCATAAATTATTGGGGGTTTCTATCGGCTAAAGCCGCCCTGGCTATTTGACCTTCACCTGAAAGGAGATGCTGAGGTTAAACCTGTTGTATCAGTTCAGAAAGGAGCCATTAGACATCAAAATATGGCAAGTTGGAGAGTTTCTGTTGATTCAATAGCAATAGCCTATGCACTCCCAAACTTGGGGGGATTTTTTAATAAAAGGAGAAAATACATTTAAATTATCAGGTGTATTTTTTTTTTGTTTGATAAGGATACACAGCTTACCATGAGAACTCATCCCCTGATTTCTTTTTTGTTGGAATTAATTAGAACATATATTTTCATATTTATGAAGAAAAGAGCTTTAAAACTTCTTTTTAGAAATAAATATTTGTGTCAGGCATAAATTACTTACTTTTTGATTTGATGACTTCTTATTCCAATGGCTGAAAAATATGATTGAGGCAGTGTTAGATGGGTTGAAGAGAGGTACTTTAATTTAGATTTCAGTAGTATAAGAAAGAACTTTATTTTAAATTACAATGAAATAAAATTTAATTGCACATTTCACATCTTTCAATGTGTTTATATTTGAAGTGTCTGCAAAGTTTCTTCAAGACCAAAGTAATCATGTAAATGGGTATAATTTAATTTGCAGTCTATGGAGGTATAAATAATTCGTACATAGTGATCATATTAAATGATCACTGCATAAATTAAGGATTTGAAAATACCTTCCAACTACTTAGCACATTGGCAATAATAGATTTGTAACAGACAGAAGTTTAAAGTAAGCCTACATTTGATTGTTTTCAGACATGCTGTACAACACTCAGTGCAATAGCAGAGCTTTTTAAGAGGTGCTAATCACTGTGTATTTGATTTCACTAGTCTGTTTCACTTGGTTTCATTCGTTCTGAACCAACATGTTAAAAGTCTTAAAACCAAATAAAATCCTATTTATGCAACACTTTTTTTTTCTGTGTTTTTGTAATTGGATAGCTATAAAAATCTGTCCCTGCTAAAAGACATCATTTGTTCACAAGTTGTTCCTGTTGGTCTCTTGTTGCATTTTCCAAGTGGCAGTACATAAAAATGTGTTACATTAGCGCAGTTATGTATTTACAAAACGTGAAGTTTTGCATTCTGTGAACAGATGTTTGGCTACCACCAGACTGGTAGATCTGTTTAAGCAGCGCTTTTGCAAACATCAGAAGTGACTGTTCTGACACTCTGCTTCAGTCCATGAGGGGAGCATCTGAAATTACCTCATGTATTTACATGACCTTATTTCAGCTCTTCATGCCATAAATTAGGTCAGGAATCCCAGCTGCAGTGGGTTAAGTTTCTACATCATCATATATCAACACAAAAGGTAATCTCCAGGGCTGGTTTTTTTACCAGCAGGGAAGAAAAGACAGTAATTCTCAATTATGTGGCACCAGTGGAGAGGCAAAATGTACGTTTCTGGGAAAATGGTTAGCAATATATATTTTCACTGTAATAAAGACTGTGCTGGCATAGTTAGCGGTTTTGTGCCAATGTGTACAGTTATTTGAAATACGACTCTGACTTACGAAGAATGAAAAAGCTCTTCTTGGTCTCTGGTGGAAGAGATGACATTTCCTAATGTGTTAAATAATGCGTATCACGCACTTGAAAGCAGTGGATTAAACAAATACTTATGAATGATGTCTTATCTCTTGCCTGTGAACTCATCATTCAAACTCTGCCTTATCTGTTTATGAATTACATAAACCATGAACCCCAGCAGCCTTATATAAATTATAATTAAACAGATAGGATAATAGCAACAAAGTGTAAGTGAGGGCTGGGCTCCTGCTGCAAAATCTTGGACAAGATCAAGGTTCCCAGAACTCTTGGAAGGTTTTAAACTCCAGTATTTTGATTTGGCCTATCAGAGAGACATTTGCAGTCTCTAATGACACAGCATTGAACTGGCTTGAGAGCATCAAAGACAAAATGGACCTTCTTTCCCCAAAGGATTAATCTAGACTAGGCTGCCTGTGACACAGCTGAGAAATGTGGACCAAAACCATCTTGGGGCCATGACCTGTGCTACCTATGCATGGAGCATCACCATTGACTTTATTTCTGCAGTACTGCACACTGCATAGGAACTAAACTGTTTTCTTCTTGATCCAATGTTAGGTGCAATTAACTAGAGCATATGCAATGTGTAATTCCATTTTACAGCAACAACCCAGCTCACAGATACTACCTCGCAACTGACCCTGTGACAGGAGATTTGTACGTTTCCGACACGAACACACGCAGGATTTATCGACCCAAGTCGCTCACTGGTGCAAAAGACCTGACCAAAAATGCTGAGGTAATAGGAGGAACAGGGGAGCAGTGCCTGCCGTTTGATGAGGCAAGGTGTGGTGATGGAGGCAAGGCTGTGGAGGCAACTCTCATGAGCCCTAAAGGTAAAAAGAGTTCTCCCTCTGTACCTTTCAAAATAATACAAAAGTTCAGAGCTGGGGGCATGATCGTGTTTAATTACTGAATTCAATATTTGGCTCAAAAATTGGGGATTTGAGCAATTTTTTTCCAAGTAGAAAATCTATCATGGAAGAGAACTACAGGGGACTGATTTTTTTGAAATCAGTTAGGGTTGATTTTTTAGGAAGTATTTGGCTTGAGTGGTTTTTGAGCATTTTTAAACACTCTTTTAGATTATGTGTTCGGCAGGCAGCAGTGAAGATCTAAAATGACCATTGCTTTTGGTTCCACTTATCCCATGTTTAAGGTTAACTTAAAAGCTAGTCCCTTCCCAACACACAAAAGCAAATGAAATCAGCAAATGCAATCAACAGTAGTAGATTTCATGATGAATATTTGTTTGTTATGCAAAATACATTAACAAGCTGTATTATTACCTACTGCCTGAGACCAGATTTTCTGCCTGCAATTTCCACTAGATACATGCTACCTATACCCTTAGTTATGGATAATATATTCACTGCTAGTACAGCAAAAAGCCCTGATTCTTATTTGCTTCACTGAAGGAATAGCAATAGACAAGAATGGGTTAATCTACTTTGTTGATGGGACCATGATCAGAAAAGTGGATCAGAATGGAATAATATCGACTTTGCTTGGCTCCAACGACCTCACTTCAGCACGACCTCTAACTTGTGATACCAGCATGCACATCAGCCAGGTACTTTTCAGTTGCTGCTAATTTGGAAAGCTGAGCTGGGAATAGAAATTGAAATGCAGCTTTCGTGCCCCTTAAAATAAAACTGGGTGGAGTGCGTGATGGATATTTAACAGCAGGTTTGGGGGAGAAAGCAACTTGTTCCAAGGGTATGAATTGCACTGTATTCTCTGAGTTATAAATGTTGCCGGTTTCAATTTTTCTGCCCATAAAGTTCAGTTTGGTTTAGGACAGCAAAACTATCAGCAAAACATTAAGCGTGGTAGTAAATACTGGGAGAATGGCATATCTGTTAGAACTATCTTGGCATGCCGATGTTTTCTGAATTGCTGACATCCTTAGCCTACTAGAGTGAATGAAAGGATTTACACAGAACCCTTTTATTTTTCTGTTTGTCTTAAAAAGCTTGTCTAGGTAAGAAGGGACATGTCAGTAGTGGGGTGTTCAAAAAATGGAGTATAGTGTTTCATAATCCGGAAGGTAGTACGTTATTGTTGCTACTACAAGAATAAAAGATTAATACTGTTGACAAGTATTTAGACATTGATATCTGCTCTGTAGTTATTTATGCATTTGTGATACAGAAAAGTATTGCATTTATTGGAGGGGAAACTCAGCCTGTATTATAGTTTCAATGCAACTGGCTTTCTTTTCAAGAAAAAGGATGCCTGAATATTGTTCCCCTTGCCTTCCTGAAAAGCTTTAGTTTGCTGCTTGTATTCAAGCAAGTTCTTCAGTCATGATTGCTTACAGCAGGTGGAAAATATCCTTACAGCAGTGTCTAAAACTGAAGGTTAATTAATTCATTTAATCTGCACTGGTTAACTGTTTAACAAAACACTTCTCTTTGTTTAGGTTCGCCTGGAATGGCCTACAGACTTAGCTATCAACCCAATGGATAACTCCATTTATGTTTTGGATAACAACGTGGTTCTGCAGATCACTGAAAACCGTCAGGTCCGCATTGCTGCAGGGAGGCCGATGCACTGCCAGGTTCCAGGGGTGGAGTATGCGGTGGGTAAACACGCTGTTCAGACCACGCTGGAGTCAGCCACTGCCATTGCCGTGTCCTACAGCGGGGTACTTTACATTACAGAAACTGATGAAAAAAAGATTAATAGGATAAGACAGGTCACAACTGATGGAGAGATCTCTTTAGTTGCGGGAATACCCTCAGAGTGTGATTGCAAAAATGATGTTAACTGTGACTGTTACCAAAATGGAGATGGCTATGCTAAAGACGCCAAACTTAATGCCCCTTCCTCCTTAGCCGTGTCTCCAGATGGCACCCTGTATATCGCTGATCTGGGAAACATTAGGATACGGGCTGTGTCAAAGAACAAACCCTTAATGAATTCAATGAACTTCTATGAAGTTGCTTCTCCAACTGACCAAGAGCTTTATATCTTTGATGTCAATGGTACTCACCAGTACACTGTGAGTTTAGTCACCGGAGACTACCTGTACAATTTTAGCTACAGTAATGACAATGATATTACCGCAGTAACGGACAGCAATGGGAATACTCTTCGGATCAGGCGGGATCCCAACCGGATGCCAGTAAGAGTGGTCTCTCCCGATAACCAAGTCATCTGGCTGACCATAGGCACTAATGGATGTTTGAAAAGCATGACTGCACAAGGGCAGGAGCTGGTCTTATTTACCTACCACGGCAACAGTGGACTTCTGGCAACTAAAAGCGATGAGACTGGATGGACCACTTTTTTTGAGTAAGTACATAAAATAAAGTCAGATGCCTAATAGTTTTATTGAGTTCTACGGGACCATTTGAAATATTTCTGGATGAAGTAACTGTAAAGTTGACCCTTGATAACAAAAAGCACAGAAAGATACTTTTAGTTTCCCATGCTGTCTTCCTCTGTCTGACTTGTCTGACTTTTTCTGAACATTAGGTCTGAATAATTTTGAATTCATTATTTTGAACTTCAGTTTTATATATTGAAATAATAGTGAGACAACATTTCACTCTTGTCAAGAAATTTGTAACTCAGACAACCGTGGTTTTGTAGATTTGCATCAAAAACTAGATTTTCATCCCACTTGCTCATTAGATTGACATTGTTCTGCTGCAAATACTGACAAGAAATCTGTCTTCACTGCTCAATTTTTTCTTCTTTTCTTTTTTTTTTTTTTAAGTAAAAGCATTTCTGCGTGGTCTTTTATCCAAAAATAACATCTGGGTGGGTAGTAGAAGATTGTGTTTCACTGAGTGGCAAGTATGCAGGAAGGATCTCCTGTTCAGCACAGCAGGATTTCACACAGGTGGACCCAGTTGGAGGAAGCTTAGAAAAGAAATGTGGGCCATGGGGGGAAGTGTCGTTTCTGTAGGAATAAACTGAAAACACAGAAACCACCAGCACCATGTCATGTACAGGTGCAAGCACAACAGCAAGAGGTATAACTGGAACAGTAGGACTTGTAATTTTACCAACCTCAGAAAAAATCTTTTCAGTGAATTGCTTTAGCCTGTGTTACACTCATTAAGTCATCAATGCCTGTTCATAACAGACAGATTAGCAAAGCGATTTACAGAATCCTCAAGTATATTGACTAAGGAAGATCATGACAATTTATAGATAAACTAGTAGAACCAGAGAATTGACATACAGGTTTTATAGGCAACTTCATCTCCAAATGATCTGAACTGTCAACTGATAAGCTAAGCAAAACGTAACAAAAACGCAGCTTAAAACAGAAACCATTATTTCAAAAAAGATCAATGTAGAATGAACACAGATTTTTTTTCAGTTGTCTCTGCCAGCTGGAAAAATATGTGTATTTTTAACTCACATTTTAATTTTCATCACATGAAAGACATGATGAGGTTGGGTAAAAAGGTGTCTATGAAGGAGTGGCAGATACAGTGTTAGTATGATAAGTAGAACTGTTAAGAGGGCCTCTAGCTGAGCTATTCAGGTTTCCAAAGGGCATCATGAAAATCCAGTAAGTCCCTCTTCTTTTTTTTTTTTTTTCCCCCTCTTCTTTTCTCATATCTTTATGATGAAATGCAGTAGCAACTGCTGCCAAGGTCAGGGCCTAAAAAAAAGCTTTCAATTTAACACACATGATAAAGAAAATAAAGTGCCAGTGTCAGGCAGTGGCAGCAAAGCCAAACATCTGTGTTCTGAGATAACTTCATATTTCTGTCAGTGTACATTTGGCTGAGGCAGTGTGCAGGAGGACTCTGAGCCACCTGTATGTACTCTCCAGCCTTTACAGATGCCCATCAGAGACACAAGAGCAGCAGGTGCTGCTTCACTGCATATTGTGTCCTGAAGTGGAGACAGGGCTAGAAATGCTGATCCCTAACAAAGACAGCAGGTGGGATGGTACTGCTGCCAGTTTTAAGGTATTCTTACAATAATCTGTAAATTGGCAGGGCTTTGGTAGCAGGCACCTTCCCAAAGCATTAGCACACATCTGTAATATTTAATTGTGCTTTGGTGCATCCACTGTGTATCTTTTTAGGTCCTGCCAAGATGACACAGAAGCACAGCAAGGGTACACAGAGAAATGAGAAAGTGTTCTATGGGGAGGGCAAGTGTTCTCCTTCTCATGAGTTAGCCCTGTCCTGTATGCTGAGAGACCAAAGCACAGCTTCAGGTGGGCTGGGAATAGCCATCCATTTCCACAGAGAGTAAATTCAGTGCTTAACTGTGACAGACACAGGCACTTGTTTCCAATAGGCAAGTTGGGCAAGACAGTCAGTTTGGGGGACAGTGAAGGCCCGTACAGAAATTAAGGCATCTGCTGGGTACAGCAGGCACTCTAAATCAAGCTGGCATTCATACTGGCTAATTGAGGACCTAGAGTTTTAATCAGGGCAGTAATTTCTCACCATGTTGTCTGTAGTTTTTGTGTAGCCTGCTGTGTGTGCCACAGTAGCTGGTGGCTCCTGAATGTATCTTAATGGCGTCTGCGTGATCACAAAAAAGTGGATATTATATTCACTATTCAGTGGATGATAGGTCTGTATTTTTCATCACAGGGAGAATTTAGGGTACTGTGTGTCAGGAAGTACACAGCTATTTCCTGAGTCTGTAAATAGCCATCTTTCACACCTGATCTGCTTTCATGCAGACTTTCTGGTCTGAGTTAGGGTATGTCCAGCTGGCTTACAGAGTACCCAAAGGGCAGGCTATTCCCCTCAGTAAGTATTAGTATTATTTCCAAGCTGCTGCTTATGCACTTCCTAAACAATTATCTCCAACCAATGTCTCGTTAGAATTCCCAAGCTGAAGTAATTATGGAAAAAGCTAGGCAATTTCACTCTCCCCAAATTTGCAAGTGTATGAGGCTTTTGCAGAAGCAAAGATATTTATCTCCTCCCTGTAGCCATGGTGAAGCAGTAATCTGTTTAATTGCAACAAGGAAGATTCAGATTAGACATTTGGAGGAACTTCACGGTGAAGATTTTGGAGCCCTGGAGCAGACAACAGTGATAGTGACCCCTTGCCCTTCATAGACTGTCTTTAAAAACAGATCAGACATCTTTCAGGACCAATGCAGGAAGAACAGATCCTGCCCTGGGGTAGAGGTTGGACTGCATGACCTCTCAAGGTCCCTTCCAGTAATGTTTTCTATGATGCTTTGTACAAGTTAATACCAAAAATAAAAAATTGTACTGATTATGTAAAGCTACATGGAATAAGGGGGGGAGGGGGAAAGGCATTATGTTTTTCTTGCCAAAACAGCATTCTTAAAAACATCCATCAGTCATCGTAGCTTCTTTTGACCATAAAATCCCTATACACCAAATATATATGTCTGTGTATTTCCCTTTTGAAGAAGAAAATAGTTGTGAACACAACTCTTTTGTCATTTTTTATTCTAAGAGCAAGTATTATTGTGACTTTTTGGTGCTGATGGTTTGTAACATTAAATCTGACAACACTGGGTTTCGAGAGGTTTCTGCTACTATTGCCAACATAGATGGAAACCATGAATTATCATAGAAGAGTTTGTATGGGGATGACATGATGTACAAGTGTGTATCTCTGTCAGCTTCTGCATATTCATGTTTATAGGTAGTATGGGCTAAAACATTCTTAGGTGAAGTGTTTTCTGTTGAAAAAAATGAAGCCTTGTTAAAATGGAAAGGTTTCCCTCAAACATCAAGTGAGGAATAAGAAATTACGAAAATAAATCATTCTGACTTCCTTGTTCTATTTTAGCAATAGCAAAATATTTCAACTTCATTTCTGGATGCTTTTTTTTTTTAATATCACCCTTTATTCATGTATTTTATTTATTATTCAAATTCTCAAAATATTTTGAGAAAAGGATAGGATTTATATTCTGGGGTAAATTCAGACTTTTTTCCCCACTCACAGTTAAAACTGTTCAACTGTTTGAATGTCCAATGGACTAGAAGTGCCTTTTGTCAACTAGCTTTGAGTATAGCTGGGTTGTTTCACATTTTGGTTGTCACACATCTGTTTAAATGGCTGAAGATACATGGAGGAAAAACACTGTGGGTTTAGTAACAATAAGTTCAGCCTTTGGAGCAACTCAGGAGTAGCTTTTTTAACTGTTCTCCTGTGCAAATCTGGTTGTATAAGTGGAGCATGGATCCAAAGAACTTACATAATTTCAGCTGAGTTCTCAGTGGTTTGAGAACAGGTTTATGAAAATGATTCAATCTTTCTTTTTTCCTTTTTCAGAACTTTTCAGTGCAAAGGGGAAATATTTGCAAAAACATTGCATCCCAAAAATTGGCAATCACTGCTCTGGCACATACTATAGCATTTGGTCTTGTTTCTTTTTGTGGCTTTTTTCCACAGTTTAAATCACGCTAATATCAGAGCCAAAAGAAATTTACTTTTTTATTTATTTTAGCCTGGACACTAATTAATCTATAGTTTATTTTATTTAGTCTCCTCTTTCCATGAAGAAGGGAAGGACTGACACACAAGAAATATTTTTTTACATTCTTTTTGGTTTTTACAGTGAAATTGTATGTACTAGCTTGAATTACTTAGGATATCATATATGTATATATATAAAATCTGTTTTCTTTGTTTGTTTACAGACTTCGGGGATTTTCAATATTTTTATGGCAAAATGGATTTATAAATTTCTATTTTGTTAAGGGCTATAGTGTGCTGATCAAAACTGACAGCTTATTTTTCAAGAATGTATACTTTTGTAAAGCACTGTTACTCAAATTCATAGTAGCTGTTATCTCTTTTCAGATGTACAAAAACTTACTGAATAAAAATTATATTAACAGTGCATTTACAAAAATGATTGAAAATGCATGCATACTAAAAAACCAATGGAGCCATATGAAGCTAAAAGTTGCCCAGATTAGGTTTTATAATGAAATTACAATATTGAACAAGGTATAAAAGTAATCAGCCTAATCAAATTCTCTTACAAAATTGCGAGATATCTGAGCTGGAAACTATTAACTATAACTGCATATTATGTATGCATAATATGAACATTTAAATAGATAAATCTTAAAAGTTAAACTAATTATCTGCATATTAGCATTTGGAAGTGACACTTCCTAGCTAGCCTACATGACATTATTTCCGTGCACCAGTTTCCATTCTGAGTTTACATACAGATCGCTATGCCAAGTGCACAAAAAGAGCATTTTCTCTGGACCTAAGTTTTTGAAGTATCACAAGCAAACGCCTAAAAAGCCTTGCAGGTACCCCTGTGCAATCGCCCAGCCCCCAGGCTGGGTCTCCATGAAAGCCCTGGCATTCCAGCAGTTGCCAGCCAGGCAGCCGTGCCAGCCTGCGGCTGCTGTGTGCTCCTTAGGTAGCTCGAGGAACTGGCAGAGGCTGCTGTGCGAGGGCCAATCCCTCCAGGAGCAGCAGCCAGCCGCCGTGGCTGCCCGGGCAGAGCTGCCGGGGCGGGGCTGCGCTCCGTGTGCGCATGGAGCACTCGGCGCTGTGCCCATCCGCACGGGCACCGAGCACTGCCCGACTGCTGCCTTGGAACAAATCGGGTCAGCCCAGTGCTGGCCGTCTGGCCTCTGTCCCTCTGCAGTCACAGCCCAGGTGCTTCTGCAGGCTCCTCCATAGAAAGACAATTGTTCCTCCACCACACAAGCTCTCCTGGAAGATTCATGCATGTGCTCTCCTAGACATGAAGTAATCCCAGTAGCCACTGTTCCTTATCTCTTTTCAGCTTTCTCTCATTTTTCTTCCTCTTCTTTTAGAAGCAGTATCAGCAGACAGAGGTCTGATCCAGACTAAGATGGCTCCTCCTCTCTGGAAATCCACTGCCTTTCTTCCATTACTCTACTTTGCTTTCCAGACCTCCTATTATGTTTCCTTACTTTCTTACCTTGTATCTTGGTACTTCCCACATCTCCCATTATTTCCCTAAGGTGTGTTTGATTTCCCTGCTTTTTCCTTTCCTAGCGGTGAATTTCTTCACAATCCCCTCTCGTATCTCTTGACAATCCATGCAATGTTTCCCCCAACACTTCATGCCCTGAGCTCATCTGTCTTCTCCTTCCCCTCCTCTCTCCCACTCAGTCCTTGTCTTCAAGGCAATGCAACAGGAAGCAAAGAGAGTGACATTAGCAGGCACAGCTCTTACAAGTTTACTTTGCTCCCACCATTAAATTAACGAGCTTTCCAGCTATTCTGGAAAGGTGGTGAAATCATGCAGAATGTGAAATCTTTACAGTAATTTATGGACTCTAGAGAATTGCAAGCAAAAATCTATTTTCACTGTTTGCTGCAGAGTTTGCGTATTACGCTTTTATTTGCAATGCATTCAGTGCTGTGGTTTCCCTAAAACTCTGTGATACAGAGTCAGATATTGCCTCTGGCTTGGACTTGTTTAGTTTCCCCAAGTACCAGGCACATCATCTGTGACTGTCAACAGTTGGCAACAGAGAATAGATTATGTTTTGCAGTTTTTCTTCTGCTTCATCTTAATACATTGCTTGTGGAGTCTGACTTGGAAATACTGAAATTTGGCTATGGAAAAGTCTATGGAACTTATGCTGAAAAACAAGTATTTAATTTGATCAGATGAAAATTATACCCTAATAGTAGTGTCAATTCAGTTGTACTTTTACTGTATATTAAGAGGTTCAAAATCCAGTTTTCATAATTAACATTTCTGGACCATTTCCTGTAACATTTGTTGGGGGGTATTTTCATGTAACATCTCTGTTTCTATTTGTGTTGATTTTTCTATCCCATTTATGTTTCAGTAGTATGAATATCTAAAAATGCCTAGTCTTCTTTTTTCTTGTAGTTTTGGGGCTTTCATTCTAATACAATTCTGTTTTCTTACTAATACCAGAAACTTTGTACAAAATTGTAATCTGGATTTTTTATCACTACTGAACAACCTTATCTGAATGTCCTGGGTATCATAGTGCTTTTTAGGTATTTTTATCCTTTTACTATCAACAACCTTTGGTGCCTGCTGCTTTTACTGCTGCTGCTTCTTGCTTCATCGGTGTAAAATGTAGTGGCTATAAAATAATTAATCATATTCATTCAAGCACTTTTGTTTAGCCAATTATCATGTTCTTGCATTGACTTTTGTGGAATCACATGAGCCCTTGATTGCAAACTGTGATTTACAAGTGCAGTGTCTTTAACCTTCCCATACTATATATACTCAAGCAACAAAAGACATATTCTCTTCATTCTTAATTGTTTCTGAACTGTCTTTCTGGGAATATTTTTGAGATATCCAGTCCTCGCATAAGTGCCTCGGTATCCACATTGCCTGGCACAACACAGCATGCAATACATATATTTCTCTCTTAAAGCCTATTTGCTTCTCCTCCTCTCACCATGACACAAATTGAAGATCTAGTAGCCAAAACCCTCTCTCACATCTTCGTGTAGACCCATGGAAGCAAGGCTGGCCAAAAGGCAGTTAAAACTCTTCCTCTCTATTCAAACAAGCTAAGTACACCCCCCTACCCAAAGAGAACTTGTAGGGAAAAATATCAAGCTGACATATTTAATTTGGGGTTTTTTTAATTTTCCACTGAGTACATCAACACTACACAAGTATGTAACCATGTTTCATGCAACATGCAGTTTCTGAGAAGAATTTCATGGTGGCTGTGCTTGGTGACAGGACTTACTATGTGTCTTCTTAAGATAAATCATTCAATACATTTTTTAAACTTCTGTCTTCAACTTTAAAGAACAGAGGTTATGTCTTATAGTTTTCTAAACCAGAACTGTAACTCAGCTTTACAGTAGACATCATAATACAACATGTTATGTTATTTCGTCTTGTAAGACTTGTGCTAACACTGGAGCACAAACTTGCTCTTTCAAACTCATCCTGCTTAATAAAAAACCAGCCATGTTAAAAATAATCCATTAATATATAACATTAGATACCAATGTGAAATTTTTTAGAGAACTGCAGTGTGTCCTGTAATTGCCCTGATAGCAGTAGTATGTCTCATCTAGTAGACATTTACCCATTTCTTCATTCTTGAATGTTACTGTTTCTTCTCCTTAGAACTAGGCTAATGTTGGAACCCTGAATTCTGAGAATTTTAATCTTTCAGTGCTGACAAGCAATGAACTTCAAAAGCACACTACATTTGACCTTAGGCTTCCTAGATTATGTAATAGCACTGAGGTTGTTGCTGTGTAATTAAAGTTATGTCACTGGGTAGAATATGTAGAAATGTAGAATTTAGGTTTATGGAATGTAGTAGTATAATTGTAACAATATGGAGGATTTTGGGTGTGGGTTTCTTACTTCTTCTTCCTTCTTTCTTCTTCACAAATCTGGGTTTTCTGGTATTGGTTCAAAAAATCCACAGTGCGGGACATGAATAGTTAGTTATTGAATTATAAATACAAACACATTACTTGGCAATTCTTAACTGGTAAATTAGGCCTTAAATAACCTTGGAAACTTGGGGCCATTTTCACCTTGTTAACTTAGAAGGCAGCCTCTGTGTAGCTATCTTATAGATAAGATATAATAAACATCTAAGACCGAAGAAAAAAATGGCATCTCCTGCTTTCCAATTCGAACTCTGAGTAAAATGGACTCACGAAAACAAGAAACAAAATAAACGCAGAAAACCAATAGGCTAAGTAATAAAAGCAGACCTGAGAAGCCATTGAATAGGTAAGCTCACCCTGCTTCACACTCACTTCCCAGGGAACCTGGTGTGGTGAGGGTGGATGGACAACTCAGGACCCCATGTGAAAAGGCTATTCTCTGCTTTCAGCCATGCTGTATTCAAACATATTTTCAAGCCCCATCAAGAGATTTGGTCTTCCTTGATGTCCCCAGTGAGGCCAGACTGATCAGCTCTCTAGGAAGCCTACAAGGCACATGCAGTTTAAAGTCTTACCTTTGGAGTCTCCTCCAAAGAAGGGAAAGTCACTTCTGAAGCCTGCATTGATTGGGAGTGACTTGTGCTCCGAAGGAAAAAGGTTGTTACTCTAAATTAACCACAGAACCTGAATCTAGCAATTATTGCTTATTGCCTTGGTATTCCACTGTCCTAAAAGAAAAAAAAATACACCCATATAATTTTGTTTTCCTGTTACTAAATTTGCTTTTCAAACATAATGTAATTTAATAAGTTGATTTGTCCCCTTTCTGTGACCCTGTAAAAACAGCTTCATGGAGTTTTTACCTTTCAAAATAAAAATAAAATAAAATAAAATAATTTAATTAAATAAAATTCCCACCCTACCACCAAATAAGAATTAAGGGGGAAAAAGTAACATTACAGCTTATTCTGTGAGCAAAGTATCTGGCCAAACAGACCAGCCTTATGACCTTTTTTCACTAAAGGCCTGTACACTCAGCTCTGACAGTGTAAGCAGACTTACAGCAAGGAACAACCTGTCACACAAAGTGTATATACACCAACATTTCTTTTATTTGAAAGGCCATACTCTGGTATTTATATCAACAAGGCACACAGTTTATTTGTGCAGTAATAGATGAGCTAAGAAGGTGGGGGAGGTGACACACAGACAAGGCAAGCAGCCCGGAGGAGCCCTGAGGTTAAAGACACTGTGTGCAGGAAGCTGCCCGCTGGCGCGCCCTGGCGAATCCAGAATCCGTCCTGTGTGCACCCCACAGGGCTCGGGGGCAGTGAATTCCCATTACAGGGAAGTTGAAAACTGAGGGATGAGTGTTGAGGTCTTGTAGATAACAGCCTAGCTACCGTAATTTTGTCTCATCTTCATAAGAATGAGCCCCCTTGAATTGCTCCTGAATTGGCTGCACTCAGTTCAAAAGAGTGTGAGCTGCTGAGGCACACCCCCAGCCCTGCGAAGCTGCTCCATCCCCAAAAATGCCTCTCATGTAATCCACACTGCCTCCATCCCGCTGCTCCCAGTGCACCCCTTCCTCAGGCACAGACACTGGAGTTGTTCTTCCTGCTCTTCAGAAAGCACCGTCATCATTAACGCTGTTTATTTGCGCAAGTTTGTGTGCATGTAGGGAGCGTGTCAGATATGGGAGGTGTGAGAGAGTCCTTGGTTTTGTGGCTCCACCATGGCAGGTGTTCGCTGCAGCCATCAGCACAGCATGGAGGACTGCAGTACCGTACAGCAGGGAATGAGAAGTTTAGCAGTATTCTGGCAAAAAGTAAAGCATCCCCAGCATGCTAAATTCATGTGTTGCTTCTTTCTCTGCAAAGCACCACTCCCCCAAAATACCTGGTTCCAAATACCTGGAAGTCATTTTGGATTGGGATGTGAAGGTGGTCAGTCTTACGCAGCACAAGCACTGGACTCAAGCTTGTTTGGCTGGCTGTGCAGCGAAGTGGAAAATGAGTATCAAAACCTTCTCCGTATGGAAGTGAAAGAGCTATCATGGGAAGAGGTGTTGATTCATTTCTTTGAGCTCCCTTTCCAACAGACACATTTCCTGCAGTGATTCTCGTTTAGAGTGTGCCTGTTGTTTTGCAGATGAGTTATGGCTGTCAAGAAAGGCCTATTTAAGTGAATTGTTCACATCTAGTGTGCTGAATGCCAGTTTACAAAAAAAGACTGAAAACTGTCCTTTTAACATTATGACAAAATAAACACACCAAACAAAAAAAGCCTCAAGAGCTGCAGTTATAACAGGATAAGGTGAAAGGAGAAATTGTCAATCACTTTCCAGCTGAGGAAATCTCTTCATTAAACCTGGACTGAAAAATTCGTCCTGACCATGTTGCTAAGATAAAAGACCATTACCTGAATTATTTAACCAGCTGTGCAAACAGTTGCATAAGACTTCCCCAGATGAAAACAGGGTAAAGACCCTTTCCCCATGGAAAAGCCATCAGATAAAGGAACAGGAAAAGCTTGAGTTGTCTGACAGTTGATTGGACAGGACAGAGAAATGTGGCTGATACTAATACTTTTAATGACCTTTTAACTTCTGTGGTTTTGTGAGTTTGCATTTTCTGCCCAAATTCCATTAAAAAACAAGTAGGCATATAAATTTCTGTCCAGAATTTGGATTCTGGCTGTAGTTTAATTTAGCTCTTTCCTAGAATCACTTCCGGACCTATTTTCTGTAATTCCTGTTTGTCCACTTTTTTCTCTGAGCTAGGCACAACAGAAGGGAAAAGGAAAATAAAAAAGGGAAAGGTGAAAGGAAAAAGGAGAGGGGGGAGGGGAAAGGAATAAAGCAGAAAAGAAAGGGAAAAGAAAGGCAGATTTCTTTTTTCATTTATTTAGAATTCTGTAAGACTGAAAAGAATATTGGGGTTTTTTTCATAAAATCATAGAATAAGAGTTGGAAGAGACTCACAGGGATCATCAATGTCCAGCTCCTGGCCCTGGCCCTGCAGCAGAACAGCCCGAAGAGTCACACCATGTGCCTGAGAGTGTTGTCCAAACACTTCTTGAATTCTGTCAGGCTTGGTGCTGTGACCACTTCCCTGTTGGGAACAAGCTCCCTGGGGAGCCTGTTCCAGTGCCCAACCACCCTCTGGGTGAAGAACCTTCTCCAACACAAACCATATCCAACATAAACCTCCCCTGACACAGCTTCAGGCCATTCCCTCAGGTCCTGTCACTGGTCACCACAGAGAAGAGATCAGTGCCCTACCCTGCACTGTCCCTCACGAGGATGTTGAAGACCACAGTGAGGTCTCCCCTCAGTCTCCTCTTTTCCAGGCTGAACAGACCAAGTGACCTCAGCTGCTCCTCATACAGCTTCCCCTCAAGGCCCTTCTCCATCATCGTGTCCCTCCCTTGGATGCTCTGCTTTATATCCTTCTTACATTGTGGTGCCCAAAACTGCCCTCAGCACTCGAGCTGAGGCTGCCCCAGTGCAGAGCAGAGCAGGACAATCCCCTCCCTTGCCTGGCTGGCAATGCTGTGCCTGATGCCCCCCAGCATACAGGTGACCCTCCTGGCTGCATTTTTTCTCATGCTTAACAATATTCCAGATAAGAAAAAAAGATAAATGCTATCACTTTTTAGAAAATAATAAAATAAAAAATTTTTAAATCCACTTGTCATAATTTAAAAGCTACTAATATATATCAAATTGTCATTTGCTTTCTTCTTGTTCAGCAAAAAAAAATATTAGGAATACATACTGCCATATTCTTTATTGATTGGTATTTTTCTAAAAAAAAAAATTGTTATATCTCCAAAGCAGGTCATAGTTTTATATTTCAGGTTTCCCAATATAATTGTACTGTGAATTCACAAGCAAGATGCTAAACCTTTTAAGATACAAATACAAGTATACTGTGTGGAAATAAAGGAATAAATGCAAGTTATAAATGAGAAGTTATGGATCCACTGAATTGTGTATTTCAATCAGACTAAGTAAGAAATGGGAAAAAAAAGAGAAATAATTTCTGTCCATGCATCTGCAGATTATTTTCACCTTTTTTATTCTTAGCAGGCTCGTTCAGTCCCTCTTCAGACATATAAAAAGCAAAACTGCATATCAAAATGAAAGTAACGTAGAAATGGAGTAAAGGAAAAAATAGCAAATTTCATTACGTTCAAGTTGAAAGTTTTCTTTCTTTCAACAACCCACATAATGGTTAAAGGTGGCCAGAACTAGAGCTTCCATTAAGTTGCCATGACAAATTTTAAACCAGTGAGGGACAGGAGAGCTCCCTACAGGTGATGAAATGATAATAAAAGTGATGGTATGTAAACTATGAGCTTCTTTCCTTTTGATTGGCAAGATAACCACTTTGATACTGGTTGAGCATGCAATGAAAGTGCTACTGGAGTGACTTTTCTTTACTGTAGTTTTCCAACTTTGAATTCGCTATTTGGGAGGGACTAAACCTGCAGTGTGCTACGGAGGCGGAATACCAGTGAAAGAATGTATTTGGAAACCAAAATACTTTCATGTTAAAGACAATGGTCCTCTATGTAAATGTAGCTTAAATGGCCTCGACAAGCCAAGGGAGACACTTCATTGCCAGGTTAGGGCAGATTTTTCAGCATGTTGTCAACATGGTATGCACCTAAAACAACCACACGCTGCACTCCCGAACGTCAACCTTGAACCTTCTGTTCTCACCTGCCAAGAAGCAGCACTCTGGTATAAAATGCTTCCCATTAATAGTTTGAAACAAGTAGGGTAATGTTCCATAAATCTTTTAGCCACTCTTGGTAATTTGAGATGCATAGAGGAAATACCTGATGTGAGTTGAGTGAAAGTCTAACAGTACTTTTCTTTCTACTGTCAAAATTATACATATCTATATTATGAAATGCATTCATGCTTCATTTCTCTATTACAGTATCCCAACTAATAGTATAATCTGTAACCAGTCTTAAATACTTAATATGCATTTGGACCGTATGTCTTGTTATTTGAAATGTGCTGGAACTGGTGTGCCTTGCTCTTCAACCTGACATGTTTACAACAGAAAAAAAAAAAAAGCACAGAATTTATTTTGTTAAGGGATTATGCTGCAGCAGTCTGTGGAAAAACAGTATCAGTCATAACTTAGCAATTTGCTTTAGGTGAAGCCTTTACTATACACTTTATTTCTACAGCTCCCTATTCTACATTGAAATAACTTCTGATATAAAACATTAATAATGCTCTGCAAGTTGGGGTTGAGCTAAATGTGCTACAGACTAAGATAAAATGCACTTGAGAAACAAGTCAAAAATAAAGAAAGTAGGACATTTCCATCTGTGGCAAGGCTTACCAGGAAGTTATTACTGTAAAGTGAAGTGTCCTACATAGCCTAGAACAGAAAATGGTCTGGGAAGGCATGTAATTAAAACTGAAGGAGATGAACAATGGAAGAGAGACTTCCAGCAGGTGAAGAGCAGAAGGTCAAGAATCTGGGAAGCTGATAATCATTATCTCTGAGAAATTCTCACTGCAGAAGTGGAAAACTATCTGGCAGTGGCAGCTCATCCTAAAGAAGAAAAAGGATTTGATCTAAGGGGAACTTCAGCTAGCGGTGGTGGCAGCTGCCTTCGTAGTTATTGATCAAATATGAAGATTGTTACGTTAATGCAAGCAGAAATGAGCTGAGGGGATTAATGTACACAAGGGCACGTCCAGGGAGCAAGTTTCTGGTTTAGAGTTTTGAGAAGTTTATGTGAAACTCACTCTTGAGGAATTGAAGGTTGGTTGAATGGCTTTGCTGTGGAGCCTGGAAAAGGAGAAAGATCAGAGGGCTCCATGGTAACACGTGTGCCCGAGCTTGTGTTTGGATGAAAAGATCAAAGAGGCTGTGAAATGCCAAATATAGGCGCTCGCCCTCTAGACTTCAGATCTCATTCCTTTTAGGGCAATTTCAATATTAGAACACTAGGCAGATAAAAAGAAATCTCCCAGTCTAAAACTGACAATCTTGGATGAATAAATTCACCTTGGCAGCAGAATGCAAGGATATTTGAATGTAATAAGAAAAATGGCTGCAGAATGCCCAAAGGTATGAGTGATGTTGCTATGCTGTGCATTGATAAGGCTTTGATTGTGGGCAAGAAGATAGCAAGTATAAAGTAAGTTTAGTATTCGATGTACAGTGAACAAAATGAAGGACACACATTGCAATCTGTCATAAAATGGAATATGTAGTGAATTGTAGAAAGGCCTATTTCCCCTTTTTCTTTTTGTTCCTGGTTATAAAAGTGTGAGAAATCCTATTCTTAGCTTTCACGTCTCTGTCACATTTTCTTCTTGCACTAGGATGCCTGAACCAAGCAATCATGGCTTTTAAGATTCTTTCAGCTTTAAAGTCATGTTTTTAAGAACATGAATGTGCAGCATGATTTCTTGCTGGTCTTTGAACTCTCCCCCACTTTAATAATATTAACTGCTTATCTCAGGCTCATGAAGTGCTTTCCCATATTTGTGAAAGGTGAGACCAGTTCAAGAACTGTAGGCACAGTTGAAAAGTAATAATATGGAAGCAAGAATGCATAAAAGAAGGATAGCACAGTTCAGTGCTGCATCCTGCACTGAAGCCACACGCTGCACTGAATACTACTGATGTGTAGCATTTTCCAGCTCAGGTGGTATACTGAGAAATATGGTAATTAGTTTCTTTCAGATACTGTGATTAGAAGGGTAAAAAGTTTTTAAAGGGAAATCTTATCTTCTGTGCCTTTAGTAAGCATTGTTTGGAATAAAGACCAGTACTTGGCTACTGGAATCAAAGGATGAAGTAATTCCCAACAAAGTCATTTGATACCATTTTCAAACATAAAGCAGAAAATATAAAAGGACACTAATTGGACAATATATGCTCCCCAGGGAGTTGCAAAGGGAAGTTGTGCATGAAAATAAAATAAGTTCTTGGAACTGAGGAATGAGACTGAAGGTCATGAATAGGCTAGCAGTGACATTCATGCACAAGGAACTTCAGTATGTTTGTTTTGGTCTCCCACATAAATGGAGTATCTCAGCTTGCCAAGTCCAGTATGTGAAAAAGAACCACAATTAGGGACAGAAACACACTGGAAAAAACCCCATTATCTTGAAATGTACTTAACTTCAAAAAATAAGTTTCCCCACTTGACTTCCCTGGCTTGCAGTATGGTTTCTGATTTTTAAACATTCTTTTCTCTTGCCTGTTGCTAAGTGAAAGTCTTACATAAACAAGGGAAATCAACTGTGCTAAAAGGATGGAAATGACCGTATGCAAAAAGCTGTCAGATCTACAGAGTAAGCAAACTGGAAGAAAACGTTTCTTAACTTAATCCTTTCAGTTACAGCAATGCTGTGCAGTACTCATGCTGTTCAGAGAAAGTTAGTGTGTTGTGGGTTACAGCTGTTAGGATTAATTCACTCCATTTAAGAAAAAGAGTTTCTGTAGCCTCAGTGATATGCTTGGGGCTTTTGGGGGGCTTTTTTTGGTTTTGCTTTTCTTTTCCAGTAGGAGCAATTTTGATGATAATTATCAGCATGAAATGTCTAGCACACTGTGAGGACCTGCAGGGTCATGTTCTAGTTACTTTAAGAGACTAAGGCAGGCATTCTTCAGCTTCTCACTACATGGTCACAGGAGAGGGGTAGAAAACTCCTGAGAGCAAACAGGTCATACATGGGCATGGAATCATCCTTCGGATGCTTGTTTCTCTCTGTTGCAGCTACAGATGGGCTATACTTCAAAACAAGGAGCTTCAGCAGAACACCTAGGCTGACAAATCAAGACTGTAGTACTGGAAGAGTTAATCTTAAAGACAAGTTCTATGACCACAAGCTCACACAGTGCTTTACCTCTCTCTATACTGTGACCAAAATACATGTTTGGATGTGAGCATGGTCTCTGGTCATGTACCAACAGGGTATACCTAACAGCATAAGAAAAGAGATGGTCTAAATGTCATAGATCTACTTCAATTACAGAAATTCTATCTATCTATTCATATTAAGTGGATATATAGCTGTTGGTTTAAATAAATGTCAGTAGACACAGAAAAAAAATCTCATGGTTTGTGTCACAATTCTCAAACTATGATCCGCAGGCAGTTAACAAGTTAGAAATGCTAGCTGTTCTGGTTTCCAGCTACAAGCAGCTTAAGTAGATTAAATATTACCCCAGATTCTGTCTCATAGCAATACAAAGGACATTAAGCACTCAGGAGGACAGGTGTTCTGCATAATCGTTGAATAGGAAAGGCCCAAAAGACACTCTTATTAAGATACCCTTTTTTCAAAAATTTTGAGGATTCCTACAATAACAGCAAAATCTAGTCCAGTAATAGGGAGTGAGTACAGAATGCTACAGAATTTAGCACCAAAAAATATGCTTCCTTTGAAATGGTGAATTAGATGTGCAGCAGGATCTGGTCACACTTCAAAGAATAATATGCAGAGCTGAAGATCCATCTGTTTGCTCTTGCTATCACCATTGAGGCTGCTGTATGTTAAGCAGTCTTTTGAGTACTTCAAAGCATGTTTGAAGTCTTTGCTATGCCTATCCCATGCACACAAAAAAAAGCAAAAGTGCCTTAACAATATGAGTAGCTGGTATTTTTGTTCATTTTACTTGTAAGTGAAAACAATTTGTTCCTGCTATGTATCATTTCTGGACGTTTGTTTTTTTTTTTTTAGCTACGATAGCGAGGGCCGTCTAACAAACGTTACATTCCCAACTGGAGTCGTCACTAACCTTCATGGGGAAATGGAAAGGGCCATTACAGTGGACATTGAGTCATCCAGCAGAGAGGAAGATGTCAGCATCACTTCCAACTTATCATCAATTGATTCTTTCTATACCATGGTCCAAGGTACTGTAAACAAAAGATTTCTCAGCAGATACCAGCCTGAAAATTGTTTTCTTGTGGTACAAGCAAATAGAAGTGAAACTTTAGGGGCATAGCATTTGGAGGAAGAGGTGATACATACACATTTTTACACCTACATAGAAGCAACTGTTCAGGGAAAGCAGTACTTGCAGCAAATATAGAATTAAGTAAGTTTTCTAACCAAATAGCTTTTGTAAGCAGCCATGGGAAGTAAAATACTTACGTTGTATTAAAAAGGAATGTTGGCAAGAAGATATGGATTAGGATCAGAAATAGTATGAAGTGATATTTTAGCTTAAAAATAGCATGCAATACCCCAGCAACCACATCCTTGCAAAAGTGAGTAGTCATAGTATGCTTAGGATTAGGCCAAAAATGCCTAATGAAACAGCAGAGAATGTGTTTTGTGCCCGTCCAAAGAATATACTGTGAGGATGAGACTTTCTTAAGTGTTTAAGTAACTTTGATGATGGGTCCTAAAGGCATTTTTGTTCCTTTGAGATACATTTATTCTTAACAATCTCACCCTGGCTCTTTATTACCATTGAGTCAGTTATATGAAGTCAAGATGCACAGATTGCATAGATATGTGTCCAGTACAAAGACAGAGTCTTAACCCGTGTAGGGGTTACCTGTAGCCCGTGTAGGTAACCTGTAATTCTCTTCTTGGCCTTTTCAGATCAGTTAAGAAATAGCTACCAGATTGGTTATGATGGCTCACTGAGAATCCTGTACGCCAGCGGCCTGGACTCACACTACCAGACAGAACCACATGTCTTGGCTGGCACTGCCAACCCAACCATGGCAAAGAGAAACATGACCCTCCCAGGGGAGAACGGGCAGAACCTGGTGGAGTGGCGATTCCGGAAAGAGCAAGCCCAAGGAAAAGTCAATGTCTTTGGCCGAAAGCTTAGGGTAAGCACAAGCATGCGTGGTATCTACTGCATTCTCATTAAGGAATGAGGAAATGTAAATACCTTCCTGTAGGTATTGCCATCCAACAGCCACAGAATATTTACTGTAGACAAGCTGACTGTAGATCTGGAAGGACTTGTTTTTATTACTTCATTTATTGGCTGGTTTATTTATTAATTGCTCTTTTCTATGTGTCGTGGTTTAACCCCAGGCAGCAGCCAAGCCCCACACAGCTGCTCCCTCACTCCTCAGCAGGATTGGGGAGAATTGGAAAAGTAAAATTCAGAGAACTCATGGGTTGAGATAAACGCAGTTTAACAGGGAAAGCAAAAGCCACTCACAAAAAGAAAAGTGGAACAAGGAATGAATTCACTGCTTCCCATGGGCAGGCAGGTGTTCAGCCATCTCCAGGAGAGCAGGGCCCCATTACACGTAACAGTGACTTGGGCAGACAAATGCCATCAATGCCATCCAAACATCCCCCACTTTACACACTGAGCATGATCCCATATGGTCTAGAATATCCCTTTGGTCAGTTGGGGTCACCTGTCCTGGCTGTGTCTCCTCCCAGCCTCACACACACCCCCCAGTCTCCTCACCAGTGTGGCAGTACAAAAAGCAGAAAAGGCCTTGGCTCTGTGTAAGCCCTGCCCAGCAATAACAAAAACATCTCTGTGTCATCAACCCCGTGTTCAGCACAAATCCAAAACATAGCCCTGTACTAGCTTCTGTGAAGAAAATTAACTTCACCCCAGCTGAAATCAGCACACTGTGGAATTTAAACTGTTGGTTTTAGCCTGGAATGGTTAAAAAGAATAATTTTCTGCTTTCCTTCACTGTTTTTCTTTCTGGTACTGAATTCATGCAACTGATTCAGAATCCTGTTTTATTCTACCATAAGTTAGCATGATCCCTGAATTTTATTTCTTTTTTTTTTTAATTTTATATTAAAACTGTACTAAGACTTACTTTTATGGTAGAAAGAGTGTAACTGTGTGTGCATGTGTATGGCATATTCCTCTAACATATGTCTTTACCATTTTGTTGGCATTTCTTCTTCCTATATAGTGAGTGAAATACAAGTAGGAAGCAAACTATGATTTATGACAGCCATTTGGTAAAGACAACACAGATTAAGCATTTAAAATCGTGTTGCCAGGAGACCATTTCAAGACCACATCAAAGGTCTGACTTACTATTAGAACTGAACTCAGTTCTTTAAAATAAGGCCTAGGCAGTGTATCGAAGGTAAGTAATTTCAGGCTACTTGACTTCTTGCCATTTGAAATCTTAAAATATTTTGTATCTTCCATTGGGACAAGAAAGTAGGGCATGCTGTTATGCAGGTTATATTCCTCTCTACTGCCTTCTCTACAAGAAAGGACATACATCTTCTTTTTTTTCCAAGAAGGAAGAACGATTAGGCACAGTAGCTGCTGCTTAAGAACAATATAGTAGTACCTACCTGTGGCACCTATCTTACATGGATAAGGAAGAGGAAAAGGAAGCCATGATTCTGAAGCTCATCCTTGTGGTTCTGGTTCATAGGCATGCCATTACATACCACAGTGGTATAATACACCTGCCAGTTCACTTATGAAAGACGCCCAAGAGAGGTTTGGCAGTGAAACAAATCACCATGAGTGTGCAGTTCTCAGAAGTGACGCTAAGTTTTAGCATTCAAGTGCAGAGGAGGTAAAAGTTAAAAAGAGGAGGTAAAGTTGTCAGGGGATGAATTAACACCAAAAAAAAAAACCCAAACCAAAAAAAGAAGAGCAAACAAAAGGGAAAGATTTAACAAGATGGCAGGGCAAATGAAAGATTACTGATTAGGATAAAATCATACTAATTAAAAGTGTATATAGAAATGGGCAAAGTAGGGCAGGTGGAGAATGAGCTAATAAGAGAAAAATGCCTCAAAAAAAAAAAAGGAAAGAAACTTGTCAGCGATGACAATGAAAAAAAAGGAATGTTTTGTGAAATTGATTTACATGGAAAGGTATTACCAAAATGTCAGTCAGGGGTGGATGGGGGATGTAGGTAAGTAGAAAAAGAAAACAAGAGAAAGAAGAACAGGAATAACTTATGGAGCTCATCATTTCCATGTACAGACAGATATGTCATCAGCATTTTGCTGCAAAGAAGACAAATGTAGACAAAAAACTGACAAAATGTATTGCCAGTAAATGTACTCATCTCTGTGACACTTTCACTGTGTTATATATGCACAGTATCCAGTGTTATAAAGTACGCTGTCAGGTACCCTCTTGGTTTTCTATCTTGTATTAGTTCTACCCAGTACTAGTAATCCTTCTAAAGAAATTAATTAGGAAGTATCTTGCCCTTCCTTAACTCAACAATCTTCTGTCAATCTTGCTTTTGTTCCGACTTGGTTTGCAATTGTTCAATAAGCTAGTTCTGTCTCTGGAGCTGTATGTTTGATCTATAGGCTGGTCACAGGGAAAGGTCCTGCCAGTCCTCTGCATGAAAGAGCCTTTTTAGAGCCTTTGTACTGAGGGTCTCACAAAGGTCTCAGATAAAGGAGCTGGTATGAACTCTGTCTCAAGGGATGCACCCAGACTAGACAGGTAACACAGACAAGGGAGCTCACAAGAGGAGTTTGCTCTGCCTCCTCTTGAGACCTGACATACTCCCAGCTGTGCAGAGGTCCCAAGTTTTCACATTAGCTCTTGAATCTCTCTGTAAGACACAGTAATATATTCCTACTTCTAACAGAGGAATCACAGACAGATTTCATGCTTCTCCCTGGAAAGAAAAACAGCAATTAAAACAGAGGTGGATAGATGGAGATGTGAATTACTGAAACATATCAGGACAGTAGGTAGGGACTGTCAGAAGACTCAGTTTTGTGTCATTAAGTGTTTCTTCAGTAGAAATGTCCTCAAGTACAATTTTCATCATAATGAAACCCAGAGGTTTCAGATATATTTGGAGTTTGGTTGTCTTGGACACAATAAAAATATTCAACTTTTCCTGTAAAAGCATTTTGGTAGCAGAGATGATATCAAGAAGCACTTCAATAGAAGGCACTGCTGTAGCTGAGATGTGTTATTCCAGCCCTAGCCTGCCCAATGAAAGAAGCTGTATCACCAAAACTCATTGTTACTCTAATTGCCATCTGTATTGTGAGATTAGGCAAGTACAGCCAAAATTTCACCAAAAGCTCACATGCCTGAATGCAAGAGCTCTGCCAGCAAAGTCTGAAAGCATGAAACTGGCTGGAACAAGAGGTATTTCCTTTCCTTCCCCTCATATCCTGCCCTTACACAGACCAGACAGATGGGAAGTGAGAAGCCAAGGGATGTTGTTATCCCAGTTAGCAGCTAGGGCACTGAGACAGCGGATTAAGTACTTTGTTGCAATTTATACCGGAAGGATGTGCTAAGCCAAGAAATTAACCACAATTGCTTGGACGTCTGCCTTAGCCATAAAACCACCCTTCTTTCTTTGCCAGTTCAGAAATCAGAAGTGTCCATTTTAACTTCAGTGTCTAATCCTGAGATGTGGACAAGAAAATTTATAAAAATCATAATTAAATGTAAAATAAGGAAGGGGAGGTGGAGAGAAAGGGAAGGAAAAAAATCAGAGAAGCAAAACAGGGAGGGACATGCAGAGATGAGTGCAGGCATATGTGGGAGACACTGTGAAAAAAAAAGCCAGAGGTAAAGAAAATTTAAGGATGAATTTAGATAAATGAGCTAATAATAGATGTCGGAAAATTTTAAAAAATCTACCTGAAAACAAGTAAAAAAAAAATTACAAAAAAGGAATTGAATGGGAATACCTCACAGCTAAGTTTAACCTACTTCTAGAATCAGTCCTGTAGCATTAATTTTTCAGATTATATTTAAATAACATTTGATGGTTCATTAAATAGGTAAAACAGCTATTCTGCATCTTCTAGACTTTGTGTTCTTTACTTGGGAGATTTACATGAAAATGTGATTTTTTTCTTAAATTAATAGTGCAGAGTCCTCTCATGCCATTGATTTCATATTAAAAAAGAGAAAGGTATTGTATATAAATAGAGAGACAGACTGAGCAAAACTGAGCATTTGGAGGAATTTTTTTCCTATATGCCTATGGCAAATCACCAGCACTTTAATACTTTTTATACCAATAATAAAGGATCTAATTTATATTGATCTTTTAGAAGCTTATCAGCCTCAGGGTATAAGTACTAACATCCATGATATATGGAGTTTTGAACATTCAGCCTGAAAAATGCAAAAATCTTCCGGTCATTTCTTTGGTGTATCCCTATCTGTTCTCTTGTTCTTATCTCAATGTTATTTAGCCATCTTTGTTCACCCTTTGTAATGTATGTATGAAGTACTTGAAAAGGAATTTTTAAAAAATTCTTGATTCACATAGCTCTCTGTCCATTTCTACCCTAATTCCCACATGTTTGCAAAATACAGTGTTGAAAAAATCTCAGTTATCACTTTTTCACCCCACCTGGAAAAACTTTAAAAAGACATAGGAGATACAGAAATGGTTTACAGATGAACAAAGAAACCCTCGAGGCCTGTTGGAGAACACTAAAACACAATTTAGTGCTGAGGGGAATGCAGAAGTGCAAAGATACTGGTCTAGGAAAAGAAAACCAGACATTTCCCTTTTATAAATTCAAAAATGAGAGCTAATTCAATGAAACTGAAAGTTGGCATCTTTGGAACACTAAAGGGAGGTGGGGGGTGGATTTCAATGTAAAAGTATTACGTAGAAATCACTATCCATCACTGTAGTTTACATATATCAATAACAAGGTTTTCAACATAAATGTGTCTATGCTAAGGCTTTATTTTCAAATCAAAATACTTATAAACTTCAAAGCATTTTTAACTGTTTTTCAGTGGTTCAGTAGTCTTCTAGTCATTTATGGCTTTAAGTGGTCAGTTAACTAAGAGAAAGATATAATCCTCTACTAAGGATTTCAGCCTTATAAAGACATTGCAGCAGTGGACGGTATACTGAGTTAAATTTTCATTTGATCCAGAAGGGGAATGCCTATGTTCTAAAAACTGTTTAACTTTAATTTGAAGATCTAACATGCTTTTGAAGATCTTAATTCTGTATTTACTCTTTTGAAAAATACTTGCTGTGAAGGATTGGGATTCAGTTCTTTCTTAGCATGGTTTTTATGAACAGGAAAAGCAGTTGCTGGGAATATATTTTGACAGTGATTTGCTAGATATACTTCAGACTGCCTACAAAAGAAGTAGTTTGTTCATTGAAATTACCCCATTTATTACAGAAGTTTTCAGTACACATCTTTCAGTATTTTCTTAACAGTTGACTAAGCATCAAGAAAGAACACATTGCAACAGATTCTGAGCCATCTCTTCATATAATCAGACCTTCTAAGGTAGATACTAATATAGTACCTTACAATTATATCAAGAAGTTGCTAAAATAATTCACACATACAGCAAATCAATCACTGTAAATGGTATTTAAAGAATAGCTAGCTTTGTGGAAATAACAGGTGGCTGGGGTTTGAACAGCATGATTTATTGTGTCATTTTTTTGCTTTAAAAAGGTTAATGGCAGAAACCTCCTTTCAGTTGACTTTGATCGAACCACAAAGACAGAAAAGATCTACGATGACCACCGTAAATTCCTGCTGAGGATTGCCTACGACACGTCAGGGCACCCCACCCTGTGGCTCCCAAGCAGCAAGCTGATGGCTGTCAATGTTACCTATTCATCCACAGGTCAAATAGGCAGCATACAGCGAGGCACGACTAGTGAAAAAATAGAGTATGATGGACAGGGAAGGATAGTGTCTAGAGTGTTTGCTGATGGGAAAACTTGGAGTTACACATATTTGGAAAAGGTAAAGAACACTCAGGTTTTTAAAAATGCTTGGAATGTGCTGAAATTCTGCAGCACCTCACTGCTGCATACAAAGCAAAAAATAGGTAGCAGAAGCACATCGCAATTATTCTAAGTATCAACATGTGATTCCAAGGGGAATGTTTCATTCCACAGATATGTAATCATGCTGTAGCTAATTGCTAGGAATTGATGTGTTTTTAAATTATTTAGGCCACTGACTAACAAGAAGCATCTGTATTTACCTTTTATCTTAACACTTAAAATAAGGTACAGGGACTATCTGCAATTCAATTCAACTGAAAATAATTTGTTTGCAAATGCTTCACTCTTGTGAGCTTTTTTCACTACCAAGAAAAGCTCTTTTTTCTAAGTAGTTACAGCTGTCAATTTGTACTTGCTATATGTTGTAGCATCAAAATAAGGGATAGGCAAAATATTAGATAACAATATATATGTAACAACTGCTGAATGATAGCTCTCCTTCTAGAAAAATCTGTGAAAATGACCCTTGTGAGATCTCATGTCTGCTATGCAGAAAGAGAAGCCATTTCTTTCAGGGGTTTAAATATATTTCTGTTGAAGCTGTTGCTCAGCAAATACTGTTTACTAGTCATCACAGACATAATTTAATCAAGACCTATGATACATAATAGCCACGCATTACAAAAATGTCAGAATAATTCAAGTAGCTCCTTTTGATATGAATAATCAAGCAATTGTTTTGCCTATGTCTCAAAAGCTTACAGAACAAGAACACCGTATTCAGAGATCTCAGGCTATTCAAATTCTTCAAAATCATCTGTAATTGTAGGGAAGAAATTGTATCTCCCATATGTTGCTCTCCTCGTGAGTTAATGGCTCTAAGACAGTTTTACTTCTTCCCATATTAAACATGACTTATCTGAATCCATTGACAATCTGCTGTTTAGCTGTGAATGCTTGATAAAAGAGTGATACAGTCATAACAAGTAGCAAATTATGAATGTGGAACTACTAATTACAGAACCCCTTACAATTAAGCGTACAAGTAAATTAGGCAGGGAGATGTTAACAACATGTAAGGTCAAGGATAACTCAATTAAAGAGGAGTTAATTTTCTCAAGTGGGAATGTCACATTTTTGTGAAGAAATAGTATCAGTATATGGCGGGAGGGGAGAAACTGCACCGTTTGTCACATGATAAAAATCTGTTCTTAATTTTCAGTCAATGGTTCTTCTGCTCCATAGCCAACGCCAGTATATCTTCGAATATGATTTGTTGGATCGGCTTTCTGCTGTCACCATGCCCAGTGTTGCTCGTCATACCATGCAGACTATCCGCTCCATTGGCTACTACCGGAATATATACAACCCCCCGGAAAGCAATGCTTCTGTTATAATGGACTACAATGAAGAAGGGCAGCTTCTTCAAACTGCTTTCCTGGGCACAAGCCGAAGAGTATTATTCAAGTACAGACGGCAGACCAAGCTCTCAGAAATTTTATATGATAGTACAAGAGTTAGTTTTACTTACGATGAGACAGCAGGAGTCCTGAAAACAGTAAACCTCCAAAGCGATGGTTTTATCTGCACCATTAGATACAGACAAATTGGCCCATTGATTGACAGACAGATTTTTCGCTTTAGTGAAGACGGAATGGTAAATGCCCGATTTGACTACAGCTATGACAATAGCTTCAGAGTGACTAGCATGCAAGGTGTCATCAATGAAACCCCATTGCCTATTGATCTCTACCAGTTTGACGATATCTCTGGCAAAGTTGAACAGTTTGGAAAATTTGGAGTTATATATTACGATATTAACCAGATCATTTCAACAGCTGTAATGACGTACACAAAACACTTTGATGCACATGGGCGCATCAAGGAAATTCAGTATGAAATATTTCGGTCATTAATGTATTGGATTACAATTCAGTATGATAACATGGGACGAGTGACGAAAAGAGAAATTAAGATTGGGCCATTTGCCAACACCACAAAATATGCTTACGAATATGATGTAGATGGTCAGCTCCAGACAGTTTATCTAAATGAAAAAATAATGTGGCGATATAACTACGACCTGAATGGCAACCTCCACTTGCTCAACCCCAGCAGCAGCGCCCGTTTGACACCACTTCGGTACGACCTGAGAGACAGAATAACTCGACTAGGAGATGTACAGTACAGGTTAGATGAAGATGGATTTCTGCGTCAGAGGGGTACTGAAATCTTTGAATACAGTTCAAAGGGCCTTCTTACTCGAGTTTATAGCAAAGGCAGTGGGTGGACAGTGATTTACCGTTATGATGGACTTGGACGACGAGTTTCCAGTAAAACTAGCCTTGGACAGCACCTCCAGTTCTTTTATGCAGACCTTACTTACCCAACCAGGATAACTCATGTATATAACCATTCAAGTTCTGAAATCACATCTCTTTATTATGATCTGCAAGGACACCTTTTTGCCATGGAAATTAGCAGTGGGGATGAGTTTTACATTGCATCAGACAATACGGGGACACCGCTGGCTGTTTTCAGTAGCAATGGTCTCATGCTTAAACAAATTCAATACACTGCTTATGGAGAGATCTATTTTGACTCTAACCTTGACTTCCAGCTGGTAATTGGATTCCACGGAGGCTTGTATGACCCACTGACCAAGCTAGTCCACTTTGGAGAAAGAGATTATGACATACTCGCAGGCCGGTGGACAACACCTGATATTGAAATCTGGAAGAGAATTGGGAAGGATCCAGCTCCTTTTAATTTGTACATGTTCAGAAATAACAACCCGGCCAGTAAAATACACGATGTGAAGGATTATATCACAGGTAAGAGAAGGTTACTTCATTGTAGCTTGGGGATGCTGGATCTATAGGCATCCAATTTAGACGGAGTGAGACTGTAGGTAGCAAGGGCAGGAAGGGTCCTTCTGTGATCAGTTTAACTCACCAGCATCACAGAAGATACTCACTGGAAGTTGGTTGATATTTTCCAGGGTAGGCTTTTGCAAGGCTGCTAATGTAAACTGCCCAATAAGCTCCAGGGCTAGCACAAAGTAATGAGTACACAGCCAGGTGGAGGAGTAGGGTAGTATAGAAAAAGGAGTGAACTTCTCTTTTGGCAAAGAAAGCTGCTAACGTGCTAACTTTCATATCTCAATTCCTAGAGAACCTATATGCTTTCTGTGGTTCTAAAGTTAGTGATGTGTAGTGTTTTCCATTATTCTACACACCAAAACTCTGACTGCATGACACCAGAATTTTTGGAAAAATGTAGGGCTCAGATACATTTGATTTTTTTGTATTTGAATAGATGTAAATAATCCAAAATACACAGACACTGCCAGTCTACAGGAAGGGCTCAGCCCTGCTTACTTAGGAGCTGTGAGACTACCGCTTAAAAGAGCATCCTGGGAATCAAGTGGGTTTGCATTCATTTAACAAACAGCAGCTATTAAGTGGGTTGCTAAGAGGCTGCCTGGGAGTAAGGATAATAACAGACCTCTGAATCTGTCCTCTTTTAGCAGCATGTGCTGTAGGGCATGCAGTTGGAATCAGATTCTTTGTGGCATTGAAAATCATGCACTTAGTTCAGAAATTGCCCTCAAAATACAGTTTTGGTTCTTTTCTTAACATCTTTGATGTCTGAAATGCACAGACACACACTGCTTATATAAGGTTATTATTACAATTAGTAATTTGTCTGACTGGCAGTTTTAGATGCAGCACCTCATGAGGCATATCATTTATTTGAAAATGCTAGAAATTATTTTAAGATGAATATTTTTTATTCTTTAATTTTTAGAAAAATTTGCTTCCTTTTTTCACTTATTGTGAGCTTAAATAAAAATTACTAGACTTGGTAAGGAGCACTCTGCCAACCTCTAAGCTTAGTATTTGTGGAAGATAGTGTAAAAAAACAGAAACAAGGCAGAGCACTCATTCTTGCCAAACAATTGTTAACTAATCTTTGGCACCCCTAATTTATTTTTAACAGAATATAAAATGTATCATAAATAATGTTACCTAATGATAATTTAGTATCCTGTCTGCTTACTGATGTATTTCATTAGCTTTTAATTTCATCAATCCAACATCATCTTGAAGAGGAGCAGATTTCTCTTGAATCAACAAAAAATATCTGCCAAATCATTTAAAGGGTAATTTGCTATATAGGTGCTATTTCAGGAGTAGTTTGAAGACATTACAATAACACATACACACAAAAAGGACAGGCTGTGCTCTGCAGTACTTTTTTTTTTTTTGATTTGTTTTAAAGTATAGATGATGAAGGTGTGACATAAAGCATGATTAGCCTGACCATGAAATTCCGGTTACTTTAGGCTGTATGACAAGGAAATCTCCCCTTAATTGCACTGCCATAATTGTTCTGGAAGTCACAGAGGCCTTCAGATTTGCTGAACCCTGCAATACATTTCAACTGAGCCTAGTGCAACTCTAATATAGAACAGACATTTTCTTTTAAGTTTAGAACTGTAAGTTTCCTGTATAGGTTTGCTATTGTAGCTGTAGCACAAATCTAAATCCATACATATCAAAACAAAGACTGTTGAATAATGTTCATGATACAAAAGGAAATCAACTGTGCCAAAAGCTATTATATGTAAAAATTGTATGGTTGCAAAATATAGAACAATTCTAATATTTTTCTCAATTCTTTTCTTATAATTATTCTCTTTCAGATGTTAACAGCTGGCTGGTGACATTCGGTTTCCATCTGCACAATGCCATCCCTGGCTTCCCAGTTCCAAAATTTGATTTAACAGAACCTTCTTATGAACTTGTGAAGAGCCAGCAATGGGAAGACATACCAGTAAGAAACAAAACTAAACACACAAATTTAACAAGATAGAATGTTCCCTTCTATTCAGATCTTATTAAGCATGGATAATTCTGACAGCCAGGGTTAATTGCTAAGTTAAATCCGAACAGCACCTTTATCTAGTTTCAAAAGAATTTAAGAAACTACAGATGGAGGGATTTTTTTACAGCTTTGCTCAGTTAGGTACTATTTTATATAAGCTTTTGTTTGCTTTCAGCAATAATAAAAATTTAAAAGACAATAATCAATGAAAACAAGTTTAAGATGCTTTAAAGATGTCTAATTTCATAGCAGGAACTACATAGATTATATTTGTATTAACATTCTGCCTGAAGACAGTAACTGAACACTGTAGTAAAAAATAGACTGTGAAATAAACAGAAGAACAGGTGACACAACATACACATACCAGGAACCACTATAATTTTAATTCTTTTTGGTATTAGCCATGCATTATGGACACCATGTGTTACATGTAAAGATAAAATACTGAAACTGAAATTACCTGAGGTAAAACCTATTATATTACATAAAAGTAAAACTCAGGTGCTTATGAAGTTCTTTGAAAGTAAAGAAATGAACTTGCATCCTGAAAACCTGCTACAGTTTTAAATAATGAAAAATAAATGTGGAAGTAAAATCTAAGTCTGCTATTTAAGAAAATTGTATTTACAAATTGGGCTTACTCAAAGATCAAAGACCTATGCCCTCAAAAATCCTATGGTTTTTGGTTTAGAAGGAAGAGTTAAGAGACATTAAAATGAGTGATCCCATTGTAAGCAGTCAAAAAGTATGTCTTTCTACAAGAATCATGACAGAGAACATAACAAGAATTAAAGATGATACAATCTTAAAAAATCCTACAACCTAATGTAGACCAAAAGTCCTTAGAAGGGTGGCCCAGCAGAAGGGAACATATGGAAGCTAACTTTGCATTCAGGAAGTTAGTAGTTAGTTAGTTAGTTAGTTAATTTTTAATAGCAAGGAATTGAGTAACAGGGAAAGACCTTAGAACACAGCATGGGATTAGTGTTTCCCATGAGCAACAAAAGCAGTGAAGGAGGAGCATGGCAAGCACCCCAGCTGTACTGGGAGGTAAGAAACCTGTCATCAGGCATGGCTGTGAAGAACCATCAGAAGTTGTTTATTTAGGTCTCAAAGGCTGAAGAATGAAATCATTCACTAACGCCAGCAAAGGCATACCAGGAACAGAACCAATCTGGTCAAAGAGATGAGAGCAGACAGTTAGATGTCAAAAATCTTCAGGAGAGAGCTCAATAACATGAGGAATGCCAGGAGCATGTGACATGACAGAGAAAGAAGAGTGTGATAGGAAAACAAAGATTCAAAATTCCCAGGTAGGAAGAAGCTGCAACTCTGATATTCACTGGTGAACAAGCACATGCAACTAGGAGGCAGAAGTAAATACACAAACCACTTAGCATTTTGAAACATTCTGGAGTGAGTGAGCTTTACTGAGCTCTGAGGATAACATGTTAAAAACAAACAAACTTTGTCATTATGAAGTTGCTATAGCATCTTGCTGCTCTCACTGATGATTGCTGTCTGCAATATATTTTGTGCTCAATAGCTTTCATGCAGGATTTACAACAGCTGAAATCCATACTTATTAGCAAGTGCAGACACAAATCTGCCACATTCAAGAAGAATGGAAAGTCCAAGTTAATTCATAATTCCCTCAGGAGTTGTCTCCTCCAGAAAGCTACCCTTGTGGCAAAACAGAGAAGCCTTTGCAAACTTTTTGCCAGGCTTTGATCAGCAGCAAGGCTGAATTAAGGTTGTTTGAATCTTAATGACTCCTGCTTGGTCTTCCATCCAGAAATTTAGGAAAACAAAACACGCTTTTGACTCATTTGTCACAGCGAATCAAATGGTTCAAGCAGTATTTTACTGAAAGGAGAAGGGGTCAATTGGAAGATAAATTTGATCATCATCAAAAACTAAGTACTCCTTTTCAAAACTGCAGCCAAAGCTATTTAAGTGTTTGTTTCCTGCTGAGGCAACTGCCAGGGCAGCTGTCTGCTCCCCACCTCTATCAGTACAGCTCATTCACAGCTTCTTGCTGTTAAGACCCAGGGTTAGACCGATGTGTCTATTCTGCACAGTTGTAAGGTCTCATCCCAGCCACAGCTGACCCTGTAATTTGAGCTGTTCTGCTATCTAGCTGCACTAGCTAACCATTCCTGCTAGCTGCTTCTGCTCTTTCAGCTCTTCTGGCTAACGACTGCCGTTATGCTGACAGGTCCCGCTCCCCAGCCATCCTCTTTACCGAGAGGGCATCTGGCATATTGGGCTATACACAGCTCTTCCATGACATTCCTAGCTTTTCCATTAGACTGGCTTGTTGGTTCTTTTCATTCATTGCCCCTTGTCTTTGCTAGCTATGAACAAAACAGTGCTGTATTCAGGGTTGCACCCAGCTGAAGTTCTTGAGGAAAAGCTCTTTGAGGCAGGAGGCTGATACTTGGAGTGAAATGGAGGGTCACACAGCCGGATTGGCCAGTCTTTTCACACACGCCCTTTTATCAGTTTCTGCAAGTATTTGTAAGAACGGGCATCAGTCCCCAGTATTCCACCTCACTGGTCCATACCAATTGCTTCCTTCTCTTTTACTGTAAAGATTGCTATTACAGTTTATTTCCCTCATTCCTTTAGCAGCTTGAGGGATTATGAGAGCCTCCCTGCAGTTTGGTCTCAGGCTGAGAGACTTGAGAGACTCTTATCTCCTGACTCAGGGTAAAGAAAGACTTGTTCCAGTTCTAAAGCACAGCTTCATGACCTACAAAAATCTCCTCAGTTTGACTGGACGTGTAGTAGACAGGAATCATATTTGAGCAAGCTCAGAGGAAGAGATGACACCATAGTAAGATGACACCGTAGTAAAACAGCTCTCACCTGTATTAACATGACATGACCTGGCAATGTGCACTGGCAGCCCAGAAAGCCAATCATGTCCTGGGCTGCATCAAAATCAGTGTGATCAGCAGGGTAAGGGAGGGGATTTTGCCCCTCTACTCTGCTCTGGTGAGACCTCAGCTGGAATACTGCATCCAGCTCTGGGGTCCCCAGCACAGGAAGGACATAAACCTGTTGAAGCAAGTCCAGAGGAGGGCCACCCAGTTGATCAGAGGGATGGAGCACCTGTCCTATGAGGAAAGGTTGAGAGAATTGGCATTGTTCAGCCTGGAAAAGGAAAGGCTTTGAGGTAACCTAATCACAGCCTTCCAGTACCTGAAGGGAACTTACAGGAAAGATGGAGCAAGACTATTTACAAGAGCAGATGGTGACAGGACAGGGGGGAATGGGTTCAAATTGAAAGAAACTAGATTTAGATTACATATTAGGAAAAAATTCTTTACTGTGAGGGTGGTGAGGCCCTGGAACAAGCTGCCCAGGGAAATTGTGGATGTCCCATCACTGAAGGTGTTCAAGTCCAGGTTGGATGGGGCTTTGAGCAACCTGGTGTTGTTGAAGGTGTCCCACAGCAGGGGTTTTGGAACTAGATGATTTTCAAGGTCCCCTTCCATTGGAGCTAGATGATTTTCAAGGTCCCCTTCCAACCCAAACCATTCTGTGATTCTTGTGGTTATGTATTGGCATTGCAAGTCTGTTCTGTGCAGCCCAGTAAGTAGCCTCTAAAGTTAAATCCGATTTTTCTGCAGGTTCTCAGAGAGACAAAGCGTAAAAGCACTGAACATTAGCAAAATAGTCTTGTAACTCAGCAGAACAAGCAGTATGCAGATCTAATTAACTCCTTGGCACTGTCAGTTGTGGCATATCCTGTTGTTGTCCACGGGCAGCACACCAAGAAATCCTGGCTGTTTGGCATTTAGGGGGCTACAGATGGCTGGTAAAACTTCTGTCTGTTCTTGTTTACAGCCAATTTCTGGAGTGCAACAACAAGTGGCGAGACAAGCAAAGGCTTTCCTTTCCCTGGGAAAGATGGCAGAAGTGCAGGTCAGCAGACGGAAATCCAGTGGAGAAAAGTCGTGGCTGTGGTTTGCCACGGTAAAGTCTCTGATTGGGAAAGGGGTGATGCTTGCTGTCAATCAAGGCAAAGTGCAAACAAACGTGCTCAACATTGCAAATGAGGACTGCATAAAAGTGGCAGCTGTTTTAAACAACGCTTACTACCTAGAAAACTTGCATTTCACTGTGGAGGGAAAGGACACGCACTATTTTATCAAGACCACCTCCCCTGAGAGTGACCTTGGGACACTGAGGCTGACGAGTGGGCGTAAGGCCCTGGAGAATGGCATCAACGTCACTGTTTCCCAGTCCACCACTGTGGTGAACGGCAGGACTCGTAGGTTTGCTGATGTTGAAATGCAATACGGTGCTCTAGCGCTTCACGTCCGCTATGGCATGACACTTGATGAGGAAAAGGCCCGAATACTGGAGCAAGCCAGGCAAAGAGCTCTTTCCAGTGCCTGGGCCAGAGAACAACAGAGAGTAAGAGATGGAGAGGAAGGCGCCAGGCTGTGGACAGAAGGAGAAAAGAGGCAGTTGCTAAGTGCTGGAAAAGTACAAGGATACGATGGGTACTATGTACTCTCTGTGGAGCAATATCCAGAATTAGCAGACAGCGCTAACAATATACAGTTCCTCAGACAAAGTGAGATAGGAAAGAGGTAACACACTGGCTTAGCTCAGGCTGCCAAAGAGACTGTGTACCAGTGTCTTCTAAAAAGGAGACCAAACTGTTTTGCTGCATTACTACTTGAGCCTAAGCTTACATCTTTGCTCAGATTTTTTCTGTAGCACAATCCAGACTCTGTAACAAAAAGAGCGCCTTCCAGAAGAATGATACTGCTAATGACAAAACTTTTTTTTTTCTCAATGACCTTAAAGGTGATCTGCTTTAAAGAATATGTTTACATATGCATATCGCTGCACTCAAGTTGGACTGAAAAGTATTAAAAAAAAAAAAAAAGAAGAAAAAAAGAAAATAAAAAGGCCTACAGATTTTGCAACAGGCTGTTTCTTTGAGGCACTGTATTTAATTAAGATACAGACCCATACGGTGTTTCCAAATAGTACTGAATTGTTGACCTTTGCTTACAAGAAGTAGTCTCTTTCTCTCTCTCTTTTTCTCTCTCTTTCTCACTGCATAGGATGTGGTATATATCTGTTAATTTTAAAACATGGGGCAAAAATTACTGTTTATAGACAACCCAACTGCATTAAACTGTGCTGCTTTCTAAAAGGACATTGGCACAAGTGACTTATGCTACCATGGGAATTTAATAATGGATTTTACAATGCTAACATGGTTTGCCTTGGGGGGAAAATGGCAAGTAGAATCCTTGTTGCATATAAGCAAAGGAAACCCTGATTTTTTTGTAAATTATGTGAGACAAGTTGTTTATGGATTTTTATATGAATTACAATTTACTGTACATCAAATATTAGTCTCAGAGGAGTTAATTTATGTAAAGTGTTTAAAAAAATTTATACTTAAAAATAAAATGATAAAAACATGTGCTGTGTGTGATTTTTTTTAAAGAAAAAGGAATTGCACCTTTTATGTTATAGCTGTACAGTATAAAGGATTATATTGTAGAGATATAACAGTGATGACTAATGTCCAAAAGTGTTAATATTTTTGTATTAGGTTTAAAGCTGTGCATCTATCACTCTGCTGATAGGATGGGACACTCCACAAAGTGGCTGGCTGAATCAGACCACAGCTCCCTCCCCTCCCTCTCCTGTCACCCAGGCCAGTGCCACTTCATCAGTCATTGTTAGAAGGCACAGTAACCAAATAAGTCTCATTTAGTATGATGGAAGACTTTAATAGGTTGGGGTTTCCTTGTCTTTTTCCAGCCCTAATGTAATAAATGGACATTTATTCATACCAGGTGGGGTTTCTGTTGGTTTTTTAGAAGCTTTGTTTCACAATGGAGGAATAGTGTCTCAGGTGCTTGGCAAATTGTATGTAGAAGAAGAAGAAGAAATGATGTAGTTTCATCCAGTTATGTCAACTTTGTCTTCTGTATAATACAGCTCTTTTAGATGTTAATAACTCCAGATAGAAGAAGCGTACCTCTGACCTGATGCTACAGAATTGCTCTTTAGGCAGGCAGGCTGTTCAGTAGGTTCATCTCCTGGCCTTCAGCTGGCAGATCAAATCTCATTACTGTGAACACTAAACCTGGGGATGGAGAGGAAGGTCCAGTTCTAGTGCCTAGTCTGCATCTCCACACCACTGCATAGATTTGGCATGTTCTGCTCCAAGGCCCAGTACATTTGCTGCAGGAAGAACTGAAGTGTGCAGCTGGTTCCTTATACGAAGCCTGTGGTGGCATCTATGGCATCTGTTCTACATCTTGGCTGAAACCATTCTTAGAGCTTTAGTCTCAAGAGCACTAAATTCAGCCACAAAAATAAATTTTTTTAAGATGAGACAAAATTGGGGGTTTTGATGTTCATTGAAATATACACAGTATTTCTATCCATGTATTATAATGACAGAACATAGTAAGTGAACGTGTCTTAACTATGAATGGTTCAAGTGGATGTAATAAAAATAGTTTTCTAACTGCTTTGTATTCTGAGAGTCTATGGTATTACATACTCTAAATTGCACATTAGGATTGTTTGATAAACAGATTTGAATTTCTCCCAGCCAAGTCGCTACCGAATCTACAGTATCAGTGCTATTACTGTATGTGTGTATTTGGTAGAGCATACAGAACTAATTACACATATAATGAATGCTAATCATCTATTAGAATTAAAGCACAGATTAGTTGTTAGTACTTTTACCCTTGAAGCTTGAGGGCCCTAAATTTAGAGAGGATGGTATGTCAGACCCCAGAGGCGTGTCATTGATCTACGTATTCTTTTTAAAAGATGTAAAATGCTAGGTGTTTGCAGTTCTGTTGGGTGGCTCTTCCACAGCACTGTATTTAGCATGCTGTAAGTGCTCTCTGTTGAAATAGGCTCATATTCTAAATTATGTCCAATGTTTCTGTTCTGTTTGAATATGAAAAGCTTGTATAACATGTCAACATTGAAATATATCTTCTACTTGGCGCGTACCAGTCCCTTCTCCTTTGTTCTGGCACCAATAAACAACAAATTATAGTATCTGTTGGTGATCATTTTAGATGCAGTCAAATCAAGCCAATTAGTGGCCTTGTTAGTAGGTATAATGAGCCTATTTCTTGCTAAAAAAGACTTGTGATCTGGACATGCTCCTGCAGGAAATAGTGACCTTGGGGAATATAGAAACAAAAGATCTTTTTAAAGAAAAGATATGCATAATTAAAGAAGCATATTACAAAAATAAGAAAAAAAAGAAAGGAGATTCTAAGTATTTTAGACAATGCCAGTCAAAATGCTATCCTGATATTTTGAGATGTATATTTCGTCTGATTTGTATTGTTCTTTTAATTTGCCTTCTTAACTTTATATGTGTCCTGAATTTTCCACAAATTGATAACTATAGATTGCATCTAGGCTTTCCAATAAAAGCCAACCCAATGTGTGTGTGTGTGTGTGTGTGTTTATAATTGGGTTTTTTTAATCTGTATGTCAGATATTGCATCTGTGCTGCCGCTTTCCTCATATCGAAGAAGCAAAGTGATCCCCTTGCACTGGTATTGATTCATTTGCTTCACAGTTGGCAGTATCGTTTTTTTACTTTATCCAATGGCTTCATCTGCTAACTCAGCAAAGTGAATTACTCCACGGGATCTTTCAGGGGGCCTACTTTAGAGAAAACATTAAATATACCTCACGAAGCCAAATCTTTTATAGATAAGGAAAGCCAAAGAACAAAAAAATCACTTAGAACTGTTTTCTCTCATATCCTCCTGAGTAAAAAATACGACAAAAGTACTTGATTATAAAGAATTAGACTGGCACTGGTAGTTACATATATACACAGAAGAGATCCTTCAACCTGCATTTAGGCCCACTTCACAGAAACTGCTGACTTCAGCACTGCTCTACATCAAGAAACTGCTTTCATTTTATTTGGAACAGGCAGACTTCACCACACTTACTTTGTAGTGACAACCTTGAGTTGGTAGCATGTTGATCCAGCACTAATCAGGTCACTGCTTAGCTAACTATGGCCTAATTTTGTTATTAAAAAAAAAAGGCAGTAAGAGATCTTTGTATGTTCACACTTGGGAGGTGAGAGATTTGCATTTGACACGGGGAAAAAAAAAATGCCAGTTACCACTGCCACTCTTCTGAGGCATTTCTAAAGTGATGGCTGAAAGGCTGTCAAAGAAAAAACACTGCATAAAATAACAGTTAGAATTGTCTATGAGAGAATAAGCTGTATTTGCAGAGAATCAGATGACAAAATGCTTGAATTCTGTTTTCAGAAAAAAATAAGGAAAAAGCTTCTGAAAGTGTTGATACCTTGGTATACTGCTATCTCTAGAAGGGCAAGCTATGGCTATACATATGGCCAGCTTGAGAACCTCTAAGAAAAAGAGGAAGAAACTCATGCATAATTCTTTGGGGATGGCAAAGCAGAGGCACTTATTAGAAACAGCTTCTAAGCAGCTTATTAGAAGCTGCTTATTTGACACTTATTAGAAGCTGCCAGGGTTAAAAATAAGCCAAAGCAGAGAGCATCATCCCACAGCATAAACTGAACAGCACAGACACAGTGATATACCCCTAACTGCAAAGCCACATCCAAACCCACCAAACTAATCAGCCTCTCATCTACAGCCAATCAGTCCTAAGGACTAAATATACAAGGCTTATAAAATTAAATTGATCTTTACACACACAAGTTGCTGGGGCTCAGTGATACAAAACAAAAAAAGCCAAACAAAAAGTGATAAAAAACAAAATGAAAACCAGTTAATTGATGCGTATGTGCCAATTCTCCCCCTAGGGAAAAAAGGAACGTGGTCTATAGCTGTCATGCTGACAGACAAGAGCTTAAGACTTCATTTTTACCCCAGAAGTTTTTAGCTTTGTGGCAGATTGACCACATAAGGCAAGTTTAACTGTGTGAGTACCTAGGCTACACCTATTCGATCTGCTCAATCCCTGCTCATCCCCCCCAGCCCATTTTTCAGCAGAAGTAACATAAATAAGGATGCCAAGAGCTTAATTAAGTGCACCACAAAAAGCTAAAAAAATGCAGCTTTTCTGTTCACCCATCCCAGAAACCTGAGTATTTGTTACAGACCACTGAAAGTGTTTTAGGCCTTTCAGGGTGAAGAGATGGTGGAAAGGTTTGTTTGTCAGGCCATCTCCTAATCACAAGATATAATACTGGCAATTACAGGTGGCACTGTGAGGGACAAGAACATGCTGTCCAGTGTTCTGGTACAATCTGCCCTGCTTTAATAATCAGATGTGCTGGTGACAACAGGGTAGGGAGAGCAAAAAGGAGGTGAGCTGCCATTAGGTGGTCTGGAATGCAACAGTGAGAATGAAGTCTTGGAGTACCACACAAATAGTGGCATAAGGATTATTAACTGCAACATTCTTTGTACACATGCCTTTTAAAAAAAATTCTTGGCCTGATTTCTAGCATCACAAATGCCAAATGTATGCAATTCTGAGCACTGCAAGCATGACATAAAATGCATCACTAAGATGCATTAAAGATAAATATGCTAAATATGGGTCCCCACTTCTAAACAAAGCAAGCTGAATAGTAACACCATCCCTTTCTTTAAGTACATGAGAGCCTTATATGCAATTTAGAAGGTGAAGAATAAGTGTAACATGATGGCAGCTAATTAAAGTGTCATGTTTTCACAGAACCTGCTTTATTGCAAGTAGACTCTCTTGCTGTTAATTACTATAACTTCATAGGTAAATTGAGTAAACCTTTTAATTTACTAAGTTAAAATTCCATCATTGAGGAGTATAAATTTCTAGACGTGCATACAATTTTTTCCTACTGTTAAATAAGTCAATGCTATAGTAATGTAATTATGCAGCTTAGAGTTAATGGTTCCCACAAAGCTGTCTTAATAAAGCCTTTTGGGATTCAGGAGGAAAAGGAGGAAATTCAGAAACTAAGAACAAGGCTGGAAGGCGACAACATGTTTCAACTGGCTCTAATTACTCAATCACACTTAAGCTGTCTGAGACAGCAGGGTGAGTGCCATGCATTATAGAGGCACCAGGGAAAATTCTTATCCCAATACAATAAAATATTTTCAAATTTCAAGCCCAGAAATCATTTTAAAACTGAAATTACAGGAATGGCTATCTAATGAACCAATTAAAGTTACAGCAATAATAAATTAAATTAGAACAGTATAAAGAAAGATAATAGAGGAATCAGTGAATAATGCAAATCTGAGAGTAACTATAGGCATAATAGAAATGCCATTAGAAAAGTATGAAAAATGTATGAAAAAGTTCATGCATTGTTTGCAGATAAGAACTACTATGGAAAAATGAGCTGGGGAGGGTGTGGGTGTACAAGACCATAATACCAGAACCAGGTATTAGTCACCAACTTACACAATGATGGGGAAGCACATTTAAAAAAAAAAAATCACTCACACCAATATCTGCAGATGACAAAAATTAATGGAGTGGCAAATAATGGCTAGGACAGAGCAGTCATACAGAACAATATGGATCACTTGCTGAAGTGAGCCCATTCAAACAAAATGCATTTTAATACAGGCAACTCCAAAATTAAAATATCTCAGAATAAGAAATGCAAATCTTGCTATGAAAGGTACATAGCTGCCTTCAAGAAAGCACCGACTGGAAAGAATGAGGAGTGCATAATGGATAAATAACTCATTGTGAGATTTGAGTACAATAGTGGTGGCAATGGAGAGCTTTTAGAGGTGGAGAAGCTTAATGAGATTACAGGCCTTGTTAAACAAGAGAAATAGGAAGGCAATGTTATCTCTGCATATGGTGCAGCAATACCACTCTTGCATACAGTCCTGATGCATGCATCATGAAAACCCTGAAGAGAGCACAAGGAGACATCACACATAAATCTGAGTCTTGGCAAAATAAAATTAAAAAAAAAAAAGGAAAGGCACAAAAGGGCACCTGACAATAGTATCTAAATGCCCTCACAGAAAACAAAACCACGTTGTAGTAAAGTGCTTCCGAACAGGAAAGAAGGGACAAGAAAGTGGGTGGGAATGCAATTCTGGTAACTGACTATAGGAGTAGTTTCCAAAAGCTTTTGGCAAAATAGGAGCTATTGGAAGTACATGTAATGGATGCAGGTGATGGAAGTTTAAACTAGATTATGGCACCATTCATTTAGTTGCACAGGAGACATCAAAGTAAAACCTTTATAACTCTGATAAATGCCAGGCCAAAGGGTTTGAGTTTGTCTTCTCCTTATCACCTTTTAACAACCCTGAAATATCTAAATTAAGTTGATACACACTGAAGCCAACAAAGATTACTCTAAAAGTTTCAGTTTTTTAAACAGAGACTGCAAGGCTCTTTCTCTGCAAGGCATTTTAAAAACATCCCTTGGTTTCCTCAGCAGAGATATGTTGTTCTATTACCTTCTATAGCAGCTGATTATTAAGACGAAAACAAACCTCCTCACTCTCTATTAACATAGCCGGAGCCAATATGCCCGCATGTTTATGTTTTCAAGGCATCCAGAGGCAAGTGTTTAGGTTAAATAAAAAATCAAACCAACAAAAATTTAAAATTAGTAAAACCTTGTTTGCGCCAGCGCTGACCGCACTGTGCCCTGAGCGCACCTCACCCTCAATGACCGAATCTGCCTTCCCTGGTGTTTCACGCCCCGCCAGCTCCAGTGCGCTGGGAAGCACCTGGTGCTTACCCGGTGCACAACGGGGAGCTGCAGCCGCGCTACCGCCCTGCCTCACCGGGGACAGCAAACTGCTCCCTCCGGTCCTGACCCGCCTCACAGCGAAGCTCGGACCGAAGGGGAGGGACAGAACAGCGCTTCCAGCCGCAAGCGAGCTGCTCCCTGCTCGGGCACGGCAGCCGCCACGGTGTCCGCGCGGGGACCAACACCGGCTCCCGCAACCACTTGACCCGTTCTCCATCAGCGCACCGCCCCTCAGCCCCAGCACGGGCCGGGGCCGCTGCTCCCCTGGCTCCTCCGGGACCGGCCGTCCCTTCCACCGGGACGCGGCACCGCCCGCCGGCCGTGGCTCGCGCGCCCCCTGCCGGGCGGGGGAAGGGCGGCCGCGGCTGGCGCGCGGCTGTTGGAGGGGGGGTCTTGGCCGCCATTTTATCGGCTCGGTGGGACCCGCGGCTCCTTGAGGGGGGGTTCCAGTAATATAAATAAATCTATATATACATACATACATACGTACGTACGTACATACATAAGTACATACATACTGCCTTAAGATGCCGTGTCCCCTAGCAGCAGCCATGCCAACCCGCAGCATGGCACGTCCTGTTGGGCCAGTGCCACCTCGTGCTCCGGTCTCCCTGAATGTGCCATTCCCGCGGGCTCTGGACGGTGGCAGGAGCTCCACAAGGGCAGCACCACGGTGGGTACTGCTCGTGGTGCTGCCCAGCCCCTGCTCCTTCGCACACCCCGATGGCGAGTCCCGACTTGCCGCCCCAAAGCAGAGATCGCTCCTTGCAGGTCACCCCATGACGAGCAGTTGGCTCATACCACCTTGTTTCTTCTCAAAGGCAATCAAAGGGTGCCAGCTTGACTGCTCATAGATGCATTTGATACAATACATGAGGGGGGAAGGTTGTTTGTTTTTAACTGCACAAAAGGTATTTTCAGATGGCTTTCATCTGCAGCCAGTGAAATGTACCAGTGTAGGTAGGGAACAATTGCTTCAAACAAAGCCTGGCCTGTTTCTCGGCCCACGGTCACTGGTGGCCAGCAGTGGCCGTGGACACTGCCACAGCTTCACACCAATGCTGGGCTGCTAGCTCGGCCAGCTGCTGTCGGGCAAGAGCCACCTGGCCAGGGGGACACAGGGGAAGGGCTTGGTCTGGCACTGTGCAGCAAAGCACGTGTGTGTGCATGCCTGGAAAGTTAATTTGTAATTTCTGGTCCTCAATAAATCAAGGCAGATGCCCTTATAAATCCTGCTCCTCAGGAAGGAATCAGAAGGGCAAGAACTGCATGGAGTAGAGAACAGGGCAATTTTTCTTTTCACTGCCAAGAGCACATCACTGACACTCAGTGCTGTGCTGGGTCAGGCCTTCACCCTCTGCTAAGTTAATACCAACAACTCCTTCATCTAAAGGGCAGATAGTAACAGTGGGGCCCCCCTTGCACTTTTCTGCCTTTCTTTCCTTCCTCCCATTGCAATAGCAGTAGCCTCTGAAGGAGCTGCACTAATTAGTTGCTATTACACTTCTTGGGTGGCTGAAAGAACATACTGCCTCTGACCTCATGCTTTGCAATGTACCTTAACGGCTTATTACTGCTATTGCATGGCAGCAATGGTTCATTTTATAGTTACTTTGAAAGAGCCATTCCTCCAGTGCTGAAAAATAATCTAAGACTAATGCACAGTCTCTCCAGAAGACTGCTGTTAAACTGTCTATAACCAAGTGTCCAAACGCTGCACAAAGCTGTTTCATTTGCTTAACATCGACTCACTAGCAATTAATATGCCTGACATAACAGCACACTACAAGGCCCATAAAATCTGTAGCAGTAGGGGAGTGAAATGATTATAACTTTTTTTTCTTTTTTCAATAATACCAGACTACAGTTTGGGCACTGTAATCTTTTCAAAGCAAGAAGCTGAGCTGCATTTGAACAGCTGTTGTTTACTGAAGCAATAATTAGCAAGGAACAACTCAAAATACCTGCTACCTTCTGCAGCAGCTCAGCAGACACTTGCCCCCTGTGCTTGGAAGCAGAGAGGCAATCAGCTTCATATGTAGACTATACTTAATAAAAAACTCACCTAACTAACTTTAAAGGAAATATTTATAATGGCAGCATCGACCAGCCTTATGCATACAAGTAATCCCACTGAATTCATTGTGAGCTGGGAGGCACAGACCACAGCTCATACCAGATGTCCCTAGCAGTGGTTTGCAGCTGGTGAGGGACAGCACATGCTGCATGTGGGAATAGGACATTCTGCAAATAAGGTGTTAGGCACAGTCCTTCTCAATGTGCTCTGCTGGCTCCAGGCAAGGTCAAGCTGCATGCCTGCTCCTGGGACTGAAACCTTTGGGGAAGCATGTCTGCAAAGCCATTTGTCATGTCTGCAAGTCTCCTGGTCTTACAAGATTTTTTAGCTTAGTGTGACAGAACAGTGGACCAGCAGTAAGAGAGAGAAAGAGGGCTGCAGAAGACAAGGGAGCAAAGCAGTAGCCACATTGAAAATGGACCTCCTGATTCCACACTTGGATGAAACCTAGAGATTCCTATGTTTGCGAGCCATCCAAAAGTAGCCCTTTGTTTCTTGATTAGGGCTTGTTGCTGGTACATACAAGTTTTCAACCATGAGTGTTACATGTTTCCAGCTCACATGCTAACCACCTGGTTACTGTCAATAGTGGTATATGTATACAGTCCCCTAAGACTGAATGAAAACACTGGTATACCTCCCAGGTAAGTCTCTAAAGAGGCTTTAGCTGAACTATTCTTAATGGCCTGCTCCTGTCCAAAAGGACAGTAATATCCCTTTCTCCCACCTCCTCCCAGCCAAAGTCTTCCATCACTTGTGCCAGCATTTATGTACATCTGAACCTGTTGGGAGCCACTCTGAGGACCTAAATGCCCTACTTCCTAGATATTCATTCTCCATGGGTCTTCTCTCTCTGGTATGCCTTCAAGCATGACTCTGGGCCCCAAGAAGAGAACAGGAATGTGCAGTCAGGCTTGGTGTGAAGAGGAGACAGGAGCAGGATCTCACTGACCAGAACCAGTTTAAGCAGCTGTTCCATAACAGTTTCAGTCACCTGCTTCCTCTGTGGCCCAATAAATATTTAATTACTTAGTTAAACACAAAACAGAACTAACTCAAATTTGAGTTAGCCATACCTCATATTAGCAGTAGCATTCTGGAGTTCTCTCCATCTGAGCATTAGAGATAAAAGTTTAAGTCTCCAGGTCTTAAGTCTCCAGGCTGTCAGAGCACTGGAAGCAATCTCCAAGGACCCAGGGAGGGCTGCCAGCTGCACTAGAGGAAGCGGGATGCTCCACAGACAGGCATATGCCCTGCTCCAGAGATTCGTTCTCCTGCGTGAGAAGACTCGCCTGCCAAAACTGATAGGTACATTTCCACTAACAGTTGTCAAATCAGTGACTCCTGACTAGAGAAAATAAAAACATTTTGACAGAAAATGCCTGACCAGCACTACACAATAAGCCAGAAGCTGACTTACCTCATTACACCTGTAGTGCCTTAGAACTCCCTTTTCTGGGTAGTCAAGGTGTCCTTTTGAGATGGAGTGCTGATGTTAGAGACACAGGTAACTGGGACAGTCAGCCAAGAGCTTGAGGAGTTTCAGTTAAATGAAAGAAAATATACTTCAAAGTTAAATATGTTGTCAGAATTATGTTTGTTCATATTATTAATAAATGATAGCTATCACTTCTGTCAGTGGAAATCCAAATAGTCACTGAGCTAGTAAAAAAAAAAAAAAAAAAGAAAGTAGGAAGTCAGTACAGACCAGATAAAAAAAGACCAGTACATTTCCGCTGTCTCAGTTTTACTTTGCTCAGCAAAGTAAGAACAAGAAATGGCAAACAGTGGCCATGATTTTAAACAAGGTCTTCCAGATTTAGATGATAGGAACCTAACTGTCCTTTCAGCGAAGTTTACCACCCTGGAGCTGCAACTGCAGAAGTTCAGTCATTTTAAAATAAACATGGTGATATGTACATAAATGTAAATAAAATCAAGTCACAGCATGCCATACCTTTCAGGCCTATTAAGACATACCTCATGTGGTGCTGTGAGGCACAAGGCCAAATGAGTTCAACAATCCAAGAAATAAAATAGTGCCCTCAAAGTGGCTGGCGTGCAAATCTGGAAGCAGGAGGAATTTGCATTTCCTCACTCCTCATATGTTGGCATGCGCATAAATCACTGCAATTCAGTAAAGCAGCACTACTTTTTTTTCCAGAGTCCTATTTCATTTCTCAGTCAGAGCACACAAGAAACATTGAGCCAAAAGGCTATGGATGTGATGTTAGGTGACAAACAAAGTGGGATGTGGAGCTGGCAAGCCATAGTTTAGAAAGGCTGCTGAGCCTGGATCTTGCAACCCACACACTGCATCAGATCACATCATGCCTTAGCCTACCAGAACACGCAGCCAGAGGAGCTCAAATAAAAGCGTATCTATACACAGGAGGTACAAGCTGTAATGGTGCTGTAGGAATTCAGGTGGTACAAGCCCCATCAAAGGGTTCATACAGGTTCAGCTGCTGTGACTAATGGGATTTATACAACCTTTGATCGAAACAGTTCCATTGCCAAAACATTTATACTGTACAAAATGCGTAAGACCAATTAGGATATGACAAGCCTTCCACTGAAATTCATGGATAGAGTTGCAAGGTTAGAAGTTAAAAAAAACCCCAAAGCCAACTGCATATTACAGTCAAAACCTTCCATTATTTATCAGTTAATATGAACAGTGGTTAATGGTCAGATATATCCCAGCTCAATACCCCCACCATGAAACTGCTTGTGTAGTGGATCTTTTTAGTAGGTAGGAGAGGCTGAGGCTGTAGAGTGGATGGCTTGAGCAGTATAACCTTGGCTTTGCACTGTCTTCCAGACCAGAAGCCTCTTGCACATAAGGGGAAACAGCCACCCAGCTTGGCTCCCTGACTAGAGAGGCTCTTAATGCTGGTGCCTGGGGGAGCAGTTTCTCTGCACCACATTGCAGACTTGGGACTTCAAAAGACCTTGCCCTGTGAATTTGCTTCAGGGCTTGTCCGGAAAAAGCTAAAATCATTACTCAAGCTCATGCTGTGGCATATGTATCGAGCCCCAGGTCAGGTGGAAAAGCAGAGGATGTCCTAGAGCTGGTGACACACAGCCTAAATAGGAGAGGGGAAGCAAAGTGGAAAATAAAAAGAAAAGGAAGTACTAACTAGAGGAGAGGCCACTGATTAAACATAACACCAGTGGCAAGTAAAGGAGCAGGAAGAAATCCTCTGTACCTCAGTGCAGAACAGAGGAGGCAATGTCAGAAGGGTTGGAGCAGAGGAGAAAGCTGGAGGCCCTGATCTTGCAAGCAGTCATGTACCATACAGGATCTCTTCTCCATCTGCCCCCCAGGCACTCAGCCCCCAAGGCCTTCTCTCCCTAATATGTCTCCAGAAGTTAAAAGAATAGGCACAGGTTGAAGACCAGGGATCACTGATCTCTGTAACTCTGGCTATAACCAAAGTTTGTCATTTCCAAGTGACCCCAAGCCTCCATGGAAATAGCAGAGGGACAGGGTCCTTTTTTCCAATCTCCAGACCACCAAGCTTTTCCTGTAAGTGCTTTGCAAATGCCTGAGAAGACCTACATGCATTACATGCTCACAGGAGCAGCAAATAAATCTTGTTAATGGTATCTTGATAATCCGCACGCCCAGAAAGAGCACTTATTACTTCCTTGGGCTAAGAAGCACCATCTAAGAGCTTTCTTCCCATTTATTTTAGGACATACTCTCTCACTACTCTTCTGAGGGAAACCAAGGTGAAACTGTTCACTCTTCCCCCTCACAAACCTCTGTTGCAGGCTGTAATAACTCTGGAGCAGTATCTGTCTGGGGTATTACCCCAGGCCGAAGCGGAAAGTTTCCTTGGGTGAAATTACACAATTACTAGCCCACTGCTCTGTGCTCCCACTAGGCAAGCTGGCCCCAGAAACAGCAGTGAGAGGCTCCTGAGACTGCCTCGGCACCTAGGCCACAGGTCTTGTAGTATTTCATATTACAGGGGCAAGGAGGAGGTGAGAACAGAGGTTCCTAATAAAACTTTTGAAACATTCCTCTTTGAAGTGCTCATAACATTGTACAAAAGAAGCCAAGCTTTATCCCTCTTTTACAGAGAGATGATAAGAGTTACAGGCACAGCAGGCCAAGAGCAGAGTCAAGAAACAGACCTCAGGTCTCCCAGTTTCTACAGGCCTAATGGTGGGAACAGGCTGTAGTCATGGGAATCATCTTGTAAAGTGTGTCTCCACAAAGGCAGTGATATTTTAGCACTAATTCCAAAAACATTTCCACCAACAGCGGTGGGAGACTTGAGTGCTGATGTAATTCTCATGGAAATGAGGCTTGAAACAGGATCCAGAGTTCCCTGCAAGAGCCTCAAATGTTAGCTTTTATTACAACTGCCCTTAAATGAGCATTCAAGCCAGTTTCCAAACATTGGTTTAGAAGCTTTTCATAGTGAGACATGTCTTCAGCCAGTCAGCAGATGCTCTTAGGAAGTTTTGCACGTATGTGAGATACTCTGGACAAAAAGATCTTTAAAGGGATAACAGTGTCTACTGATTAAAAGCTTAGTTGAATACAATGATTGAACACCACTGGGTGCATCTTGTGTAACACATTCTGATCAGCAGTGCACTGAACATTCAGAAAAAATATTTTTCTTGTCCTGTTAGTTTTTATTTAAAATTATTAATTTTATTTAAATTTAGTATTTTCAGTGGTTCTTGACTGAAACACAAGCACCTTGCAGTCAGAAGACAGCACTGGACTGACTGTTCAGAAACAGCCATTCCTGCTCTACACCCCTGTCCCAAACGTACAAGGAGTCATGACAAGGATCCTCTAGTTTTCCAGTGGCACTGGTTGTTAGAGTGCCTTGGCAGTGGTTAGCTGTCAGCAGCTTCCAGAACTTAGAGCAAGTATCTGGGGAAGCCCAAGTCAAATTGTATTGTCAGTGTTGAATGCACTGCTACATTTACACCTCTTCCATTCAGTGCTGCACCAAAAGCTGTGCCTCTGTAGCAGGAGCCCAGGCTCCTCACATTTCTGAACAGAGATTTGGAAGTCAACTCAAACCACAGTGTAAAAGAAGTGATCTATGCTTCTGTATTTTAACCATCAGATTCGATGTCCTTATGAGCTGCTACCAAAGTCTTCCTGGTCTCTAAGTAACCTGCCTATCTTGTTCTTCCATAGCAGAAGCTTCACTGCAATACCCCTTGCAAAGGGTGCCTTGTGCCATGTCTCTGTCTGCCCCAAGGTTATCAAGAGTCCAGCCAGATCCCCATATCCCACAGCAGTGCTGGCTTCCTGAGGGATTTGGGGGCCTGTTAGCAGCCTGCCTGCATGTTCATGTAATGGACTGTTAGGAGAGCAAATCTCAGCTGAAGCATAGATGTTTGTTTTATTAGCACAGGGTTTTGTACCACTTCTCTGGGGAGCAAAGAGGCAACTTTCTTCCCTGCAAATGTGTCTACTATACAGACTAAGTTGTAAGAGCTCATAAAAGCTGCTGCCACTGCTTAGGCAAGAATAACAATGGTATGGACATGAGAAGCCAGAAGAGACATTTGGTACCCAGTGAAGCTTGTGTAAGCTATAGAGCCTGACACCTAATGGAAAAAGGGCCAATGAAGGCCAAAAAAATTACATTGGGGATCTCTGCACTGCTTTTAAACTAGAAATGTTGCCTGTTGCCAGTGGCCTTTGGTTTAGTTTTCACTGTGTTCATATGGTAGCTATTCATTGTTGGGTAATTATCTTGTTTTATTTTTCTACTTATTTATTGAATAAATCAAACTAATACAATTCCAACCCACAATTGCCATGGGAACACTCCAACAAGGACAGATGCAGTCTATAGCTGCAAGGAAAGAAAGCAGACTTCAACATTATTAAATTATACACAAGACAATCAATACAACTTAACACAAACAGCCCTTGCAGGCTCTGCACTAACTATCCAGAAGGCTCAGCCAGTTCCTTTAGAGCCTCTTGGAACACCAAACCTTAACAACCACCATCTCAAGTTTCTATAATGGCAAGTGCTTCAGAATACAGTCTTTCTTGCCTTTCCCTCATGTCCTTCTAAAAGGAATCACAAAAATAGTGTGGTCTACTTTTCCACCCCATAGATATGACAGGTATTTTTTCCCTCCCTAAATCCAGTAGATGTGGTGAATTCTTGTTCTAGCATTCCCATAATTTGCATTGAAAATTTAGTCCTAGTGAAAATAGCACATTTAGAAAATTTCAAACAGTTTCTGAAAGCAGAAATCAAATCAATCGCAAACAAATCTACAAGGCTGTTTAGCTTAACTTGGTCACTGTCTCTGCAAAGATGGATGACAAGAGACAGGAAAATAGAAGGCAGAGAGGAGAGGAGATTAAAGCGATAAAGGGCCTACAAAGCTCATAGCAATTTTTCTCCTTAATTTCCTCATATTCAAGGTAATGCCTTCCACTGAGAGGAAGCCAACAAAAAGAATTACATGCACTGCCCAGACTGTGTTTGTAAAAGGCAGTCTCATCAGTCCTGATTCTTTCTATCAGTGGCAGTGAGGGCTGTCTTTCTGGACACTGCAGGGAGAGAAGGTGCCAGGCATTTGATTAAGCCAGATCACAGTCTCCTTAAGTCCCCCAGCTGGGAGCCATCTGGCAGTAACTCACTCTGTGCAGGTCAACCTTTCTATTGCAATGCCTTCCCACTTGCCAGAGTGCTGTGATTATCCTCCCTGCTTACATCCCCTTAAACTTGTCCCAGCAGTGCTGACAAGACCCCCCTCACCCCTCATTGCAAAGTTAGGAACCAGACTACTAATCTCCTTTCTGCACTGGGCATCCTATAGCAGTCCTAAACTCTTTCTTTATTTCTAGTCTTCTTTTCATGACAGTTTATCAGGAATCAGCTGTGATGAAACAATTCCTATACCAAAAATTTTGCAGAGTGAAAGATAACATTCGTTTGCTTTGCTCCCTCTACCCATACTCTGCCTGGTTCTGGGATTCACTATTTAATTTCCAGCACCTGCAAATATCTCCAGTCCCTAGTGAGAAAGATAAACTGTTTCTGCATGGCATAACTGCAGCACCCAGCGTGCAACTTCAAACCAGCTAGACACTCATCTTCCCTATTGCATTGGTTTGGCACAGCCTGGTTTTTGGTAGCAGGGGAGCCACAGGGGTGGCTCCTGTGAGAACCTCCCGGAAACTTCCACCATGTCCATGCAGAGCCAATCTCTGATGGCTCTGAAAGATGGACATGCTGCTGGCCAAAACTGGGCCAATGAGAGAGGTTGGTAACGCCTTTGTGATGACATATTTAAGAAGAAAATCAAAAAGTCCCAAGAGTTTTGGCTTCCAGTCAGAGAAGAGGAGGAGGTGAGAACATGTGAGGGAAAACAACATGGAGACACCAAGATCAGTGGAGAAGGAGAGGGAGGAGGTGCTGCAGGTGCCAGAGCCGAGGTTCCTCTGCAGGCCGTGGTGAGGACCATGGTGAAGCGGCTGTGCCCCTGCAGCCCGTGGGTCCGCAGGGAGAGATCCACCCGCAGCCCGTGGGGGAGGTGCCCGTGCCGGAGCGGGTGGATGCCCGGAGGAGGCTGTGATCCAGTGGAGAGAGGGCCCTGCTTCCAGGCTGGAGCAGCCTGTCCTCGGAGGACTGCACCCCGTGGAAAGAGAGAGCCAGGGCACAGCAGTTTTGGGAGGGCTGTGTGCCCGCGGGAGGGGCTCACGCTGCAGCAGGGGCGGTGTGGCTGCTGCTCGTGAGGGTGGGCCCACGTCGGAGGGGTTCGGGGAGAACTGTCTCCCCTGGGAGGGACCCCACGGCCCGGCCTCACAGGGGAAGGACTCCTCTCCCAGAGCAGTGGAAGAGAATCTCAGTGATGAACTGACCAAACCCCCATGCCCTGTCTCCCTGCACTGTGGGTGAGAAGGAGGGAGAGGCTGAGGGGGAAAAGATGTTTTAAGGGCTTATTTTACTTCTCATTATCCTTCTCTGATTCTGTTAGTAATAATTTCACTTGGTAAATTTAAGTTAAGCCTGTTTTGCCCTTTAAGTGTTTTCTCCTGGTCTTTATCTCAACTAATGAAGCCTTCGTTAATTTTTTTCCCTCTCTCCTCTGCCCAGCTGTGGCAGGGGAGGGTGAGCGAGCGGCTCTTGTAGGTGCCTGGTGTCAGGCCAGCGTCAAACCATGACACCTATTTAAGTCACCAGTGGGTGATACCCCCTGTGATATTGTTTGTCCAGGACAGTCATCCAGCTTCCATCCATGCTCTCTTGCAACATCTCCAGGACAGTACTCAGCTTTCCCTGATATCTTTGCCTTATCTATTCCATTATAAGAAATCCTTGGTGGTGCCATTCCTTTCCTCTGCCCATGTTCTGTAGCAGCAACTTGATGATTATGTGGCAAGGCATATATTTTTATACCAATTTAGCTAAAAACAGTGACTGTCTCGAGGAAGGCAGCCTGCCCTGGGGACCTTAGGAAGGCGCTTACTTTCTTCATTGCAGTATCTAGTTCAACTGAGGTCTGTCAAGTGGATCAGGATGCTTGCAAAGACCAGAACAGAGCCAGTAACAGAAAGTACTTTTAAAGTGCTGTCAAATCTGAGGAAGCATTGATCTGCAACCTAACTTTACAAGGACTCCTAGCCTCAGCCTGGAACCAAAATCCAAGCCCTGGAAAGCCTTGAACTCTACAAGTTCACATCTGGGTCCAATCAGACCACTCAAGTCCATTTCCATGCAGGGGCAAACTGAAAGGCATGTGGTGTGCTGGGGAGACAAACCACAGATGTTTATTGTGCTCTTGTGCCCTTAGCAATTGTTTTAATGGGCTGGAGCTCCTGGGAGGCCATTTGACTTCTGTTCCTGTCTATACTGTTCTCTTGTAATGCTGACTGTGCAGAAGCCTGAAGCTGTCAACAATCTGCTTCCAGTGTTATTTCAAGAAAAGGAAAGTGAAGTGACATCTGATCTGCTGAGAGAGGATGGGGAGGGGGGTATTTTTAAAATATAAAGCAACAAAAATCTGTATGGAATCCATATTAAGAGACAATGCCTTCTATCTCTCTGGAAAGCACAGCTTAGTATGAAACACGGGTTTCCTTTTTCTCTGTTGCAACAACTATACATTAAAAAGACTTATACTTACTTTGCCAAGACCACATTGTCAGTAAGTGTTTTGAAGCTCTGCAGTAATGATTATTGTGCAGTCTTGCATTTTAATAATTCAAATAAACCATGGAACATTATGATCTCTACAGCTAAGTAAATACTTTGTTGCAACTCCAGCCTTGGAAAGCATCCTCCATTTCAGTGGAATGGTCTCTGCAGAAAGGAGCATTTTGAAACCACTCTTTGCCTTCACAATGAGCACCCCTGGCTGCTGCTGGTCTCCTCCAGTCTGTGCAGAGGGGAGAATCTATGTGTATGAAGATCGTCATCATGTGAGAACTTTAGTTTTCTTTTACTGTCTGTTGTACGGGAACACCTGTGCAAGCAAGAGGATCCATCCATACCTGTCAAGCATTTAGCTCCTTTGCTTTACTCCCCAATCACCAAAATAAAATTTGGAACTAGAACCTAGACAATGCCTACAAGAACCCACCTGCCTGTTCAGGCAGGAGTGACACCACAACATTTCATTTTTTAAATAACACTACAGGACCCTGGTTTAACATAGAGAGCATGAACTGCAGAAGTTACTGGGGTGAGGTATTAGCGCTAACCATGAGTTTCCATAGTTCTTACATCCAAGGGTCAAACCGGGCAGAGAAGGAAAGGGCCTTCCTTCCTGTTTGAGACAAAGCATAAATGGTGAGAGACACTTGGTAAAGGGCACTAGTGAAGAATGAGTGGATCAGGACGAGAAGAAAGACTCAAGGACAGTGGAGGTGAAGAGATGCTACAATTTCACAAAAATAAGTAGAGCCCTCCAGGAAAGAAAATAACTAGACAAAACTAAAAAAAAATAGAGGTCAGGACTGAAAAAAGAAGTGTGATTACTGAAAGGAATTGGTTTCAGGGGGAGTAGAGTTAGAGAATGTACTGCTTAGGCCAGAAAGTACGCTAGGGAAGGCTGTCAAACATGAATGTTAGCTGTGTAAAAATACACTGTTGGTATTGTTCATCTGGTCTAATATGGCACACAAATTCCTGGATCTCCCAAGTCACTGTGAATTTGATAGACTACTTGAAAAGCATGAGGATTTCATTTACTGTTCACCTTAAACACAACCTTTTGTGGCCACTGAGATTTAGATAGTAATGAAAGTGTAAATTCTTAAAAAGTGAATGAAAACATTTTACCTTGCTGAGGATAGAAAGCTTTTTTTTTCAATTCTTACACAAATATGACAGCACAGAGACTCATTTCTCTATCTGTGCTCTTAAAAGTGTGTTGCATAACTATACTACTAAACTCTATTGAGGATGTCTGATCTATTTAGGGTGGAACAGTAAAGACAAAGGACATTTTCTAATCTGCTAAATCTTGTAGCCCAAGGATCTCTCCACTGTTCTGCATGTAGTTTTCTACAACTAACCCTCAAAAGATAAGGTTAGATTAGATGAAATATTATCAAACCCACAATTCACTAATGTTTCACTAGAAAATGAAAGAAGTTGCTGTCTATTAAAGTGTAACAAAACTACTAAACTGGCTAAAATAAATCAAAGATCAGTAAGACTTTCAATCTATGTAGGTTTTTATTTATAGCAGGGAACTGAAGAGGCTAATATTTCTCATTCAAGTTTACATTAAAATGTTCTTTACTGTCTGCTAGGACTAGGAGAGCCCTGGTAGGTGCAGACTCAATTCCCCTGGCTTCTGGGAATTCAAAATAGCCATGCTTTTGAGGAATGTGTTGCTATGACAAACAGCAGAGTCAAAAGTACTCTATTACAGGTAGAAAATTTGCATTTCCATTAGTGAGGCCTTTGTCAAATGAAATCCCTAAAGGCAGTGAAGAATGTGTGTGGAAGGAAAATGCAATGTATTCATTTACCATCGCCCCCCCCCCCCAAGGAAAAAAAAAAAACCTCCCCCACACACTGAATAGTTCAATGAAACACAAGATAAAAGGTAGGAGGAAAAGATTTACATTCCTGGTGGTCATACAATGAAGGGATTGTAATTTATGCATGCTTTTGCCACCAGATAGCCCAGAAAAGAAATGCTGTTGGATAGCTTGGTTGAGCCGCTTTTATCCTCTGAAAAACCTGGCCTACATACTCAAATACTTGGAAAAACAAGCCAAATTTTTACCTTTATTTTTAATTTTATCAAAATAGGGATACACTTTAAAGGATAGCACTTAATCTTTTTGGCTGATGTCTTTTAGAAATTAATGAAAATATTATTGATTTTAATAAGATTCTTACTCTTTTATGCTCTGTGAACTCTGGTTTTCATGGATGAAATTCTTACTAGAAATTAACAAATCATCAATGGAATTACAGATAAAACAAAATACTATTTAATGTGAATAAAAATGTCATAAATTGGTTCTAAGTTTAATTTGGCCAGCCTTTAAAACACATCAATACTATCACAACTAACCCTCATTGTTTTAGGATGTCTATATTGTCCTGCATTAGTTCTTCATTTATATCCAGATATTTATCATCAAAAGTCACTTTATCGTGGGAACGATGGAATTAAATTCATGGATTTGTCATGACGAATGCCCAAAGAAAAGCAATATTTTATTAGTTGATATTGTTTTTCCCAGATATGTTTGAGCATTTCAGGATAATGTATGCTTTGTATAAACTCTAAGAGCATACAGAATATATGTTTTCAAATCGTACTAGTTTATCAGCGTGTTCTTGCCTGCCACAGCCCATCCCACCAAGAACTGGCCCCTTCCTCAGCATTACTTTCTCTTCTGACACCCCTTCCTTTATTCTGGTGCACATGGCTGTACAGCATGTTGGCTGAGCTTGTTGCAGTCCTTGCCAAAATTTGCTTTAGCTTATCTACGTTATTGTAATCGTGCAATGCCAGCAGTTTGCCTGGACTTCTGCATTCAGATGTGGAAACAGGATCCCAGCTCTGAATCATTCAGGGAGAATACTTTTGCATCTGTGTGCACTATCACTAGCTTTAGGAGAACCTGCAAGCTCTTTACCATTTCAGTTAATGAAAGTACCTTTCTTTCAGCAAGAAGTCTTTTCAGAAGCAGTTCAGATATTTACACGCTCCTTTTCATGCAAAACTCCCATAGGTTGACTCTATTGATCACAGCTCAGAGAAAACAACTGCCAAGTAAAATTATAGTGATTCTTGATCAGGTATACTTCTAGTTTATTCCTCCTCCTGTATACAGTTGTGTTGTGCTGGCACATGTCCCTGTGTGGTGCTTGTAAACTATTCCTTCAAAAGAAAATCCCCAAACTTCACCCCAGCCAATATAGTCATATTGGAACAAAGGTTATGAGTTAATGGGCTTCAGAAGCATGAGTCTTAATAATATCTTCTCCTACAATTGGATTTCTGCTCTGAAGTCATCTATGAGCTTTCAAAAAGTTTTTCCAGGAATAAATGAATATGTTGTGTGACCATCACATCCCCCTCAAAAAATCATACCCTACCAAAGCAACAGTGCATGTTATGAGCTGCGATCAGCATGTCTGTGATGAAGCTGTACTTTCTTCACGCTGTATCTGCCTAGATGAATTAAACAACTGAGAGAGCATGCACAGTGGGTAGGGTAGGGTCCTATTATCTATTTGTTCAGAAACAAGTGCAAATTGCTTTTATTATGCTTTTATAAAACACTAGGGTTTCTACAGGCTCTGCAAGTGTTACTTTCTGGTTTGGGCCCTTTTTGCCTCTGTACTTATTTATTCCTGCCTCACTAACTTTATTGATAGCAAAGTTTTTCAGCATTTCTTTCTTTTTCACTCCTCTTTTCATACAGCAATAAATATTATTCAATTCCACAAATGCATACAAATGGTTTCCATTAGAATTTTAATCTACTCTGAAAATGAAAGAAAAGCTTTGTATAAATCTTTTTAAATTACCAGAACATAAATTCAGACAGGGACATCTCCACCTAGGCTGAGTTGGGGAGTTCACAGCCTGCTGTCCTCGTTCATAAATTAATTGAGGTCTCTAGCTGCTGTAAATGAACAGTGCATCCTGCAAAAGATCATATCTGTCAAGATTGCAGATTGGTTTCTATCAGAGTTTGCAAAAGTCAGAGCTCACAATGCTTTCATTATGTCTATGAGTATGGCTTCCCAACTGGAAAGAAATGTGTTTTGTTCTGTTGGGCCAAGATTTACAGAAAGCAATTTTCCTCCATGCTCCAGTTACGACAAACCTACTGAAAAATGTCATTTCATGATTTCTTTCACACAGTCAACTTTTTACTGACAAATATGTATTCTTTCTGCTCCATGTGTATGCACCAACTGTGACATTTAATGGCCAACGAAGGTTAATCACAGGTGAGTACATATCCCCCTTGGATATTGCAAGCTATACTGCATTCACTGCCACTTATCCATTATAAAGTAAGCATGGCTTTAGCTGACTCACACAACTACCTGTTTTATATTACAAATTCATACATTTTTTAAAAGGCTCCCTAAGATTCAGAGCACCAGACAGCATACCCATGAATACCTCTTTGGTATCTTACATTACATTAAGGTTATGACAGAGTGTGAAGAGAGTCAAAGACAAGGTGGATAATACTGAGTCCTTGGTTTCTTTCCCTTTGACTTGCATGGTTAATCTGCAAGCATGTGAGGGGTGGAGTAAAGAAAAGAGAACATCAGTTCCCAGGGTTTGGGAAGCAGAGTTTTGCTTTTCGGTCTTTTTTAATCAGTGCCATATTTGAGAATGATGGCAGGGACCCTTTACACATATATACCAGTTTGTAAAGGATTGAAAATTAAAAGGAGGGTAAGACTGACCAAAACAGCTCTTAACACAAGTGAGTAGAATTGGTCTATTTCAATTTACAGGTAAGGGACTAAACCCCAAATACAGCACATGCACCTATGTCTTTCCTTGCTTATTTCAGCTGTGCTGGACCTTCTCTCTTCACAGCTGAAGCTGTAGAGGAGGAACCCCCAAGTCACCTTAACATCAACCTTTCACTTCTACCTCTCTAAGAGAAGAAAAATTTCCTTTTTGGGGCATGCTGAGTATTGCCCAACAACTGAGCATGACTATTGTCTGGAAGCAATAGAAAGCCATCATACCAGCTCTTAAAAACAATGGGGAGATTCGCTGCAACTACAAACACTGCTTACAGAAAGGTCCCGGTGACCTCGGTACACAAAAGAGCAGTGAGGAAGGCCTAGAAGGGCAAGCTATGGTATTTTGTTCTTTAAATACACACACAACCTTTTAAAGAATGCAGATTATTTACGTGCTAAAAGTTAACCTGCTCATTAATCTCTGTTTAAAGGCTTCTGCCATAGCTTAATAGTGCCAACCAGTTACAAAGGTGGCTGCCAGCCACAAGAACTAAATACGTACTCGAAATTAATTATTTACTTGGCAGGCTCAGCAATCACTATATTATCAAAGCAGTTGGGGCAATTTAGCTGTTTTATTAAATACTCAGTATTTCTGACCTGTGTCACACAAGTGACATTTGGCATACATTGGTTGTCCCTTCCTACCTTGAGACCACCATGCTGTCAAACTCTTCTCCAGGAAAAATACTTGCAGGTGGAAACGTCAGCAGTTACCCTGGTAGTCTAGTTTAGAAAGCATTAAAATAAGTGTTTTAAATGTACAACTGCTGTGCACTGGGACCAAACAGCAGGAGGGAAATCTCAGGCTGGAAGTTTTTTGCAACAAATTGCAGATGCTTGAAGATGTGGATTGCGGTGGAAACTGTGGTAGCATGTTCACCATAGCAGGGACAAGTCAACATGGTGTGAAAAAAAAATGTCTCATAAGCAAACACTCATGCCAACATTTTCTGTTGTATCAGCCCATGTCTGATATATACTAGCATAGAGGTATATACAACACTCCACTGAACAGCAGTAGGAAAAGGAATAAAGAAAGAAAAGAACCCCAAACCTTCAAGTAACTGTTGGTTTGGAATACAAATCAAGCTAGAGATTTTTGTGCAACAATGGTTTGGTCCCCAAAGCTGCATTTCTGTTACAGGTTTGCAGTGACACTCTCAGAATAAAATTCCTCCAAATATTTAGTTTTCCTCCTTTTTTTATTTTACCATACTTAGTCCCTTAGTCCCATAACAGGCTTCTGAGCCAGGTAGTCCCTCCCTATAACTTCAAATATTTGGAAACACCTCAGTGCTATTCAGGCATCATTTAAAGGGGTTACCCATCTTGAGTTCTCCCTTCATCCGTGGGTTCCTAATCATCTTTACACCCTCTGTGTATTACCTAAAGCAGAAACTGCTCTAGAGAGGACCTTAGCACCTACCAGTGTGCAGGATACCTTGCAGAACAGTCCTGTGAGGAAGGATAACTTCTTTCTTCTCTATGACACAGTCGAAAAGTCACAATTGTTTTTTGATCTGCTGAATCCCATTGCAAACTCATCTATTGTGTTCTAGTGGCTAACTCTTACACTACTTAATAACCTTTTCCTGTTTTTCTCCCTCACAAAGATTTTTGGTGTTTTAGATGGCTCTTTCCCAGATGCAGTAATTTTCTTTTCTCTCTTATCAGGGAGGAGAGTGGCAGAAGAGTGGTTATGGAGACTTACAGTGAGCACACACTTGAGGGCAATTACCTGTGTAATTGCCTGGAGCAAGACCCAATCAGCCCAACTAACTCCTCATTCATGCTGGAAGTCTAACACAGTTGAATGTGATACTTTCCTCAACTGACACAACTGATGAAAGAAACTATCACACTTCAGACACATTAGTCTCATGTACTGCTTTGGTTAGAAGTGTTTGACCTTGATTTGTCCACAACTTAAAAAAAAGGAGGGAAAGTCAGTGAGACTTAATGACCCTCTTTCCCTCCCTGTCCCCTTTTCCTATACGGAGTGGCTGTGAATATCTTTACACTGGTATTTACCTTCAGGTGACTAAATTGCACCTTAAGTAGACTACACCAAACCAAAATCTTGAGACAGTCAATGGTGATGCAGGATAGAAACCAAATAGTAACTGCCTGAGTTTACAGGAATGTAATCCCAGTAATTTCCCGTTATATGTTTGTTCATCAAACCGGGGGGGGCGGGGTGTTAACTGATACTATGCTGGTCCCCATTCAAGTGTCCACCTAAATGTACCGTAAGTGAATTTGATTAGATTGCTGACAGTTTTGATGGTCCAGACAACTCCCCTAATGAAGGCTATGCCTACCAAATGGATCAGGACCCCATCAGCTCTAGTCCCTGGCACCAATCCCTTCCTACCTTTGTTTTCAGCAACAGTCCCATGGTGATTCCCATCTTAGTAACGCAGAAGTTCTAAAGACCACAATACAGAGGTAAGTACAGAGTTATGTATAAGGCAAGAAATTAGCTCTATATATATTTTTTTTTAAATTCAGAGGTGGTTGATGTATGTGACTACCACAACATTTTTATTAAGTTCTTGCTTAAAAGGCCTTAGAGGAGAGCTGTAAGAGGAGTGCTAGCTCACACAACTGGTGTGTGTGTTTTTGTCCTAAAGCATTCTTTGAAAGGGGCAGCGAAAGGGATTTGAGGAGCTTGATTACTAAAACAAACAAAAATATTAAGGAAGGGTGCTTTATGCGTGTGTCCATACTGGGTTTGTCTGGCAAGGTTTTGGTAGTGGGAGGGGGGCTATAGAGGTGGCTTCTGTGAGAAACTGCCAGAAGCTTCCCCTATGTCCAATGGAACCAGTGCCAGGTGACTCCAAGGTGGACCTACCACTGGCCAAGGCTGAGCCCATCAACAGCAGTGGTAGTGCCTCTGGGATAACAGAACTAACAAGGGGGGGAAATAAAACTGAAATGGCAAATTGCAGCCAGAGGGAGGAGGGAGATAGGAGCAAGCAACAGCTCTGCAGGTAGCAAGGTCAGTGCAGAAGGAGGGGGAGGGGGTGGTGCAGGTGCCAGAGCTGAGATTTCTCTGTAATCCATGGTAAAGACCGTGGTGAGGCAACTGTGCCCCTGCAGCCACTGGATATCCGTGGTGTAGCAGGTATCCACCTGCAGCCTGTAGATGACTCCATGCTGGAGCAGGGGAATAGCCAAAGGAGGCCGTAACCCTATGGGAAGGCCATGCTGGAGCAGGCTCCTGGCAGGATCAGCACACTCATGGAGAGAGGAGTCCATGCTGGAGCAGGTTTGCTGCTGGGACTTGTGACCCCACTGGAGCCATCTGTTCCTGAAATACTGCACCCCATGGAGCAGACCCACACTGGAGCAGTTGTGAAGAACTGCAGCCCATGGGAAGGACTCACGTTGGAGAAGTTCATGGAGACTGTCTACTGTGGGAGGGAGCCCATGCTGGAGCAGGGAAGAGTGTGAGGAGTCCTTCCCCTGAGGAGGAAGGAGTGGCAGAGGCAGCGTGTGAGGAACTGACCTCAGCCCCCATTCCCTGTGTCCCTGCACCACTGGCAGGAAGAAGGTGGAGACCTGACAATAAAAAAGCCTGGAAAGAAGGGAGGGGTGGGAGAAGTTAGTTTTAAGATTTGGTTTTCTTTCTCATTATCCTACTGATTTTCCCAAGTCGAGTCCATTTTGCTCATGATGGTGACTGCTCCAGGTGAGTGATCTCTCTCTGTCCTTATCTCACCCCATGAGCCTTTAATTCTGTTTTCTCTCCCCTGTCCAGCTGGGAAGGGGAGTGACAGAGTGGCTTTGGTGGGCACCTAGTGTCCAGCCAGATCAACCCACCATGGTACCCAAGGAGTATTAGAGGGATTCTTTGTCAGGAAGCTGTATTTCTTTATGGGAAGTTTCCCGCTATTGCTATGTCTCCGTGTTATAATAACCTCTACTTCACTGAAGCTCCCATCCATAGTTTTCAACAGAAATAGGATTCAGGAAGCCAAATTTAAGAAATTAATCTACACCCTTGGCTGTGCACATACACAGACTGGAATACCATCCCACTTCAGGAGCCTGCATTAAAATGTGCTGGCAGTAGGACAGAAAGCAAATGTTCACATCAGTGCAGGTAAATTCTACAATTTGGAATGAAATTACAACAGAAAGAGCAGTCTGTTGAATACTATACTGCTCTCATTNTATATATATTTTTTTTTAAATTCAGAGGTGGTTGATGTATGTGACTACCACAACATTTTTATTAAGTTCTTGCTTAAAAGGCCTTAGAGGAGAGCTGTAAGAGGAGTGCTAGCTCACACAACTGGTGTGTGTGTTTTTGTCCTAAAGCATTCTTTGAAAGGGGCAGCGAAAGGGATTTGAGGAGCTTGATTACTAAAACAAACAAAAATATTAAGGAAGGGTGCTTTATGCGTGTGTCCATACTGGGTTTGTCTGGCAAGGTTTTGGTAGTGGGAGGGGGGCTATAGAGGTGGCTTCTGTGAGAAACTGCCAGAAGCTTCCCCTATGTCCAATGGAACCAGTGCCAGGTGACTCCAAGGTGGACCTACCACTGGCCAAGGCTGAGCCCATCAACAGCAGTGGTAGTGCCTCTGGGATAACAGAACTAACAAGGGGGGGAAATAAAACTGAAATGGCAAATTGCAGCCAGAGGGAGGAGGGAGATAGGAGCAAGCAACAGCTCTGCAGGTAGCAAGGTCAGTGCAGAAGGAG